>JAFBJS010005131.1:141892-155209 GCA_016785265.1 Paraplagusia blochii
TTAGAATCTTGTATCAATGACTCTGTGTCATTTTGAGTTTATTGTTGTTGAAAAAATATTTCCTAATCAAATATAGTTGCATTATTGATGATGGAATCCTAGCCATTTTATTGGTCAGTTCTTTTGTTGATATGGGTCTGGATCAAGTGGAAGTAATAGACAGATGGGGCCAAAAGGAAACATTATTTCTCTGCGGGCCTGGCACTAATTCCCCCATGGACCTGTACTGGTCCCCGGCCCAGTGGTTGGGAACCACTGATTTATCTTAGTTCTCATTAAACTCTGTCCATCTGCTCCTGACCTGGCCTCTGTGTCCAACTTTACCAACCAAATGTGGCCTGTGAGTCAATATGTTTGCCCCGTCTGCTCAACACTTTCTTCCATTATTATTCTGAGTGAATTATTCATTCCCTTCATCAATAATCTGATGATGTTCTCCCTCCTACGGCAGGTCAAGTCCAAAACACAGTTCTTCAAAGTAAATCAGCTGGAGGACACGCAGGCAGTGAGAGCCGTGGCCTTTCATCCGTCAGGTTCTCTCTACGCCGTCGGCTCCAACTCCAAAACACTGAGGGTCTGCGCCTACCCTGAAAACCCAGTTCCCAGGTAGATACTCTGTGTACTGTACTGTACTGTACTGTACTGTACTGCACTGAGGACGTGCTGGGTGTGCACTTTGAAATGCTGATGTGATGTTGACTCCGACAGCGATCCAGCTGCTCTGAAGCAGCCCCTGGTTCGCTTCAGGAGGAACAAACATCACAAAGGCTCCATCTACTGCATCGCCTGGAGTCACTGTGGACAACTGCTGGCCACCGGCTCCAACGACAAATACGTCAAAGTTCTGCCCTTCAACGCAGACACGTGCAACGCCACAGGTAACGCCGCCACCACGCAAAGGAAGAGCAGTTAAAGACACTTTAAACAAAATATAGGTTTCAATGCAAATGGGTCAAACCCATGGCTGAGGGCCAAATCCAGCCCATCACATGATTTTATATGGTCCTCAACAATGTCAAATGTGTAAGCACATAGGACAAAATTTATTTAAAAAGGCAGTGATTTTTCATGTTTCTCAGACATTTTTTTTTCCATGTAGAAATAGATTTTTTAAACAGTAACACTTTAAAGAGTAAACCAACCAAATTGCAACATTATTTGGGTGTCATCTTGGGGCAAGAGTGTAGAAATAATAATATATTTTTTATCATTTGTCCAAATTTGTCTGTTTTGTGTGGCCAAAAAGTATGAAAAAAAACCTAATGTCACAAATCCTGCCAGTACATGGGGCCCATATTCTGGTTGGTCCAGATTTGACCCACGGGCTTGAGTTTGACACATGTCCTAAGGTGTCCTGAAGAGCACTGGATAAGTTCAATCCAACAGGACACCCCAGTTCTAAAGTTTCCCTGTCTCTGTGATCCAGGACCGGACCTGGAGTTCAGCATGCACGACGGTACCATCAGAGACCTGGCCTTTCTAGAAGGTCCAGAGAGCGGAGGCTCCATCCTGATCAGTGCTGGAGCTGGAGACTGTAACATCTACACCACTGACTGTCAGAGGGGACAGGGACTGCACGCCCTCAGTGGACATACTGGTATGATGACAGAATAGAGCGAGGACACACTCGGAGACATAAGGGAGTGAAGTAGAGCGATGTTCTCTGTCATCTTTGAAGGACACATCCTGACTCTCTACACCTGGGGAGGATGGATGATCGCCTCGGGATCTCAGGACAAGACGGTGCGTTTCTGGGACCTGCGTGTGCCCAGCTGTGTGAGGGTTGTGGGTACAACTCTGCATGGATCAGGTCAGTCCTGCTCCCAGTGTATTATTACTTATTATTAATATTACTACATTTTTAAAGTCAGACACAGGTATGTCCCCTGTCTGGATCAGATTGGTCCTTTAGCTCCGTCACTACATTGCAATTCTGATCATAAAATAGTATGGGACACTAGAGACAATAGGAAAAGGCAGAAGACAAGAGACAGAGCTGGAGATTCTCTTTAGGAGAGACACGGATGGACAGGATCAGGAATGAGGTGATTAGAGGGACAACACAGACAGGAAGGTTTGGAGAAAAAGCTAGAGAAGACAGATTCTGATGGTTTGGACATGTTCAGAGGAGGGACAGTGGATACATTGGTAGAAGAATGATCCGAGAGATGGAGCTACCAGGTAGGAGACAAAGAGGAGATTGATGGATGCAGTGACGGAGACGTGATATTAGAGGCATCACTGCATCAAGACCCTTAGAAAGACAGTTGTGATATAAACCAGACCTGGACCTGTGGTTCTGTTCGGTTTCTCCAAAGTTACTCCAATGATCAGAACCGAATAAACCTGCACTGACTCTATCAACATCACCGCCGCCTCGTCCTCCTCCTTCAGCCTGTTTATTATTGTCGGAGAATCTGACATCGGAGATATATTTTAATTCAACACTGCCCTCTAGTGGACATATTGCCTTACAACCGTGCCATATGATGCAGACTGAAAATTCCTTACTTCTTATGTAAAAGTAGATATTTAACTCAAATGCTGTAATTTAGTATAACAAAATGTCACATTAAGACAGTTCAGTTTATCTCCAAAAAACTATCAATTTTTAGATAAAGCAGATAAGTGGATTAATAAATATACAAAAAGACTAAAAAAGGGTGACTTTTTAGATTATTTTCTTTAAGTTGGCAATAATATCCATCAGTTTTCTTTCTTTTACCTCATGTGTTTCCCTGCAGGCAGTGCAGTAGCCTCGGTGGCTGTGGACCCCAGCGGTCGGCTGCTGGCCACCGGTCAGGAGGACAGCAGCTGTCTGTTGTATGACATCAGAGGTGGTCGAGTCGTCCAGACGTACCGGCCGCACGGCAGCGACGTCCGCTCTGTTCGCTTTTCCCCGGGAGCTCATCACCTTCTGACGGGTTCCTACGACAACAAGATCATCATCAGTGACCTGCAAGGTATAAAAAAAAATCAATTTACGGATTTCTTTGTCCTTCCGGTCTTCTTCTGAACTTTTTGTTTCTTAGGGGACCTCACCAAACCCCTGCCCCAGACACTGGCAGGAGAACACTGGGACAAGGTGATCCAGTGCAGATGGCATCCTCACGACCGCACCTTCCTCTCCTCGTCCGCGGATAGAACCGTTGTCCTCTGGGCTAAAGGGTCCTGAGAGTCAACAGAGGAAGCTCAGGTGAGATGCAGCAGAAGGATGACCTTTGGTACCAACAGATTCCTCCTGATAAACACCATGGTATCTCCTGATGTTTTCACAGATTCTGGTGGATGGTCTTTGAACCACAGCCCTACAGTTGGACCACGACCCACTCTACTAACTGAGCCACGGCCCTGAAGTGTATGTGTGTATGACTGTTGAAGGTCCTTAAATCAAAAAACAAAAGTAATTGTGTCTCATCAGTGCAGCAGCTCGTCACATCCTGGAAGGTCTTTGTGACAGAAAATATTAGTGTTTTTTCCTAATCTTCTGTAAAGTGTTAACATTAATGTTCACAATAAAATTCACAGAGCACAAATATAGATCAAGTCAAACGTTATTGACTAGTTAAGACTGTAAAAAATATTAATTTCCATCAGTAAATAATTCAATAAATGTCCAAAAAGATCTGATTTGAATAGACACGCTGTATACACTGGATCAAAACCAGTCAATCGACCAGTTTCTTTTACGATCTTTGTCGACCAATCAGCTGCAGACTCTGAAGTGGGACACGGCCAAGTGTGTGTGTGTGTGTGTGTTTTAACCATTATAATTTGTGCACAAAACCTGAACAGCACCAAAAACCACAGACATCAGCACTTTCACTTCAAGCACACTTCCCTCTTTATTAGAGACTTTTCTCTAAGTCTTTACTCACGTTCTCATGTTCTAACTCAGCCATATCTGGTTCTGACCCAGTTCAGAGAGTGGACCTCAGAGTGACCTGTAGAAGGGAGGGAGCCACGTTTATTTATGCATATCATTACGTGCCTTTACGTACAATTTCTGAATTAAAAAAAAAACAAAAACTCTCAGTTCATGTATTTATTCGCTGCGTCATCTTTTGTAAACACCGTGCCATTGTTAACCTGTCAGACACTGAGCCTTTAAGCACACTGGAATGAACACAGTATCATTGTCCCACCTTGTGTTTTAGTTAAATCACTGTAGAATCACAGACGTGTCTGTGGAGAACTGACTAAGAACATTTTCTGGAATGTTTCTGCATGACACCAGGCTGATGGATGTTAGGAATGCACTTTAACACTAGATAAGCTGCTGAGTAGTTAGAAATGCACCGATATTCTATTTTATTTTATTTTATTTTATCATAATTCCCCTGAAAGAAGCCGATATGGGAGTTCACCTGAGTAGACACCATTGAAATGTTTTAAAATATTTGCCAATAAATCATGTTTTTGCTTTTGGAATAAATAAAGTTATTTTTAATGACCATATTTAATCTGATTATCTGTTCATTTCTTGTATAAAAGACAGTTTTGTCTATTGTTTGAAACATATGTGTCAAACTCAGCGCTTTATTTTCAATTTTATGTCTCTCGTGTTTATAATACAGTATTAAGCTTTGGTTGTTCCAAATTGAATGTTTACAAACTAAACAAAAAAAAAATACACAATATGTTTCTAGAGAGAAAGTAAAATGTGAACAATTTATGTCAGTTTTTCAATTACTTTGAAACTATTTTTTACTTTTAGCCACGAATGGATTTGTTTGAAAACCCCTTGTTTTCCTAAAGTCTGGTGCAGGGTATAAGAATTGCCACTAGAGGGTGCACAAAATCAAATTAAAATGTGGTTTATAGTGGTATTAAGTGGTATTTTGACTGTTACATCACAATTACACGGTTACTTTTCACCATCATTTTAATGCGATATTAATTTGTTAACACAATTATTTATTTATATTTGTTTGTTCATTTGAGCATAAATAAACTCGCTGACTTTAAAATAAAGCGTTTTTCCGTGAAGTGGGCAGGTGGGACAGACGCCCTCACCTACCCGTGGGGCTGGATGTTTCCCTCTTTTGTGAAGTGGACAATGATGGTGAGTTTAAAAGCATGTGCTGACCATCAGTGGCAGAAACAGTGAGGAGAGTGAGCTCAGGAACACACACCTGGACCTGGGAGGACTGAACCGCATCATCAGGTGGATGATTTTTAACTTAACTTAACAAATGCTTGAGTAAATGAATGATTGTACTGTTACTTCTTAGTGTCAAATATTCAGTCAGCTGGTAGTTAATGACTGTGTTGTTGACATTGTCGTGTTGTTGGTTAACAGTGTGACTGACCGTGACAGTGCTGACGGTTCAGATCAGTTCACTGTTCCATCAGTGCAGGGCTTAAGGCGGGAACAAAGGCTCTGAGCCTCACAGACAGAACCATTGTCAGTCAGTGTCCATGGTTCTGTTAACTGTCCATGATGCTAATCAACCCACTGGACCTGAACACTGCACTGCAGTATTTGACACACAGATATAATATAGTCCTATGTTATACAAATTAAATAAGTTAAAATGTGTCAAATATACTATAATCCAATATGTTAAACCAAAACAGGGAAGCCTGATATTATCATTACTCTCTGCTTGTCGCAGGGGCAGCGGGCACCACCCAAATCACACTGCAATTATTCCTCCGATAACAAAAATCTGATGACGCAATACTTAAGTTTCGCCAAATTATGTGTCCTAAAAATGATTTGCGGTTTTATTTTTGGGTTAGAGCCACTAGATGGCAGCATCACAGCTCATTTAATTAGTGTCTTACAGTGGTTTGGGCCCATACTGGACATAAGTTGATGTAACCATGCTTATATCGGCATCACCTGATATCGGAAATAAAGTGCTAGCATAATTTCGGCTATCAGAAAAAGGAAAATATCTGACGTCTCTAGTCTAGGACATCACTTAGGGTTAGTAACCTGGTGCCCGGGGACACCTAGTAGCCTCCATGGTCTACCTATGGTGCCTATGGTGTGTTACAGAAAAGTAAACTCATCATGGTGGTCAACAGAGTGGACACTACTGTGTGTCCCTGAACATTTCATTATAACATTATGTGGTAAGTTTGCATCAAACAAGTAGTTATTGGTATTACTGAGTGTCCTTGAAGTGGCCCTCAGTTTCAGAAAGTTTGGAGACTCCTGACTTAACGGGTGATTTTGACACAAACTGAAGCTCATGTTCTCAGACTCTGTCCCTCAACTCTTTCTCCTCTCTCTGTGTCCAGCTGCTGAATGTTAGAGTGGACTCGTCCCTCGTCCTCTACACCATGCTGTACACTTTAGCAGGAGGAGGAACGCTGTGCGGCGTCGCCGCACTTGTGCTACTCATCGTGTCCACGGCTACTGACTTCTGGATGCAGTATAAATACGCCGGGAGCTCGGCCAATCAGGGCCTTTGGAGGTTTTGCGTCGGTCATAAGTGTCACTCTCACACCATAGCTGTAGGTGAGGAATCTGAGGACCAGGACTCCTGGTTCAACCATGGTCCAGTGACTTGGACAACACATGATATAGAAATACGTATTTAGAAATTAAATACAACGCTTCCAAAAGGCTGGGCTGCGACCCTCTGGTGTGTCCCAAGATTGGTTTTTTTGGGTCGTCTCGCAACATGTTTTCTGTGGGTTCATGGCCATTTTTTCAAGTTTAACTACGTACTGTTTTTTATTGTGAAGTAACTTGAGTAATACTGAAGGTACAAATATTACTCAACAATAAAATATCATCATAAATGTTCAATAATAGTTGGCTTTTAAAATTGGATTCTTAAAAAAAAGGTTGGTAAACACTAAAAAACAAGATTTTTTTTTTGTTAAAAAAAAAGAACTTTATGTTGAAATAAAGTTTTGGGGGAGAAATTAATGTACTTTCTGTCAATAAAATGGTGAAAAATAAGATTATCTTCTTGCTCCAGGGTGAGTGAAGCCTCATGTGTGAACCTCATTGGGCCCACGACCCAGCAGTTGAGAAACGTAATTACTGTTCAATAATAATTCCTCACCTCTCTCCTCTGGTCCAGCCTTCTGGGACGCCACCCGGGCCTTCATGTTGCTGTCGGTGCTCAGCTGTTTCTCAGGCGTCGTCCTGGGTCTCAGCGCCTTCACCAACGGATCCAAGAACAGGAGAATCCGCACCGGGGGCATCGCCCTGGTTCTGTCAGGTAGGAGTGAAAAACCTGGGAAATCCTGAGGATCAGAGAGAGAGTGTTAGTCGATAAATCAAGTTAATTGTCAATATATTCTTATTTTTCTTTAGGATTTCTTGCACTTCTGGCGTTGGCAATTTACACCGGTGTGACAGTGACGTTCTTCGGCAAACGCTTCCCGAACTGGCGTTTCTCTTGGTCCTACATCATTGGCTGGGTGGCCATCGTCCTGGCCTTCACTGCAGGTCTGTTCAGAAGACAAGATGAATAGCAGGAAATAGAGAAAAATTAGTACAAAAAGTATAAAAACGATAAAATACTACGGTGTAGTGATAGAAGAATCTAAAACCATATATGAATACACACAGTATGAAATAAAAGCAATGCTAATTATTTTGCTATATATACATATATGTATATATGTATATATACAAATATAGCATAGCATATATAGCAGGCCATAGCTTACACATGGCCTGCTGCCATACACACACACACATATATATATACATATATGTATACATACATACATATATACACATATATACACACATATATATACATATACATACACATATATACATATATAGACAGATATATATATGTATATATACATATATAGACAGATATATATATACATATATAGACAGATACATATATACATACATACATACATACATACATACATACATATATAAAAAGAAGCTTAAAGTGTGTTTCCTCTTTCTCTAGGTGGGTTCCAGCTGTGTGCTTACCAGAGAACCACGGCAGAACCTGCTCCAGACATAAACCTGGAGAGCTGCACCAGATGAACAGGACAACAGTCAGAAATCAGGATGTAGCTGCGGTGACTTCACCCAAAATAAAACAAGCTGAAATCAATGACTTGGTTTGGATTATTACTGAAAATCAAATACATATCTTTGTAAAAAAAAAAAAAAAAAAAAAAAAAGAAAAGCTGTTTATTATCAGGCTGCTAGGGTCTAGCGGTTAAGAAAACAGACTTCAGGTTTGAATCCACTTACTGAAAAAAAAAAAAAAGAAAAGAAAAGCTGTTTATTATCAGGCTGCTAGGGTCTAGCGGTTAAGAAAACAGACTTCAGGTTTGAATCCACCAGCTGCCAGGTTGTCTCTGAGGTGCTCTGAGCAAAGCACCACCCTACAGTACATAACTTCCCATGGGTTCACAGTTTTGGTACAGTGTGATTTGGGTGGCAGGGGTGGAGACTGCTGCCCCTGCGACCCAGTAGTGAATAATTAGATAAAAGATAATTAAAGGAGTAAAAACTAAAATGAAAGTATGATGCCACGTTAAGTCAGTGGTTCACATACTTTCCACTCAGCAGCGCCTCCCTTTGAGATAAGATGAACTATTTTTGAACCCCGGCCCCATGACGACAGTCGCAGCAGTTATTACACAAACACTAATTCCAAAGATTCTCGCAGAGGAAAAAAAAAAAAAAAAAAGTAGAACTAGTCTGTATCACCAGAATTGGTTTTAACTCTTGAAATTGTTATTTCCCCCAGGCCACAGGAAAAGGTATGTTACAAAATAATAATAATTACAAAAACAAAACACAAAGGGTGCAATTTTTTTTTTTATTTACTTTGCAACATTTGATTTATTTTAGAACAACAGCAAAGCCATCTCACAGAGACTACTTTGAAATTACACAGAATGCAAATAAATACTCATAGGACCATGGTAGAATTAAGGACATCAAACAACTGGTACAAAGTTATTTACAACACTTGGAATAGTGCAAAACCGCACAGACACTGCTCCAACGACCGCCGCGCGCACCGGACGTGTTAGAGAACAGTGGCTGTGTGCTGCCCCCTGCTGGGGGTACACAATAAGTGACAGTACGGTATATGGCAGGTTGACAAAAAGTTGACGTGGATTTGACAGAACTCTCCGTCTGCTACACCTTGTTCAGAATCGCTTTGACAACAAGGGTGGAGACGGAGAAGACTTAGAGGTGGTGCACAGATGGAGGTTTTAGGTCAACACCAAAAGAAAAACACAGAAAATTAAATACAACCGGCCAAATTAAGTCGCATAAACATGTCAGGAAATGGTTTTTTCTTCCAAAAAAAAACACCAAAGTTGACAAATGTGAACCATATCATGACCAGTGGACACTGAAATGGCGAAGGTGAAGACGAAGAACCTAGAACCACATGGCAGGTAGGTAGTGCCCACCACCCCTGAGTGAAAACTAGTTTGAATAAAAAGGTCTTAGCACCGTCAGATACCACAGGACGTCAGCTTTAGTCGCCGCTTCTCAGTCCAAACACAGATTGTGAGACAGGCACGACACATTCTTTAAAGTGCGCTCGCTTCACTTTTTCGCTCTTTTCACTTTTTCACTCACACCTTTTTTTTTTTTTCAGTTATTAAGCTCCGTTTAAAAACAGCACACAACATTTTATTACATCATCTCCATGCACAGTTAATCATTGCATATTGAAATTTATTTTTGGACCACTTGTTTTTGCTGATTTAAAAAAAAAAAAAAAGAAAAAGCAATGCCGGACCTTGCAGCTAGTGTGTTTGTAGAAATACTACTACTGATGGTTTGGTATTGACAAGTGGGGACCGGTCAATACCAATCAATCCAGTCTGGATTATTGCAGACACACATACATAAACATTAGAAATAACTTATTGGTGCTACTTCAAAATAAGTCTGGTTGAAATGCCAGCGGCTCCTGAAGAGGCCGTCAGGTCGGAGAGAAGAGGTTTGTATTTCAACATTCCACACGCATCAGAAATCTGATTTCAGTCTACGATTCACCGCCGTAGAACGTAGAAAAGCCGCTCGCTGTGCTAAATTATATTTGTGCATTGATGATGCGTCCGTCCAGGAGAACAGGACTGGAAGAATTACCACTCAGCATTGATCATTAAATAAGATTAAATCATGCCAAAGTTGAGGAAAGTAATACTGCAATCATAGAGATAAAAGAGGAAAAAACAACCAAGGTGAGAGAAGCTTCTGAGCAGAAGAACAGATTCCGATCAGAGGGAGATGGTCACTTCAGGACCAGGAGTCAAACGAAGAGACAGGGTTTTTGTCCTACTGCTGAGAGAAGGGACGCCGACGGGACTACGAGACAGGAAGTCCAGCCTTCTCCGTGCACTCATGCAAATACATGTGCATCTTTGGCTGTGGACAGGTCCAACAGAGAGGCTGGTTCTGACCGGTTCAGCCCCGTTTCCACTGCATGCTCGGGTGGAAGGATGACAGACGACAGGTGACGGAGGAGACAGAACCCTGGCTAAGTGTGGCACCTACAGTAAAACCGCGTAAGCTTTGGTTGGAGGAACACCACCACCACCACCACACTGCGACCAGGCAGTGTGTGTGAGTGTGTGTGTGTGTCAGCGTTTTTTGGCTTGGCTCAGTGTGACTAAGAGGCCATGTGTCCTTATGTCGACTGCACCAGGAACGAGTTTAGCCCTTCAAGTTTGCAGGTTGGGTTTGAAAGAGGGAACTGGACGGAGACTTCGCCTCCTCCAGCCCTGGACACAGTCCAGTCCGAGGACAAGTACCAAGTCCTGTTGGGTTTGTGCTGAGAAGAGGCCGAAGAAGAGAAAAGAAGAACCAACGATAAATCCCCAAGTCAAACCCACTCTCCTTCAGTCACCGAGTGTTATGTGTCCTGACGGTACCTGCGGAAAACACCAGAGGGGAGAACGCAATCAGCAGCTTGACACAGAAGGGACTAAGACACTGGCAGAGGTCTGCCACCTAGTGTTGTTGTAGGGAGGAGTACGGCACTGACAGGACTTTGGTTCGACTACATCCACACCACATGGTGCAGCAAAGTAAACTCTTGACTTGGAAGAATATTAATATTTCAATCAAGCACAGAAACCTTTGGACCAGGGTTGTCCACACTTTTATTGTCTTGTGAGCTTCTTTTCAAATGACCAGGCTAAAATGATTGAAAAGATATAGATATATTTACCTATATAAACTGGATATCCTATTCTCTACATCATACGTGTCAAACTCAAGGTTCGGGGGCCAAATTCAGCCCGCAAAATCATTTCGTATGGCCCACAGGAGCTTTACAAGGTTTTTCAAATGATCTATAGAGCAGAGTTTCTTAACATTAAACAAGTTTTATTACATAGCGATTTAGAATAATAGTCACTTAATAACTTTAATTGGGTAATTATTAACTGCAATAAAATGTATTAATAGATTGTACCTATATTATTCTCACTTAAACCTAGCGATTAACATCTTGAAATAGAATAATGTCTCTAGTTTTAATTATTGTTTTTTTATGTTGTTGCTCAGGATCTACCAACACTCCTTTGGCGATCAACTGATAGATCCTGATCGACCAACATTAATTAGAAGATCTACTGGTAGATCTACCACCTGATAGGTAGATTGGGAGTAGACATAACTTTCATTTTTGTTGGGTGTAACAATAAATCCCAATGAACATAAATCAATCATCAATAGTTTTGTTAATGTGAAGAGAACTAATAATTTAATAAACTTAACTAGAAGATCTACTGGTAGATCTACCACCTGATAGGTAGATTGGGAGTAGACATAACTTTCATTTTTGTTGGGTGTAACTAAATCCCAATGAACATAAATCAATCATCAATAGTTTTGTTAATGTGTAGAGAACTAATAATTTAATAAACTTAACGAGTGTCTAAGCAGCCACATTAATTCTGCTCTATTTCCTTGTCAAAAATCTTGGCCTTAATATGTTGAGTTACAGCTTTTAGTTTCCTTTTCATCAATGGTGGTGAAAAGTGAAAGAAATCAAAATAGAAGCGAAAGATTTCGTACCCGCTTCGTAAGGAGAACTCGGGCAGAGCCCCCAGGGAGGTCAGCTGTTCCTCCAGAGCCACGATACGCAGACCGATGTAGCCTGAAGACAACAGTAGCAGCACAACCCTGTGGTGGGAAAAAAAAAAAAAAAAAAAACATACATCAGGTTTACGTTCATCGTGACAGCTTCATGTCACATGAGAGCATTCAGCAGAATTTATTACAGTCACATGTATAGAAGTAAAAGTTCTCAGAGGCAGAAAGAATGTCATAAAAAAAAAAAGAAAAAAAAAAACTTTGAGGAAACAAAGATGGAATGAAGTCCAACAACACCAGGTTTTCGGGAAACACTAGCGCAACTTTCTGGGCCAGATTCCAATAAGTGCATGAGTTGACATGACACCTGATAAGGCACCAAAGACCAGTGAGGTGTGGAGGAGGTACTTACAAAATCAGATAGATGAAGAGCAGAGTGTTGAGGGTACTGGTCTCCCTCTGGACCAACATGGTCCGGGCCTTTTCAGTCACATTCCAAACCCACGATCCACCTGAAGCGGAGACAAAAAGACACGTCAGCACAAGAGGCTGTAGCTGTTTTCATTTTTCAACTATTGTAAAGTGTCTGTAAAGATTCTTATTAATCCAGATCATGATAATCAAGAGAGGTTCAGTTGTAAGCAACTGGACTTCTTCTTAAATAAGTTAAAACTCCAAGAAAAAGTCTTTGTAAACTCCACAAAAATGGACATTTTGTCCAATGTTTGTTTGAATTTTTGTACTATACAATAAACTTCAAAACAGTTGTCTAAAGGACTTTTTTTTTTGTTTAATGGCATAACCATTGTTGGACCTTAAGTGATTTTGGTTACTATTATTTGTTGTTATCATTATATTTGTCCAAACTAATGGACCTACAGGGACCAAGCAACAGAATTCAATGACATCAAACATTTACATTCACTTCTTAAACATCAAAATAACTGGAAGCCCAGCTGCCAATACTTTACCTGACTCTGAAAGCTCCTCTATAGATGAACTATCAGTCTGGTCCATGTGCAAGGTCTTCACATTGGACACGTTGCCACTAGGAACAGTTTCTGCAGGAGATGAGACAAACAAGACAGAAATCAGTGTCATTTCTTTAACTTTAGGTCCCAGATTTAATATGAAGATGTGGAAAAAAAAACTTCTCAGATAAAAACATTTGACAAGTCAATTGAGACTTCTTTCCTTTCAGCTTGTCCCCTTTTTCAGGGGTTGCCACAGCGAGTCAACAATTTCAATCCCCCTCATCCTCTGACTCCAACTACCTCCATGTCCTCCCTCACTGCATC
>JAFBJS010005131.1:163833-179702 GCA_016785265.1 Paraplagusia blochii
CTCTTATACACATCTAGCGCTGTAAAAACCCTTACTCAAAATTCAAAAGTAGTGCACTTCACTTGAGGTCAAATAGGGTCCGCAATTTGTTATCTTAATGTGGACCCAGAGATTTAAACCACCTTGAGACAGATAAATACATCACAATTGATCATATTCCCAAACTCACATCAGATTTCTTATAAATGCTTTTGAAAAGACATCTGTACCCTCTCAACTTTTGACCTATGAATATGCACATGCAAGAAAAAAAAAAAAAAGCTTCTAATTATTTTCTGCCAACTACAACAGCATAGACGTGGTCATCAACAAAAACCCAGACGGGCAGGAAAATCACTAAACCATGACCAACTGTTGGTTATGCAGCCTTTAATTTTACCATTAGATTAAGTGCTTTTCTTTAATCTTTACTTGGGGCGTTTCTACTGCACATGCAGCACATCTCATAATTTCAACCTACACACATCTTCCCTGCCCACTGTGGAAAGTAGGCTCTATCTTAGCAGCATCTTCCTGGAGCCAACAGGATGTCTGTAAAGATGCCCCACCCGACCCATTCCAAAGCAAGCACTGCGAAATTTACAACACCAGTTCTCTTCCACTTTCCCTCAGTTTTTGAACTATACAGAGACCAATGAATAACGGTGAGGGAAAAAAAATATCAATAAACCCTTTTTGCTCTGCTAAATATTGTATTAGTTTCACATTTAAGGGGAAAAAAGATGCTAAATATATTTAGAGGTGCATGGCTTGGGTTTTACTGGTTTGAAGGCTACATATGAAATGTAATTGAACTCATGAAATACAAAACAGAGGGAGACTATTTGAAGAGCTGGCATCACATAATTACTTTTAATAAAAAGTAACAGCGGTAACACTAAGAAGGTTGAGTTAACCAACCTAACCAATATGTTATATCTTAGTCTTAGGACAGAAAATAACATATCACAGACAAGACCAAACAAAACAACCAATTTGACACAAGTAGTTTCTTTTTACCCGAAGTTAAGATTCATTGCGTTTTGACAAGACCAAACAAAACAACCAATTTGACACAAGTAGTTTCTTTCACCCGAAGTTAAGATTCATTGCGTTTTCATGTGATAATACATATGTAGAAAAAGTTTTAAAATTATAGATAAGGATAAATGATTGGACAGTTATTATAAATAACCTATTTACACGGCCCATTCTATTTTTTCGACACAAATACTCTTTTAAGTTAGGTGTGTATTTGGCTTTGAAATGTTAAAAAAATGGAATATATATATATATGTAGCATAATTGACAACACCTAAAATAAGGAAACGTAAACCATTATAGGTTAAAAGTTGAAGTTAAGGTAAGAAAATGGACAAGCGAGTTGTTGGAGTATAGTGGAGTATTGTAACGGTTTTGCTACCGCTAAGGCTAATTTAAATGCCCACGTATTCGCCTGGAGGAGAGCTACCATGATAGCATCTGCTTAATGTGTGTTCCACGTAGCAGGCAGCGAAAGAAAACCAAATGGCCTCATGAAAACACGACGTTAAGCCGATGAAGGTTCACAGAATGTAGTCGGATATTAATAACAATGTATTCGACAGTGGAGAAAGGCACCTCCACCCTATATGACGAGTGTGATGCCTGCCGGGAGATAGCGGTTCGGCGTTAGCCGCATTCATTCCGCTCACCTCTCCTTCATGAAGTGCTTGATTCGGACGATTGCCTTCTCGTCGATTTTCCGGATAAAGGTTTTCAATCTCTCCCTCTTGTTTTCAAGCATTCTTCTCCCTTCAGACAGCGGCGTGTCGATTCTTGTCGAAGCGACGCTCCACGCCAAACACCACCGTCCTTGTTTTGGCTCCTGTGTTTTTTTTCTCCTCACGTCACCTATGTCTGATTAGGATAATGAGCTAAAATCGGACCAAGTCAGCCGACCAATCAGTAGCAATGACGATATTGCAAAAAGTGGTCATGTCAGAGAAACCACCAATCACAGCGGGGTTGTTGGCCACGAGGGGCCGTCTATTCCCATATATGGTATTTGGGCGGTCTGTGTATAGATATAGAAGGATAGACAGTAAGTAGGGTCTTGTGCTGCTATACTATACAGCCTGTGCAGACATTATAATCAATAACAATACGTGCTTTTAGAGAGTTCACCTTGGAACACATGATGTCTACACCCCTTTGGTGAAAGTCAGTGTTTACCAAGTCTTCCAGCGAAAGTTGACACACGTGTTTTTGTTATTATCAGATATTTATATTTGAAAAAAAATTAAAATACCTCAATGTATTATGTTCAATAAAACTATGGTCTGATGTACTGTTGAAATTGAAGTTGCAGTTTTAGTAATCACCTTTTTTTCAAAGTAAATTGCTTCACATTTAAATGGAAATGGAGGCCATGGTGACTCAGATGGCCAGGCAGTTCCTCAGCTGGAGGCTTTATTGTCATGCACAGAACATTACATTTTAGCCGAGCTCAGTGAATGGAGCAGATGAAGGACTATTCACTTCTAACCTTCCCCCCTCACTGGGGAGAAAGCAACAACTGGCAGCGTCACACCTACTGAGCAATCAGCAGACCAAGGCCACAAGACCAAAGTGTAAAAACCCAGAAAAGTCACGATGGTGTGTCGGTTATTAGTGCTCAGCATGTGTTTGGGCATGTGTGTGGTGTTAAAATCTTTTATCAGATATTAGTGATAGTTTCCAGACTGCTTTTAATCAAAATAGTAAGAAAGTATCCAGCATTTTAAGTTTTACAAATAGTATATCTTCACCTGATACTTCATGTAGCAGAGAGGTTTTTATGTTTTACTAAGTGTATTTACGGGCATTTCGAGCATAAAGTGTGTTTTTGTAGAGACAATTAATCACACAGTTAGGGATATAGATAGATGTTGTTGTTCATTCCAAGTTGGGAAATTTTGCCTCTGCATTTAAATTCCCCTCTGCTGTAGGGGGATTCGAACTGGGACCTTGCAGAGTTTTGAGAAGGTCAAAGAGGGTTGTGGCTCAGTCAGTTTTACTGAAAATGTTGGGTTGCCTAAGAGCAGAGATGTCAAATTCAGTGTCGGAGTGGGCCAAAATAAAAAACTACCATGAAGTCACAGGCCAAACTCAGTATTTATTGGGAAATGTACTGTGAATATGCATATTTCCCTTGCTCTTCGAAATATTAAAAGTTGATTTTTTTTGTCGTATAAAAACATTGAACTAAGAACAGCTAAAGTTTAATAATATCAACACACATGGAATTAAATTAGAATTGAAACAAACATCACTATTAAAACATCAATATTACTTGCTTATTCTGTTTCTTTACCTGTATTTCAAGATTTCCTTTCTAGGTAAATCTTTTTTACTGATCATAGATTTGATGTTCTATGTATTTGCCAATATACAAGAACTTCATACACTGTTGTACACATTTGATATGATTTGCGGGCCAAATATAAGTAAAATGCAAGTCAGGCCTGAGTTGGACACCTGTGCCATAGAGTCACCTGAGGAGTGTTTTTCAGCATTTCATAAAAATATTCAAAAAATCATTGGCTTGTGTTTCATGCTTTGCGCGTTGTTTATTATCTGTGGTCAAAGAAAAGCTCTTGTAGAGCGTCCTATAATACTAGCTTGAACAAACACTGACCTTGCGGGGGACCAAGTAACTTGGCTGCAAACACAAGGCGTGACGCACGGACAGCTGCAGCCACGCACATTTCAGAACAGGTGATGAGAAACGCTTAATAAGCAGGATAAACAGCCTGTCGCAGGCTCACCGCACACAACACAATAATGTGGACTGAAGCAAACTCTGCATTAAGGAAATGCATGGTTGTTGCTACTATAGAAACAATGGAGCACACACCTTTAACAACAAACGCATACATATATCAAGGTTATAATGGCTTTAGGGGACAACAAGAAAATCACATGAGTGAAAATGCAATAATAGCAACTAAAACTTGAGGCACAATGGCCAGTAACCTGGGGAAGTTGGAGGCTTTGTGGTTAGGGAAGCAGACTTGGGACCGAAAGGCCGCTGGTTCGAATTCTGCTACCGGCAAGTTACCGATGAGGTCCACTGAGCATGGCACAGTCCCCACTCACTGCTCCCAGGGCGCTCAAAGCTGCCCACTGTTCACTTTGGTGATGGGTTAAATACAGAGGTCACATTTCGTTGTGTGCAGTGGTGCGATTTGCAATGATAAGGAATTTGTTTTCCTTTCCTAAAATACTGTTTGTATCTAAGCTAATAAGTCAAGCTATACATAACTTATGTATCTATAATCTATACTTAACTTATCTATCTATAATCTATACTTAACTCATCTATCTATAATCTTTACTTAACTTATCTATCTATAATCTATACTTAACTTATCTATCTATAATCTATACTTAACTTATCTATCTATCTAGAAGTAGAATCCAGGTGTTTAGCTAGCTGTGACTGCTGACTAAGAGAACAGAAGGCTTAGAATTGTATGCAAATATAAAAAATAGAAGAGAAGACATACTTTTGTGTTATTTAATCTGTTGGAAAACTGTTTAGTGATGTCAAATCCAGCATTTTATGTGATTCACTGCTTTCTACTTATTCTACCATATTAAAAAAGCATGGCAACATGGTTGCATGTTGTAGAACACATGTTCCATGATGAAATATTGTGGGTCGGGAAAGTGCTACGCTCAGTGGCAACCTGGCAGCTTGTGTATTCAAACCTGAACCCTTGCGGACCCAGGTCTGTTTCCTTAACCACTAAGCCACCACTGTCATAAAATGTACTGTAATTTACGGACTATAAGCCGCAACTTTTGTCACACAATTTCAACCCTGCGGCTTATGCAGAGATCCAGCTAATGTAGGCATTTTCTCTAACTGCTCGAGCAGAAAAGTACGAGTGAGACAGTTGGTGTCGAGGAAGACGCAAGTCACAACCGCCAATAAACACCATAGAAGAAGAAGAAGTTTAACATATGGTAACGCACTTTGTACTTGAATAAAATTAGCATAAACTCACCCTCATCATGGAAAATGCAAAGAATGTGGCACATGCAGCTCATAGTCAGGTGCAGCTTATGTACGTACAAAATGTTTTTTCCATTAAACAATTTATTGGGTGCTGCTTATAGTCTGGAAATTACGGTACTCCAATTGTGAAATGGCCCTTACATGTACTTTGAAAGGTGTTGCTTTTTAGAGTGTTATTTATAAGAAAAACTAACAGCAATAAATCTTGTCAATTTTAAAATGTTAGTTTTCGATATTGTCGGCAGTTTTACCACTGTGACATGTGAGGTTTTTTTTTTACTCTCATACTGGAAAAGTAATTTTACCACCGTATATACTGTTGTCATCATGTATTTGTTGGCTTTCTTTAGGGTCAAGACGGTCAGTGGATCACCAAAGGTTCACCCCAGCAACAGGCTGTTGGTTTCAGCGGGGTTAAAAAGACAGACCTGGGTGCTGGGGATTCTCTTATCCAATGATATCATCTTACAAAGAGCATCGAGCCGTTGTCTGAGGCTATTTCTTTATTTTGCCTAAATAATGGTGTTTACTTTATTCAGAGAAAATTCTCCCACTATTTCAATTGTACATGTTATTAAGTACAACAGGAGGGATCAAGTCATCATCCATGAGGTAATGAAATGATGCAGTTGTTGTTTTGTGCCTTTAGAAGAGCAGCCATTGTCTCAGGTGTAACACACACAGCCCTAAACTCAGAGGGTGTTGAGTTTCTACCTGGCCTGCTGCAGATACTGTTACAGGCTGCTCTCATCACTAATTCATCTATGCTCCTGTTCACAAAGCTCTGAGTGGCTGGTGGATGAGCTCAGCAGGGCGACAAAGGCAGTCACCCCCTTTTCTGCCAGAGCAGAGCAGTGTTGGGGCTCCCCGCAGGAGCACCACATCTGAGCCGGGGCCAATGCAGAACGGGGAGGATATGAGCCCGCAGGAAGCCAAGGCTGCAGAGTCAGAAACCATGCAGGAGCAGAGAATTCAAAACCACAGCCAGAATGAAAGATGCGTTGAACCTACAGCCCCTCCGCTCCCTCCGCCATCACCACCGCCGCCGGGACCACCGGAATACCCAAGGCCGAGACTCATCTTCCACACACAGCTGGCTCATGGGAGTCCCACAGGCCGCATCCACGGATTCACTAACGTCAAAGAGCTGTACGCCAAGATTGCAGAAGTGTTCAACATCTCCCCGTCAGAGGTACAGAAAAGTGAAATTGGTTCTTCGTGACATTAACCCTAATCATATAGTCATTATAAACAGTTATTTGCCTTCTTCACCTGGCAGTTCTTGTTGCAATTTGGTGTAAGGTTTCCATTCTAGGCAAATTTCCATGATGCACTGTAGCCTGTTTTGCACCCACTACTGTCTGGCAGACTTTGTACTTGTCTGTGCCTTGATCAGGATCAATAATGGAAACAAATATCCACGAAAAACATTCTGTTCCCTGTAAACACTGCACTTGCAAAACACGTTTCTTTTGATCACAACAACATTGAATCAAGACGCTGTTTTCATTCAGTCTTTTCATTGATTTGAAGACAGGTAATAAGGGTAAAATTGCTCAACTACACTGATAAATAAGGCTGGTTTGGGACAGTTATTTAAAAAAAAATCAATGACAAAGTTTTATTTAGTTTTTTTAATTACAAACCTGCCATAGACGAGGTTTAATTAAATTGACTATAATTTTAAATGTGTGAAAAAGCATTGGTGCTGAATTAAACAAAAATGAGATCTATATTGGGTTGGTTGAAATGTAGACTCAAACCTACTAGTAAAGTGTTGGCAGAATTGCTGCATATAAATGGGCACATTTCACACTTATTTTAACTGAAAGTAAAATTCTAAAAATATCACAATTCAGCACATGTCATTCAAGAAGTTATCTCACCTTAGTGTCTACACTGGGTTTAAATTTCTCATAAGAAATGATTGCACAGTCAGGTTAACTGTTAAAGGCGTTAATCAGGCCAGGCCAAACCTGCAGCAGGACCACAATTGGTAAGAACAGTTCCAGGCATCAAATCTTTAGTAGGTCACTGTGAATCAAACCACACTGAAGTTTGATACTTCTGTACTTTCAGGGCAAGAAGTAACAGGAGGTATTTCAGGGTCAGGTAACTTGCCAAAAAAAAATCTACATTTATTTGGTCTGTGACTACAGGCCACTCAAAAGATTGTATGAAATATATATGTAATCTTATCTTCTTATGCAAATGTTATTGTTCTCTATTCAGACCTTCACACGAAGATGTCCAGACATATTAGAGAACATATTCTACAGTAGTGTTTCTTTTTTCAAATCTGGTTTTGACAAGATAAACATACACACCTATCACAATCCATAGCAACCGTTTTTTATCAGGAAACACCCTGAACAGCCTTGGCCTGCTGTCACCTCAAGTTACGAAAGTTGCAACTTCAGTCTCAGGTTAAGGCTTATTTGTGAGTGTTTCTCATTCTATAGCACAGGTGTCAAACTCAGGCCTGGGGGCCAACTCTGGCCAGCAGTGTAAATATATTTGGCCCGCAAGACAATATCAAATATGGACTGAAGTGGGCCCACCAGTCTTTAGGCCTCATATAGTGGCTGGATTTGTAGTATTAGTGCATTGTCTTTGATGTAAAACATTTTGGTTTTTTGGTTGTTGGATGGTAAAAGACATTAAAATGATCTGGGAATGCTACAGATAAAGGCAAATACCACTGATATGTGTTTTATTTCTGATTTAATTTCTCATGTGTTGATATTATTGGCAGCATGTTCCAGATTCAATTCAATTAACTCATTCAGGGGTGGAACTTAAGGACAGGCAAGCCATGCAGTTGCTTAGGGCTCTGGCCACTAGGGGGCCTGGTTAAAGTTTTTTTGCTTCAGGCAATGATAGGGTAGGAGCCCCAAGAGAACCTAGCACCGCCCCTGCAATTAATATCTGGAGAAAGAGAAATATTTACAGTTTATTCAGTCTGGTCCGAGACTCGGTGCCAGTTTTTAATCGTGGTCCACAGTTAAATTGGGTTTGAAACCCCTGTTCTATAGTACATAGAAGAAAGTCTTCTCCTTTAGAGACTTGATGTTGTATAATTATAAACCTCTTAAAAATGTTGGGATTGTATTTTTTAAAGTGTGTAATTTGTAGTAATGATACACTATACTACACTATACTACACTACACTACATTGCACTACATTAGTAAAATCACTAACTGCAGTTTGCAATCACATGAGGACTTGTCATACAGTAAATATTCCATGTTTTATACGCACACGCTCATTTACAAGCCCCGGCAGGGACTCTGACAACAATGAATGTTCTGTTTATAAACACTTCCGGCATATTGAACAGAGAAGAAACCAATAAATTCTGTAATCAGAGTCACAGATATTTTCTAGACTTTTGGAAATTTTATCCATTGGGTTTTTCCTTCAGAGCAAGGACAAGAGAAACACTCATTAGTCAGCAACCTTGTGGGAAAAACCATGAGGCCAGCTTTCGTCAGCTACACTGTGCCAGGGCATTGTGCTGACGTCATGGTTGGACAACAGTCGTTTATTCAGATGCTCTGATGATAGTTCATTTCATAACTCTTCAATTTAAGGCACCTTGAACTTCAGTCCAGATACCAGACGACTTTAGATACCAGAGAACCAGCCTTGAGAATATCAGACTTTAGTTGGAGATAGTGCGAAGTAAGGATGTTTCCTTGAC
This sequence comes from Paraplagusia blochii, assembly GCA_016785265.1. Taxonomy (NCBI): domain Eukaryota; kingdom Metazoa; phylum Chordata; class Actinopteri; order Pleuronectiformes; family Cynoglossidae; genus Paraplagusia; species Paraplagusia blochii. The sequence continues at coordinate 172,561 of JAFBJS010005131.1, forward strand.
CTTTTATGGATTGAATAGCAGTAGGAATAAAGCCTAAAGCGATGACCTTGGCCTACCATCACACTTTTCCATTTGCCATTTTCCCATTGTCCTGCAGGAATTGCACTGGAAGATAAGGTCTTTATCGAGTTATCGCCTATTTCCGTTATAGATTGTTAAGCTCAACTTGAACTTTGAAACAAGACTCACAGAAGAAACTGGGTAACAATAACTAAACACAACACCATAAAACCATCTGAAGTTTGAACTGTATATGAGTACAAAGTGTAATTAATACTTAATTCAAAATAGCAGAAATTTAAAGGTTGATTCCTCAAACATAAGAGTCAAATGTTATAAATACTTACACATTCTAACTATGAGGGCTTTTAAGTTATATAGGCTTGTTATGTCTTAGCTATCGCCTTAACAACCCCAGCTGAGGTCTTTGAGAACTTCTAAACAAACAAACAAACAAAAATATTTTCAGGGGTCGCCACAGCGAGTCAACATTTTCCATCTTCCCCTGTCCTCCAACCACCTCCATGTCCTCCCTCACTGCATCCATCAATCTCATCTTTGTCTCCTACCTGGTAGCTCCATGTCTAGGATCATTCTTCTACCTATACATCCACTGTCCCTCTTCTAAACATGTCCAAACCTTCTCAATCTGTCTTCTCTAGCTTTTTTTTCTAGCTTCTCTTGCTTTGAAAAACGAACAAACAACCAATAACCATGAATATATATTTACAATTGTTTATTCTTAACCTTGCCAATTAGATCTCTAAGGCAAAAAAGTAACAGATAATAATTCAAATTGTAACTTTAAAGGAAAAGGAAGAAAATGGACGCCAAAACAGAACAGATTAATATTTACTGCCATCTAGTGTTTAAACCCGATATAGCACCAAATACTCCAAATCATAGTTGAGAGCTAGAGTGGCTACAAAGAATTTGGCAAGAGTAGAATCTAAACGATAAGAAAAATCAAATGATAAATTGCACTATAAATTAAAACTCAAACAATGAGCAGAGAAACCATTTAAGAGAAAGGAAGGCAGAAGCCATATTTATTATATTATCACTAACTATAGAAACTCTAAATGTGATGCGCTGCTGGACTTTAAATGTCAAGACAGTACAAACTGAAGCTCCGACAGCACACTGTCATGGGTTATGAGTTACCGTGTAAGTCTTTTATTTGACTTGGCGAAGTACAGTGAAAGTTTTTTGGAGTTGATAGTAGTTTCTATTGGTCTGAAAAGCCACCACTTATTGCTGAGAGAACTAAGGATAATTATTTACCCTGAGTGTTTGTCCATCTCACCCCATGCAATAAACACTTTAAACTAAACACCCACAGCTGCAGTGCTGTCACTTAAATCTGCATCATTGTTAGGTTTGTTATTGTTTTGCTTCTTAGTCAGTGGGGAAAAAAACAGTGTTTATTTAAAATAGGAAATAATTGAAGAAAAAGAAATGATTCTGTTCTGAAGAGATTTTGGAAATGAAAAGGAAGGGAAGGAAAGCAACCTCCTTGTCATTGTGACATTGCGAGCCACACCAATGCACACAACGTAATGTCACCTCTGCATTTAACCCATCACCAAAGTGAACAGTGGGCAACTATGACCACAGTGAGTGGGAGCAGGGAGTGGGGACGGTGCCCTGCTCAGTGGACCTCTGTCGTAACCTGGCAGTTGGTGGATTTGAACTCGGCAACCACTGCCCTACTTTTGTGGTAGTATAAAGAACCAATAAGTAAATTAATAATATAAATGACGTATAGTAAAAATGGCATCAAACGCAGAAAAAATATATATATTTTAAAAAATTCTTATGGCTTTGATGACAACATCTTAATAATAATAATCAATAAAAAAAAACAATTTTAATTAACAACTCAGCCACTAGGGAGCACAAGCCAGTGTTTCATTATTGCCGTTCCAAAGCCCGGATAAATGGTGACAGTTGGATCAGGAAGGACATCCGACATATAACTTTGGCCAAATCAAAGATGCAAGAAAACAAAAAGATTTCCATACCGGATTGGTCGGGGCCTGGGTTAAAAACGTCCGCCAACAGTGCTGTTAACCTACATGGTACTGTTGGAAATTGGACTGTTGTTGATCGAAGACGAAGAAAAAAGCTAGAGAAGCCAGGTTAAGATGGCCTGGTCATGTTCAGAGGAGGGACAGTGACAGTGGGAGAAGAATGATCCTAGAGATGGAGCTACCAGGCAGGAGACGAAGAGGAGATCGATGGATGCAATGAGGGAGGACATGGAGGTAGTTGGAGTTAGAGTTGACGAAAAAGAGAACAAGGTGAAATGGAAAGTGTTGACTCGCTGTGGCAACCCCTGAAAAAAGGGATAAGCCGAAAGGAGATGAAGTATTCAATTTTAATTAATAATTTATCAAATGGCATGAAATTACTTTTTAATAAAAATAATATTATTTTATTTTTCTAAGTTGTATTAAACTGATCATGAAACTAAATAAACCAGAAACCGTTTTTTAGATTTGAACTACATTGTTCATACAGTCACTCTATATATCGATATATATATTATACATACATATATTGTATATTACACATATTATATGTATAATATACGCACACATATGATATGTAAATATTAGTTTTATTTGCCAATGTGCCAAGTATGTATATATGTATATATATGGTCATATATATATATACTTACACACACATAAGTACATAAGCGTAAAAAATAATGCATCCATTTTTTGTTGTAGTAGCAACTTAGCATACACGTCACAGTTTAGCGCGTGTGTACACAGCTCATTACTTAGTCACACATTAAACTCATTACATTCATCACGTTCACCTGACCGAGTGTAAATTAACTCACCTGTGGAAAGAATTGAGCAGTAAATTATAATTATCATCACGAGAGGAGCATTCATTTCACGTCCTGTGTGGGCGCTAATGCCTCTCTAACACAAATGTATTGCGCGCCCTAGTGGACTAGCATGTCCTAGCCAAGAGGTGACGTGAGGACCTCTTGGCTGAATCAAATAAAAAAAGGAATTTAATAAATAAATATCGTATAGCCGTCTGCTTTCATTTTATTTAATCTATTCTCTGTTTTCCATATTTTCCAGCGTGTCCTTCGTTTCCAAACGAGAACTCCGGAGGGATTAATAAAGATTTATCTAATCTAATCTAACCTAATCTAATTTTATATAATCTAATATTTTATTCCCAACCCTCTACGGGAACTAAGCTCTATTTTGTTGGCAGTAACTGTGTGTAAATTTGTTCTATTGAAAGTAAAAATAAGGGCTACTCTTTCCAATTTCTTTGTCACTTTTTCATTTTTCACTGCAGTAGTAATTGGCCTGAGGGATCATGGGATAAACAGACTTGTAATTCTCGTCTCCTTCCCTTGGTCAGATCCTGTTCTGTACCCTCAACTCTCATAAAGTGGACATGCAGAAACTACTGGGAGGTCAAATTGGACTGGAAGACTTCATTTTCGCTCACGTCAGAGGGGAAACCAAAGAGGTGGAGGTGACAAAGACGGAGGATGCACTAGGCCTCACCATCACAGACAATGGAGCAGGATATGCCTTTATCAAGGTAGGTGATTCAGGGGGAAAAGTTCAGAAAACTCTTCGTCTATTAGCTTCAAAGAGACAGTATGGAGACTAAGCACCAACAGTTTGCACCAAATATTGGTGATATAAGTTGGCCAATGCACTCTATTTAGAAGGTAACTTATATTTAAAGAGATGTATTTTATTGCTCCTTTAGGCGTAGGGCTAGCTTAGCAGTCCTAGATTTACTTTCTAGCTTAATTCAGTCAAATCATTACAAATGTTTTTCCAGATTTGCTCCATGTTGGATTGATTCTAATTTTATTTGGTCTTGTATGGATATTTCATTTAATTTTCACAAAAATTTTATTTTTTGTCAAGTATTTGTTCACTTCTAAACTTTGTACTGAACTGCTATTTTCTTTGCTATTGGACATGCGATAATCATTGGATTAACTTTTCCCAACTTTGACTATGTGTTGCTTGGTTTTGTTAGAAAATGTGAAGTAGAAAAGGTTAAATTTCAATGCAGTTTGCTAAGAAAACATGAATAACTGTTAGGAAAACAGTTAAAAAGATTCAGAACAATGTATACACCAGATTTGGGCAATAAATGTGACGCAATAAATGGCAAAATGTATTTTTGCCTTTGCTACACTATGCATTGAGAAAGCAGATGTATAATGATAATACAAATTTATAGTATACTGTAATTTGCAAAGATTGGGCGGACCAGATTGAAATCCTGGATTGGCCACATCTGGCCCCCGGGCCAGAGTTTGTCCAGGGCTAATATGAAGCCTTGTCTCGTGGTGGATTAAAATACGAGAAACAAATCTTTACAGATACGACCTTTTCTTTTCAGAGGATAAAAGAAGGCAGCACTATAGACCGGCTGAAGACTGTTTGCGTTGGTGACCACATCGAGGGTTAAATTTCAATGCAGTTTGCTAAGAAAACATGAATAACTGTTAAAAAGATTCAGAACAATGTATACACCAGATTTGGGCAATAATCTGGCCCCCGGGCCAGAGTTTGTCCAGGGCTAATATGAAGCCTTGTCTCGTGGTGGATTAAAATACGAGAAACAAATCTTTACAGATACGACCTTTTCTTTTCAGAGGATAAAAGAAGGCAGCACTATAGACCGGCTGAAGACTGTTTGCGTTGGTGACCACATCGAGGCCATTAATGACCAGAGCATCGTGGGATGTCGACACTACGAAGTGGCAAAGATGTTGAAGGAGCAGCCCAGAGGTGTGCCCTTCACTCTTCGTTTGGTTGGACCCAAGAAAGCCTTCGGTGAGAGTTACTGCATTCTCAATGGGGAGATTATTTCCAAAAATGCCTTTACACTTAAACTGGGTTTGATCGAACCCTAGGGATTTCGGTGAGTCGGTCTCTGGGGTTCGGTGGAGCCTCTGCCATGGAGGTCAAGACACCGCAGAGGTCAAGACACACTGATTCACCCTACTAAAGTAGGGTTATGATGAATGCACATATGAAACTGGTGGAGTTTGGTAGCTCCAAAAAGGTTAAGAACCACTGCACTAAAGGAAGTAAATATAATAACAAGGTCAGCATTCAGCGAGGACATCACTGTCAGTGTCAGTCCAATTAGTTCACATCCACAGTCCTCAGCATCGACTGAATAATAACTCCTGTGGCCTTGATGGCTTTTCATTTGTGCTTTTCGTTATCGCCGCAGCCACACAGGAAGAGGAAAGGGTAACAGTTTAGAGAGCGATGGCCAGACGCCAGCGGAGTCATTAACAAACTGTTGTAACTCAAATTAATCATCCTTCACCAATGTGCTGTTGTTGTAACGCTGAACATGGAGAGTGTTTTAGAGCGTAGCCGTGCAGAGAAGAGGGAGGAAGAATTCGATTTTGATCACAGTATATAAATTACAGGGAAAACTAAATATTTGCAGGGAAAAGTCAGAGTGCATTGTTAGTAAGTCAAGTGGTCTGAAGTTTCTGCTCTTAGAGTTGGATTAGAGAAAGAATAATATGAGAAAAAAAAAAAAGAAAACTTTGTTTTGGCTATGGCTGGTAATATCAATCTATTTCTTTTACTAGGCTGGCTGAAAAGTTCAGTTCCAGTCATACCATGCAGAGAGAGAAATTAAAAACGCTGCAGGGGATTTTTCATCACGAACCAACCACAGGAGAATTCAAAGAACCTCAGAACGTGGATATTGCCCAGTGATGCATTGGCAGAAAGTCCAGGTTCTGCCCTTACAATTTCACTCCAGGCACAAGCTATAGATTGAGAAAAAAAAACAATGAAAAAAATAAATCTGAGTATGCAGTCACCAAAGGAAGCTCCGCTTTAATACTGCAGTATTAATACTATATCTATAGGCCTTCATTATGTCCTACCCCTAAGACAAGTTCAACATGGTTAATTCCTCTATAAATCGTTCATATATATGTGTATATATATGTTCATATATTGTTTATTTAAAAAAATGTTTGTGAAGTGCCTTGGGACAACAGTTGTTGTGATTTGGCACTTTAAACAAATAAGATAAAGTGTATATACTTATTTTGTAATGTTTCTAATCACACACCCACACACAAATTCCATGTCCATATTTCTTTTGTGAATGTAAACATCTTTCATACAAAGCACTCAACACACAATTTTATACAAAGTACTTAACAGACTTTCTCAAATGATTTGTCATAAACAGGAAGCAGCTTATACATTTTGTCCCAAAGAGTAGAGTCACTCCTGGAACTGCAGTACATACAGGAACAGCACAAAGTGTTTTTGGAGCCTGATTGTCTGCCTTGTCTGGTCGGAAGCCTTAATAATTTCCTGCATTTTCTCAATCTATTTGTTTTTTTTTGTGTTTCCACACCTAATGTTACGCCCACCTTTACTAACAGGCTGTGTACTTGAGCCTTTAGCCCTCCAGCAAAAATACACTGATAAATATTATATAATTTTCCTGAGAAAACAATATAAAAATGTATACAAAACTATACTTACTATATTAAATAGATATTAGACATTAGCTATACTTATTATTAGATAGATAGCTAGACCATACACTAGCACCTTGCCATTATGATACAATGAAAAGGCAACTTCTCTGTGACTTCTGCATTAAACCCATAACAAAAGTGAAGGGTGCCATGCTCAGTGGACCTCAGTAGTTAGTAGGCTGGCAGCTGGAGAAATTGAACCTGGAACCCACAGGAACCACGTCCGGCTCCTTAACCACTAGGCCACCACTGCCCCATGCTATGATTTTACTTCTTCTTTTCCGTTTGGCTTTCCCCCTGTCCTCTGTATCTTCTACTCTGACTCCAACTACCTCCATGTCCTCCCTCACTGCATCCATCAATCTCCTCTTTGTCTCCTACCTGGTAGCTCCATCTCTAGGATCATTCTTCTACCAATGTAACCCTATCCCTCCTCTAAACATGTCCAAACCATCTCAATCTGTCTTCTCTAGCTTTTTCTCCAAACCTTCCTGTCTGTGTTGTCCCTCTAATCCCCTCATTTCTGATCCTGTCCATCCTTGTCTCTCCTAAAGAGAATCTCAGCATCTTTAACTCCTCCACCTCCAGCTCTGTCTCCTGTCTT
>JAFBJS010005131.1:179741-194743 GCA_016785265.1 Paraplagusia blochii
ATGGCTGGTCTCACAACTGTCCTGTAAACCTTTCCCTTCACCTTAGAGGAGATATGCTATGATTCTACCTGATTAACCTAGTTGAAAACATATTGTGTTAATTCTGTCTATGTTTTTTTGGGACAGACATGATTGGAATGAGGACTCGAGCCCCAAAATCCACCGAGGGTAAGATGGTGAACGGGAGAGAGACGCTACGTCTAAGATCTAAAGGAGCTGCAACTGTCCAGGAAGTGGTGAGTGGTCACATGCTCAGGCGGGGTTGTGGCTTCCTGTTTAATAATAAAATATTAGAATGGAGCACCATGTGCACTCTGTCAATACTGACCTCTCATTTCCAAAGAGCTGTTATGGAAAAACAGATTTCTTCCAGCTGACTGCTGTTGCTGTGGCACTTGTACGCCAACAAACACACAAAGATGAGGACAAACACCTGGACTGTGTGTTTGTTGGATGGCATTCTCAGCATAAACACAACAATCTCAGCAAACAGGATCAGATTTGGTCCAGTGTCGCAGTGACTCACACCAAGGTTTCGTAGTTAGATGAGATTTATGATATGGAAAATTGTCATTTCAAAGACTGGGACATTCCTACAGTGTTGGGAAAAATATGGTCATGATCTCACAGACGTTCCATTCCATTCCATATTTAGTATGGAAGAGTATGAAGATCAGTAACAACTTGACTGAACTTTCCTATCTGCTCCACCAGCAGAATGAGTTTGAAGAACAAGCCACCAAGAAAGTGGATGACCTTCTGGAGAGCTACATGGGCATCAGAGATCTGGAGCTGGGTAAGATCATCTGACTCAGTCCCCTCACTATGTCCCTAAGCCTTGTCTGTCTTCACAGTAGAACATCATCATGCAGTTCATCCCCATTTACAACCATTTCATCTCTGCTACACAAGATGATCTGCTCGTATTTTGATAAAGATTAGTTCTTAACATGTCAGACTCAATCACCAAGTCTGACGTGACCATCCATCCATCTACATCTGCGTATCTGTTAGCGTGAGGCAGAGGCAGATGAATCCAACTGCCCTCACTGAGATTTGATCGTTCCCAGGAGGTGAACCCTGAAGTTCCACAGCAATGACAGAGACATTGCCTGTGGGCCACATGTTCTAATGCAAAAAAAATGTTCTCTTGCTTGGATGCTTCACACCAAACATTGCAGTGATAGTTTAGACTCATGTGAAGACTCCTGTCCCCTGACCCTGCAAAGGAAGTCGCAGTAGATAAAGGACGGGTGGAGCAGCACTTTTTTTTAAATGTTTTTAGACAATGTTATGTTGCTTTTGGAGCCCATGGTTCACCTCCAGGGTAAGATTGAATCCCAGCTTTTGCAGTTGGCTTGCTGTGGGCTCAGTCCTGCAGGATTGGCAATTAGGAGCTGGTACGGTGCAATGTGATTTGTATGGTAGTCGTGGAGACTGCTGCCCGCGTGACCAGAAAAAAGGACAAGCGGGTGAGGAAGGATGGATGGGTGTTGTCTTTGGAGTTAACTTTTTTTAATCATTTAGAGTTCCTGGGAATGATAAAAGAGCCAAAATGGAAATAAGCCTGTTTTTAAGCTGGAAATCCTACAAAAACATCAATTTATCAGACAAACTGTACTTGTCAATTCCATAATGATATATAAATAGCCCTTTTGTTGACACTCTACTCTCAGACTAAATAATAGATGTTCCAGGCTCCGTAGTGTTATCACACTACGAAAAAAAGTTGTATCTGCCAGCACATGGTTTTAAAATAAAGCATAACTAATTTTGACTTTGGCCTTGAGCGCTACAACTATTGAACTATTTGCCCCCTTGTCTTGGCAGCAACAACCATCGTGGAAGCAGGCAAAGACAAGAAGAACCCAGATGACTTCGCAGAGGCCTTGGATTCAGTCCTGGGAGACTTTGCTTTCCCTGATGTTTTCCTGTTTGATGTATGGGGAGCTATAGGTGACGTGAAGAACGGCAGAATGTAAATCAACGACAAAATGTTCTCATAAAAAAAGGTTGTAATTAGGGAGGGTTTCCACCTCATCGGCCCAATTGTATTAGTTTAACCAAATTACCAGGTACAACAAGTGCTTTGATAATTTGAGGATTTGTTCCTAACAGATTGTGATGGTTTTTCTTATTTATTCACAAGAAACGCAGGACAGGAAGTTACTGCACAATGTTACATAAAATTAAAATTAAAAATCTGGCTGGACATGATATTTTGCGATGCATAAGGTTAAACATATGGAAAAAATACAAAGATCTATTTCGTATGAAGATTCTACTTCTGCATCTCTCCGTTGCTCTACAGATGGCATAAAGAAGGTGAAAAGCATTTCACCGTTTTAATCTTTACGCATGACTTTTATGTCATGTTATTTTCCTTAGTTCTCCTGAACTTGTTCATAAAAGGATCAAATTTAAGGACCAAATGCGACCTGCAAGTCCAAATGTTTACCCACGTCTGATATATAGTCATTAATCAAACCTACTGGAGACTCTACTGGAATTTCTTGTTTTTATTTTGTCTAATAACAAAAAGGAAAATTTTGTGGAATACAACATATGTCAGCATATCTTATTAAACAAGAGAAAGCAATATTTTCTTGACGTGTGATGTTTTTTTTTTTCAATCTTATACTCAGCACATGATAATCAAGACCATATATTGCATGTGCTCACAACATATGTAACATGTTATAGGTTTTATGTGGTGGAGAATGAGGACGACTTTAACAGAAGAGTTTGTTTCTAATTTATCTTTTTTACATTTCCTTTATTTAACTCTGTTCTATGTACAAACACATAGTAAAGTTAAGAAAAATGAATGACATGACACTTCAGACACAGAAAACACACACATACATTGACATGTATTTATAACTACTGTATATAAAGAACAATATATATATATATTATACTGCTTATCTTGACAGACACTGGACTTTAATACATTCTGGTTCACCTAGACACTACATAACCTGTAAACACTTACATACACATATATCATCTGATTATATAGATGTGCTCAACTTCTAGGTTCACATTCCCAAGACATTCTTAAAAATATCCACATCCATATTATTGGGTAGAATTTATTATGTCATTAACTTTGACAAGGACTTTTAAATAAGTTATTCCCATTATTCCCAGAAGTTGATTTTAAAGATCAAATCTCTTTATTGTCATTGTATTTCCCTTACAGACTGTAGATTTTACTAAATTTGCCCAAATGTGCTCAACTCCTCACCATGACTAATCAAACTATTGCACATTTTTTTATCTCACTTGGACGTATATATGTGGAATTGAACCTTGGACACTTTTCATGGCAAGCGCCATCTTTTTATCATCTATGTAGTGAAAAATCACTTATCACTTGGTAAACAAAAACACATCATGTTGTGTGTCCTTCGTTCTGTCTCAGGTACCTCCCAGATTCATTCATGCATAGGGCACTTTCTCCAATAGGTGGCATAAATCTCCTTTGACACATGCTTCATAGTAATTAAACACTGAAATGAAGGAGTAAACCATGCAAGGATCGCCACACCGACCAGACCATCACGTCCATGAGTGCGAAGCTGAGACATTGAGCAGTGCAAGCAAAAGCCCAGGCTTGAGACAGATAACAAAAAGTGCAGGCAGGTAGTGGAGCAAGGATCTGTTTTACTGGTGGTCACATGACAGGTGCAGCCAATGTCACTTCACAACTGTGGAGTAAAAGTTTAGCTTCCTCTTAGTCCGTGAGATTCCGCGGAACTCAGGAAAACATGCGTCACCAAGTTTCTTCATTGTTGCAAGGATTTAACATCCTGGTAATGAAACGTGTATCAGCTGAATCAGCATTACAGTCAAGGAACTATTGTACTTTAACTGTTTGTTAATATTAAAAAGTAGTTTGAAGGGATAATCTATATATCAACCCAAGTGATGCATTTGATGACTATCTGCTCAGTACCAAAGACGCCTTAACTTTGTAAGATCCAGAAATAAAGCTGAGATCTCTGCAGTCCATAGCAGTGTTCCCCAATTTTTTTCTTGCGCCACAGACCCATTAAATGTCTTGTTCTATTTTCATGGACCGGTCATTAAGTTGTGCTCGATAAATACCCCTTAATAAAATTACATTTCTGATATTCTGAAATTTTTTCCTACCAATAAAATGTTCCTACCAGAATTAACTGTGCATGGGCACAACAAGGATTTCTCAAGTGCCCGCTGCTTAAAACTTTCTGCTACCAGAAAGAATCTTTGAGTTTATTGTTGTCTTCACTGAGAAAATATTTTCTCATCAAATATAGTTGCATTATTGATGATGGAATCCTAGCCATTCTATTGGTCAGTTCTTTTGTTGATATGGGTATGGATCAAGTGGAAGTAATAGTCAGATGGGGCCAAAAGGAAACATTATTTCTCTACGTCCAGCACCAATTCACCCACGGACTAGTACATGTCCCTGGTCCAGTGGTTTGGGACCACTGCTCTATAGGGACAATAAAAGCATCTGAGCAAAGCACCACATCACATTAGCTTATGCAGACAGGACTGTCGTCATCCCCTGACCTGAGGTTGACAGCTTCTTCAAATCTTTAGCAATTTTATTTAAAACACGCCTACAGAATTACTATTCTTTTTAAACATAAGAAAAACTGTGAAAATTAGTGCAATTATCTTAATCTGAAACACTAGTCAGAGACCTATTAGAGTTGGAGAAATTCAATTTCCTGTAGGGTAGTATAGAAGTAGTTCCTTCTGCAGGGAACTACTTCTATACTACGACTGTATACCGTGGTACTAGATATAGTACTTCCTGAATCTCCTGATGTCATATATGTTTGTTTGCGCCTACCAAGCATTACAGGTTTAATTCAGGCCGCAACACTGCGTGAAACACCAGCGTAGTTTCTTGTCTTGTCTTTTGTGTTGATCTTTAAAGAAAGCATAAGCGTAAACCAACAAACTTCACATAGAAGGACATTTGCTTATATCCAATGCTTTTTAGATCCATTCCAGAAAGTTGTATTAAACTATAGGACCGATGCTACTTTTATTTTCTTGAAAAATAAAGTGTCAATGCAAAGACTGGAAATCATATTAATACAAAATATGTTTCTATGTGTAGATTAAACATCAAATGTCACAAACAACAAGTTATGACTTTCAGTCCTTCAGTTAATTGTTCTGGAAAACCAATCATAACAATAACCAATCATGGAGTAGCCAAAGGGCGGTTGCCTTGTTTCATTTATTATCCTCCACCTCCCTTGTTTCATTCGAACTCAGGACGTTTCCGAGTGAAGCCTGTGTGAACCTGCGTACTCTGTCACTGACATATGAGTACCTACTCATAATAGAACCACGGGACCAGTCAAACCGGGGATAGAGTCTTTTAAGGACTGCTCTACGAAATAGGATGTAGACCCAGGGGTCCAGAATCTGGTTCCCGGTGGCGAAGCGCAGCCACAGCAAAAGGTATGTGGGTTGGAGTTTGGCCCCGGAGAGCACAGTTTGCGCCGTAAAAATCTGGTGATAAAAAACAAATAAAAAGAGATTAAATTAGAAAACAACAAAAAAACAAAAGCAATCGTAACATTGTGGATGAGAGGCTTAAACAATGAAGAGATTAATAGTAGAGTTAATATTTCCCCCTCAAATGAAATGTTCAGGCTCCAAGATGAAATCGAAAATGTCCAGAAACTTGCTGGTTGTTATATGTAAAAATGTTTTTGCCCCAAGCGCCACAAAGTTGGTTGCAAAAAGTTTAAACAAAGCAAGAAGTACAGAAAAAGCCACACAACCCTTTATCAGAGGCAGAGATGCACCAGGGACTGTCACAAAATTATTGTTTTTACTCTCAGAGTGGAAGATTTCAGTACGGAGGGTCTTTCTTATACATGAAAAACTTCAGGAATTGCAGACGATAACATTTTTTGTCCGACCCTGCTTCGAAGAAAAACACACTACGATTTGCAAACTATTGTGACAGTTCAATCCTGGTGTTAGTAGTTGGGTAAGTAAAGCTAGGGTGAGGACAGTGGATGTTGTAGTCACTAGGAAATATTAAAAGTTTTGTTGTAAACGTGATCAAAATATTTAGTTTTCAGAGCAAGATGGTGAGATCATGCCAATGACACCAGCCAAATGGCCAAAGCCGCATGAGTTGTTCTGTTAAAAAAAAAACGTGACGTTCTTTGTCACGTGTCACTCGCCTCAGACAGGGCTCTTGGCACGTGATGTAAATCCAGGGATCAAAGATCTGATTGCAGGTGGCCATTCGTATGTAGAATAAAACTATTTCATCTCTAACAGGAGCCGTGGACACGGCGCTCAGCACAGTATATATCTGTGTGGGGTATCACGCTGCTGAGGTTAGACAGGACTGAAACATGTTTGTGCAATAATATTGTGCATATGCCGCTAATACTGCAAATCCTGCCTAGGGGGCGAACTTTGATACTTTTCTGATATGATCTTGCGATCCAATTTTGATTTTAACAGGGGCCAGATTTGGCCCCCAGGCCTGATATTGACTATACAACAATGAATATTTATATACTTCATGAAATGAGTAAACGAGTAGGGACATGTCCAAGATTTTTTGCCAAATCATGGATTTTACCTTAGAATAATGTTCTCCTAACACCATCATTACTGCGGCATAACAGATCACCAGGTGTAATATGTAATATTAACGCACAATTCCATAAATATATTATTTTAATAAATTTTACTGCAAATAATACATCTTCATTTGACTCTTCTCAAAACCTGTGGGAACACACTTACCAGTAGGGGGCACCAGCAGATAGAGGCGATGACCATGATGAGGATGAGCTGAACCATCATCTCTATTTCGTAGTCACGTCGCCGCTGTTTCCGGTCCTGTCCGCAGCAGACCCTGATCAGGGTCACCAAGCTCACCGTGTTCAGCAAAAACGAGACGGTGATGCAGGTCAGACCAGTCATGGAGAAGATCAGGGAGAACACGATGTCTGTTCCTTCTGAGCTGATATTGAAAAAACACCAGGAGCCGGGCTTCTGCAGGTGGAAGCTCCCCACACCAAGAACCGGCAGGAGTGCAATGCTGCCAGCAAAGGTCCACACCGCTAGCACCATGTAGACGGTTCGACCCCTTTTCTTGCTGAAAGAGCGTACAAATGGCAGGTTGATGCCAATGAAGCGCTCCACCGCCATGGTGGCACCGAGCAAGAGCGGGCACAGTCCGTAGAAAACCATGGTCATGCCCATGAAGTTGCAGAAGTGGCAGTTAGGGTCCAAAGTGCGCCAGTTGAAGTGTGTGACGTGGTACGTGCCCACGATGCAGCCGGTGGTCAGAAGACCCATGAAATCGGTGATCACCAGACCTCCGAGGAAGATGAGGAAAGAGGAGCGCGAGCGACTTTGAGTTCCCCGGTACGACTTGACTAGAACTACTAGGGCGATGAGATTGGAGGTGAGACCCAGGGTCATGAAGATGAACGGATAGTAAGCTGACTCAATGTGGTGGGTGTAATTGAAGGGAGGATTGTTGATGGTGTAGCAGGTTGGGGTGTAGTTAACGGAGACATTCATGGTGGCTGTTGGGATCGTTGACTTTCAGATGATCACAGTTGTAGAGAGAGTATTTTCAGACTGATGACATCTTACTCTGGAACCTGAAAGACAAAATGTTCTTGTTTTTTAACAAACACAAAACTACAAACTCATTCATTCATTCATCTGTGTATCCGTTACTGAGTCATGGGAGCAGCAGTCTCCACAACTGCCACCCAAATCACACTGCTCCATATTGCCAGCCATGCTGTGGGTGGTGAACCCACTGGAAGATATGAGCATCAGGACGGTGCACGCTCAGACCACCTTGATAGCAACCTGGTGGATTAGAACCTGAAGCCCTGCAGACCCAAACCTGCTTCTTTAAGGTCGACATGGAGTATTTTACAGTATATGTATCATATCGAATGTTTCAGTATGCAGTACTACAGCCACACCCAAAATAACAAAAGTTATATAATAATATAATATAACTAAATTAAATCTTAGAGCAGTGCTTCCCAATCTTTTTCTGTTACGCCTCCCCAGTAAGATGAAAACAATTCGTGCCCCCCCAGACCGCCAACCACTCTCCGTCGCAATTTGTCTATAAAATAGTCCTAGGTACACCTCTGCATAACATAGTATCCTTGTTGACATAAAGAAACAAAAAAAGAGATATAGTTCAACGTACAAGGATGTGCTATTACACTTTATTGTAGTACGGCGTAAAAAAAAAGCATGTTCCCCAGGGTCACACGCGACCCCCTCGCGTGTGAACACTTTGAAAACCCCTGCCCTAGAGAGTATCCTTTGGGAAATTATGTCTCTGTATTTAACCCATCACCGTAGTGAGCAGGGGGCCCCTGGCTGAGCCTGCGCCCTGGGAGCAGTGCGGGGGGACCATGCTCAGGGCACCTCTGTGGTAACTTGGCCATAGAGGGATTCGAACCGGGGGCCTTGCAAACCCAAGTCTGTTTTCTTACCCAGGCCACCAACTGCCCTACGGAAAGGGTTGGGGTCCCACTGACAAATTCTAACATTGGGGCCTCAAACTGGTCAACGGTATTGTTTAGGGGAAGGTTTAAAGAAAGCTGAGCAAAGTCGTCTTCCGTCACCACAGACCATAGACACAATTCTTGTTAAATCCAGAAGTGGAAGACCAGGATAAATATTAGAGATGCAATGGCGTAGGACAGGGGTGTCCACAAAACACTGTTCAAAGTTTACTCTGGCATTCATGCAAGTACAATATCCAGGAATGGACCATCCTACTTCCTAGACCTGAATAGCACTGATAATCTGTGGGATGATCTGAATCAGGCTGTCCATGCTCCACAACCAAGCACCAACCTTAGCTGAAGTGGAGGAGAAATTTATACGGAATTCAGATTTGATGCATATCCATCAGTCCACCACTTTTCAGATTTATCAGATTTGTCTGTGGGGCCAAAACCTTTTCATACGACATAGTACATTGAGTTAAACTGGATATGCTGGGTTTCTTGAAGACGTCTCAGCCTTCATCCAAGAGGTTTGTTAAGCATATCACCTTGATTTGACTTCAGTTTCCCAGCCAACTACGTACGCCTGTGGAAATGGCAGGAAGCTGCCTGCTGTGTCATGTCTTCCAGGTGTCGTAGTATCATTAGGAGATGTTTGATAAAGGTGGACTGTTATAGGGGAGGGAGAGGAGAAAAACCGCTTCCAGTTCTAAAGTATTTCCAACTAGGAAACTCTGGAATGTTGCATGGTTTTATCCCAAATCTTGCACATGACTTTCTGGACTAGTCCAGGCATGGGCAAACAAACAGCTTTGTACAATGGTCCACCAAACTTGTCTTTTCCTTGCAGTACCCACGATTTCCCCATAAAATTGTCAAAGTATTTAGGCATTTTCGTCATTTTGTCATTATGCACGACTTTCACACCTCATGTATCGTAGTTCACATGAATCCCCCCATCTATTTAGCTGCGTCAAATTTTAGAACCAATTGCAGCCTTCGAGTCAAAACATCCGCCCATGCCTGGGTTAGCCTGTTGTAAAGCCCAATGTTGCACCTCGTTACGAGTCTAGATTGAACATATATATTTATAATTTTGTTTTAATGTTGTTTTGTTACAAGCCTGACTTTTTTTGCAA
Organism: Paraplagusia blochii; assembly: GCA_016785265.1. NCBI lineage: Eukaryota > Metazoa > Chordata > Actinopteri > Pleuronectiformes > Cynoglossidae > Paraplagusia > Paraplagusia blochii. The sequence continues at coordinate 189,421 of JAFBJS010005131.1, forward strand.
ATCTCTCCATAAGCTAAACATAACCTTTGTAGATTTTCATAATCCTGATAAAATGTATTGCCTGGATAGCTGTAGGCAAACCCTTTGACTCACGGACCACAATGATTCCCAAAATTTGTCAGCGATGCTGATTCAGTTGCAGAAAAATTAAGTAAAAGTCGGGCATAAGTGCTAAAATGGACCTGGGTCTGCGAGGCTTTAAGTTCTAATCCACCAACTGCCAGGTTGCCACTGAAATGCTCTGAGCATAGCACTGTCCTAAACCTCCAGCGCGCTCACCAACACAGGAAGGCTGACAGTGTGGTGATTTGGGTGGCAGTGGTGGAGACTGCTGCCCCTGCGACACGGCATCAGAAAAGCAAATGACAATTAATAGATGAATACTTGAAGAGGCCTAAATTTTAACAATTATTTTAATACCATTTATTAGGCAAATGCAGGCTTTGCAAGAAAATGTCAGAAATAATCTCGACATGATTAGTAGGCGGGATTAAAATCAAAAAGGGCCACATCCGTAGTTATCTCATGTCTGTCCTAGATTCTTGAAGATTGATGATCATTACTGAATGTTTACCGTAGCCAAAAGTAAATACTCTCCACAGTTATGAAGAGTATTCAAAAACATCAAGATTAAATCATAATAATAATTTTGAATCTAATTTCAAGGTTCCAGAAATAAAGAACAGGGAAATACTGACAGACCGTACAAGGACACAAGTGCAGTTTGGCAGGAATTCTTGCTCAGTGTGAAGCACTCTCAAAGCCGTTGAGGTCAGTTAGTGCAGTGGCCTTTCAGCTCCAACTGTAGACACAAGGAAAATTAGCAAATGAATAAATCCAGGTTAAAACGATGCAATTTATGTAGAGCAGTGGTCCCCAACCACTGGACCGGGGGCCGGTACCCGTCCATAGGTGAATTGGTGTCGGGCCATATCGTTTCCTTTTGGCCCCATCTGTCTATTACTTCCACTTGATCCATACCCATATCAACAAAAGAACTGACCAATAGAATGGCTAGGATTCCATCATCAATAATGTAACTAAACTATATTTGATCAGGAAATATTTTCTCAGTGAAGACAACAACAATAAACTCAAAATGACGCAGAGTCATTGATACAAGATTCAAACTTTTTTATATCGGTCTGGTAGCAGAAGGTTATAGGCTGTGGGTAGGAAAAAAAACGGAAATTTAATTTTATTTATCTGCCACAATTTAATGATCGTTCGGAGAAAAAAAAGTACAAACACATCCGTAACGCAAGACTGAGGAACACTGACGTAGGGTACATTTTTAATAAATACATATAATATATATATTTATAATTTATTTTTTCATTGACAGTAACGAATAAAATTTAATTTGAAGTAATGTAAAAGGTTTCATACAGGTGATATAAGTCAAACTCAGCTTCCATGTTTTTTGGTGAAAAATACAACCAAACTTGGCAGCCACCTCAAAAAAAACATTCACTGGACCATTAAATGTTCTTATCACGTGTCTGAGGAAAATACAGTGAAAAAAAAAAAAAACAGTCTTCGAACCCTCAGTGAGTCTATTTTTGTTTTCTTTTTTAAGATTTTTTATTTACTTTCACCATAATCCTGCAGTTACTGCGGTATTTTCCAAAACAGTGCGATTATATTAGATTAAATCAAGACAAACAGCCGTTACACCATCATCACTCAACGGACTAATCAAATGACCCGGTTTGGTAATAATTTTCCCAAAGACAAATGTCAAGATGTCAGAAGGCAAAGTTGTGCAGAGTGAAGTGTCTGCTCTGAAGAATTAGCAGCACAAACACACAGACAAGCACGGGCGGTTAAGACAGAAAGAGAGAGTGGACTGCAGGAACCAAAATAGACAGAGCTGGACAGGGTACATATCTGTCAGGAAATGCAGTTATGTAAACCCTAACAGGAAACACAGACACAGCGTCTGTGTGATCCTCAGATGTTGTCTCTGGTAGTTTGGCTTCATGTTGTTAAGTTCAAAAAATTTCAGTTTTTACAAGTTACAGTTTTTGCAGCGACAACTCCGTCCTACCTGTAGTTTGCGTTCCTGGGAAAACTAGATGCCTGACAACAGCACCAGGAAATTCAAACTGATTAAAACAATGGTTCAACTGAGGAAACAACCGAGAACCAAACAGGATGTTCAATTAAATAGGAATTGAATTAGAAATACTCAAGTGTTAATCAGCCACAGTTACTAGAGATTAACTGAATTTTCAGCTGCCAAAAAACAGCATTTGTGGTTTTTGGCCCAATGTTTTCACTGAAGTATGTTTATTATAATGGATGCAGGGAAAAAAGATAAATGATGCAGCAACTGACTTTGCGTTTTTATGAGAGGACATATTTCAAAATCTTTCAATAAGCCAGTATGGCTGTATGTAGAAGTGAATTTGATTTAATTTTGTATATTGTTGAAATTTGCAAAATATTTACGCAATTTTGTAACAGTTTTATACTATTGAATAGGAAAATGTATCTATCCAATTGAAGTTCCTTGGTTTTATTGACGTTTAGTTCACAGTCATGGCTATTAATGTAATGGTACTTGTCATTTTTTTTCATTTCCTTTATTTCCGTTTTGGACAATTTTCCATCAATAATAATTACTTTGCAGAAACACCTAACATTTAACAAACAAAAATGTAACTAAGTGCAGATATAAAATATAGAGACATGGTAGATGTTTCAGTGTTAATGATGCAGAGTGAACATGTCTCCACTGACACTGACTTGCAAACAGGAGAGTTTCTTGCAAAGATCTACAGGATCAGGTCAGACAACTGGTCTCCCTGAAAGATATCTGGCCCATGTGGATCTCATTCCGAACTTTCCCAGATCTCCAACTTTTGTTCTCTTCTGGATGGATGTGTCGTATAAAATACCGTGAAATACTCCCGGGACACTTCTTGGTCCCCATGTTATACAACCCCTAATAATATGTTGTTTTCCTGGTTCCCATTCTCCAGCTTTAGGTTGAACACAGATCCCACATAAAGCTACAGAACGCTGTTAATCACTTCTAAACACAGTGGACGTCTTCTATAAGCAACCGTAGTATTTTATGGGCTCCGAACGCATAAAACACATGTGAAAGTTCAGTTCAAGACAAAACACATGGTTATAACAACCTGTTGAATTCAGATAATACAATATTCTGACTGATCCTGTGATATGTTACCAATAACTACCAACTAGTAACTTTACTGGGAACTTTTACATGGTAGAAAAGACAACTCAATGTTGTAACATACATGACCTGAGATAAATAAACAAGCAAAACCATTTTCATCCTCCTAGAAAACCTTTAAAAGCCCCATTAGGCCAGAATCAATATTCTCAATCACAATTCTCAAAGGGCAGAAATGGTTTTAACCACATGGACTTGTATGACTATAGTGCTGAGGGGGACTACCACAGGTCCTAATGGACATGAGCAGCTCCCTCATCAGCTTAAAGAGCTATTGACACAGAGAGTATTCTTCTGCCTTTACATAGTGAGGTCCAGAAATACAGGCTACACGTAGCGATGACTTGCTGCCGTCCTGTTGTTTAGGAACTTTATTTCAATGATCTAATCCAGGTAAGAGCAAACATTTTGACTCACGAGCCACTATTGGTCCTAAATCGTACATGTATGAACCCTAAAATCCCACATTACTAATACCCTTTGTGGCGCTATCTACTGGGGAAACGCAATATAGCACGTAAATGGCAGAAGAATAATGATAAAATAAAATATACAAGTTGGACAATATTGGCAGGCCCCATAAAAAAGCTCAAGGGGCCACATTCATCCCCGGGGCCTTATTTTGTCCATGCCTGATCTAATCAATCAATATTCTGCAATATTTCAGCCACTCCTAAGAAATTCTGATCTTAAATCTACATTATTACCACATCTTGCAGAAAAAGTGATGAAATGCAACTGATAAGAATGAAACTCATTGAAATAATCTCATTTATTTTAACTTTTAAGAACAGGGTGTAAGTGAAAGTTGCATGAAAGCAGTAGATTTACACAAACCACAAATGCTTCCTGAAAACTTGGTCACATTTCCAAACCATCATGACTGTCAAACGTTCTCCTCAATTTATCCTGTAACAAATAACAGTTCAGTCGAGCAGGAAGTGAAACTCACCAGTAGAGCATGTCTTCACAGGAGCAGAGGCTGTGGTGGTAAAAGGTTCACGTTACTCCAACAAAAGACTTAAAAGTGGGAACATTTCCAACGTATGTCTTTGCAGCTACACGGATACTCATCTGCTGCCTTCTGGTCGTGCATGCCTTAAGTTCATTTACTACCCCTCCCTGGATGATGAAGGGGGAGGAACAGCAGGGAAGGTTACTGCCTTTCTCTGAGACATTCAGCAGTGCAGGAAAAAAGAAAAAGCCACAAGATTTCTGCATCACACAGAGAAAAAAACATCAGTTTTATCGACCATATACGTATATTTTTCCAATTTAAGCAAAGATTTTACTTGGAATGAAAACATTCCAAAAAATGATGGAAAAATAATCTGGTCCAGTTGGTCTGTAGTCTCTCGTCCCTCCAGGGTGAAGAACGTGTAACAACAAAACGAAACAATCAAGAGAGCAAACAGTGTTTGTTTGACACTGGGTTTTAAGTGAGCTCAGACTTTGTGCTAGAAATTTCCTCCAACAGGTGACTTCAATTGGTGGTTAATCCCACAGCTGTGGGACAGCCTGCACCAATCATTCCTCTTAGGGCAGCTGAATCTGCATATTTTCCCTGGACACCATTTATTTTTTAGTAACTTTTTAGTGCATTGTGTTACATAAAAAAATGCTTTTAAAAATGTTTTTTTTACAGTTAAAAAAATATATATCGTAAAATATATGATCATCATTCAATGTTCAATGTCCAAAATTAACAACTTTATTTTATATTTTTTTAATAGAATGTCTTAGATGACAATGATTCTGAAAGATGAGGACAGAAAAGAGTCTCCATGTAAATGTACGACATTGTCATCTGCAGTAAGAGGGGACAACAAGAAGAGAACCTAAAGAGGTGGAGACTTGGACCAGAGAGAAGAGGAATGAAGGACAGTTGTAGCGAGGCAGAGTATGAGTGCGAATGAAAGGGAGAACAGTGGAATGGTGAGGTTGCAAGGAGCAGAGGTGGAGAAGGTGGAGCATACTGAGGATCATCTGTTCAGAGCAGTGGAGACTGTGGAAGAAAGGAGAAGAATAGAGTGGAGTCAGGATGGAACAACTGGAGAAGAAAGTCAGGAGTGATCTGAGATAGAAGAGAGTCAGCTAAGGTGGAGGGACAGGTTT
>JAFBJS010005131.1:195356-220071 GCA_016785265.1 Paraplagusia blochii
TTGGTAGAAGAATGATCCTAGAGATGAAGCTACCAGGTAGGAGACAATGAGGAGATTGATAGATGCAGTGAGTTGCAGTTAGAGTTGAGGACACAGAGGACGGGGTGAGATGGAAAATTTTGACTCGCTGTGGCAACCACTGAAAAAGGGACACGCTGAAAGAAGAAGAAGAAGAAGCACAAGGTCAATTCAAGGTGAATACGGGGAAGAGCAAAGATTGGGGTAAAGCAGTCAAAGCAGTTCTCTAAAAATCACTTCCCTTCCTGTGAAGGTCATTGACAGAACACTACATGGGAAGTGGAGTTTCCGTCAGGAAGTGAGCAGACGTGGAAACCATTAAACTTTCAGCTGAGAGGGATTTGATGGATTCGATTTTCCATTGTATGTTTCTTATTAAATTGCCTTGGTTTTCACTCGGAGTTCCGCCCTTTTGTCTGATGTTTTTTTTTGGGAGGACCCATGTTGGACGGTCCAACATATTCTGATGGATTACTTTTTATCTTGAACTTCATGAACCCCTTGCTTCGTACGTGACCGACTGTTGCTTGCTTCATAACAAGAGGAAGATTTCGTCAACAACGTTGTTCTTCTGTCTTCCTGAGTGTCATTTCACTGTATTTTTTTGTAATCCATCCTTCTTCCTCTTTATCTGCTCCGTCAATATTTGCCTACGCTGCCCGGTGAAGCTAATTTTTTAACATTTAATGAACTATATTTTATTTATTTTTTCAAGATCTTTTTATAAAATCCAAACACATAGTGACCACCGTTTCTTACTTTAAAAGGCTGGTGGCAGTCAAAGTTTCAGGAGGAACTGATGTCTGGACGTGGTCAAATTAAACCAATTAATATTATGAGCCATTGCATTCATTTGGTGCCGTGAGATTCTGTGGTCAAACTGTTGGTCATTCATTTACGGTAAGTAGAAAACCACTTGGAATTTCCAATCACCTCCAGTCGTATAATTACTCCACTACAAGCCACTGCAGCTTTTACAGAAATAACAATTACTATTAGTCAGTGTCTGTGACAGTGCAGAGCGAGAGACTGTGGTGCCACTATAGTCATTGGCTACGTCACGATTGCATTAGCCACAGTTACTATTACTATTGTGTTTTAATTATCTGCAGAGTCAATGACTTCAGCAACTCCAAAAAATGAATTATATGCGGTACTATTGAATTTCCCTTTATTGTCCTGGTCTCTGAAGACATTTCTGGGATGATATTTTATGCTAATGACGATCTAATTTATATACAGTCATAGAAAAAAATGATTAGACCACTCTTACTTTAATTTCTTGTCCATTTAAAAGTCTGCTTCCACTTAATCTACATTAATCTGGACAAATATAATAACAACAAAAAAAGGCTCATAATTCAGTTTAATATCAGAGCTGATTTCTGGCCATTTTGCATGGTTTTATTGACTGACAAAAATCACTTCCGTTCCTACATCACTAGCAATAACATTGTACTGACAAATACAGTGCTTTTAGTCGTTGCATGGTTTTGTGTTCATTGTTCCCCCCAGGTGATAAACCTTTAGTGGAACAAGGCATTAAGATGAACAAGGAATTGAAGAAAACCGCAGAGTGGTCTAATCATTTTTTTCCATGACTGTATGTAGAGTATGACAACTAAGAGTAAGGGTACGTGTAATGTTCTTTCTATGCACTACAGCTCTACAGTCTCACAATCTACTTCTTGCTGAAGACTGAGGAAAGCAAACTCCTCGCCAACGTGACTCACACCACTGCACACAACAAAAAGTGACCTCTGCATTTAACCCATGACCAAAGTGAACAGTGGGCAGCTTTGACCCGAGTGTGGGGACGGTGCCATGCTTAGTGGACCTCAGGGCGTAGCTTAGCAGCTGGTGGACTTAAATTCGAGACCCTGTGGACCCTAGTATGGTTCCTTGACCACTAGGCCACCACTGAGATAAGGCGACTTCTAAGACATCTGTTTTAGGCAGGAAAAAAAAAAACTTTCATCCATCCACTTTTTGCCCAGGTCATGGGGCAACAGTTTCCACAACCGACACCCAAATCACACTGTCACCTCCGCCGTGAATCAACCCTGCCCAGGAAGTGAAAAACCTGTTCATATATATATACTGTTTATATATATATATACATGTACATATATGTGTGTGTGTAAAAAATCTAAATATATATTTATATATATATATTTTTTCATTGATCTTCAACTGCTTGTCTGTGGCCGGGTCAACCGGGGCACCACCCAAATCACTTTGCACCATACTGTGAGACTTCCTGTGGGTGGTGAGCCCACAGGAAGTTATGTGGCAACCTACGTGACGTGAAAGCATCGTACAAATAAGCAACTGGAGTCAAAAAATAAATTATGGAATCAATTTATAGACCAAAATGTATTCAAAACTGATCAAACTCATCAAAGTAGCCACCTTTGGCAGAATCAGCTATGTGGTAGTGTATGTTCGTGTATATTTTTTAAGAACTTTACTAATCCCTCAGGAGTATCCTTCAGGAAATCATGCCTCTGCATTTAATCAGCCTAGTCAGCAGGGGGAGCTAGCTGAGCCAGTGCCTGAGAAGCAGTGTGTGGGGACGATACAGGGTAACTTGGCAGTAGGGGGATTTGAACCAAGGGCCTTGCGGATCCAAATTAACCACTAGGCCAAAAATACTAGCAGCGGTGGGATTCAAACCCATGCCCCCAAAGAGACTAGAGCAGGGGTGGGCAAACTTTTTCACTCGTGGGCCACAAGCGGTCCTAAGATTGGACACGAGGGCCGAGTCAAGAGCTGAAAGATGGAGCGTTTGTTTGGACTAAGATAATTGGCACGAAAAGTCCCGTGCAAAACCTAAGATGCTACATTTCTAATAATACCCTTTATGACACCACTTACTGGGAAAGACAGGCATTGCAAGCAAAGGGCATGAGTATAATGATAATATAAATAAATTATTTAATTTGGACAAGGTTGGCGGGCCACATTAAGAAGCTCAACGGGGCGCATTTGGCCCCCAGGCCTTAGTTTGCCCATGCCTGGACTAGATCCTTAATCCAATGCCTTAGTACTTAGTAGTACCGCTTGCATTGGTTGGCAATTGAACCCAGGCCTCCCGCGAGAAATCTACCACTGAACCACCCATTGCTAGGATACACTGTACATATTATCAGGATTGTGCTGCTCTATATGACAGAATTCTTATAAAAATACTTTCAGTCGTTGTATGTATTCTGTCCAGATGCCTGTTGTATCTGAGATACAGATCTTTTGTATCTCATACAAGTAACTATGGCACAGACTTTAATAAATGTGATATACAGGAAGGAGAGAAGACATCCAGCCAGGCTCCCGCCCACTTTTCTATGTACTGTATGGAGACCTTTGTTTGAGCTGCTCAGCCCACACATTTGTCACATCCAGAGAATATAATAATCCTCTTCAAACTCTGCCAGAACCCTTTGGTCTGTTGGACCATCACACCAGGCTCATGGACCTAAAAAAAGAAAGAAAGAAAAAAAAAATACCAATAATGATAGAATCGGGACTTTTTGCAGGAGCCAAAATCAGATTTTGGCTCATGGCTATCGTTTCCTAACCTTCCCTGTGTTTCTAACGTGGTTGGTTCAGTTCAGTATGTGGTTCAGCGGTCCACTGAGGGATGCGGATACATTTCAAAGCTCGGAGGTAGAATTATTTAGCATCCTATTAGCTTTAAAGCAGTAAAACTCTTTTGTTTTGCTGCCATGTGCCCAAAAACCATGAATCCATTAAATGCAACATGGTTTCTTTGTTTCACGCTGCCTCTATTTGTTAATGTAACATAATTATGATTTTTTCCATTTCATGTGGTGCCCTAATATGGCAGGTAAATGATTTATGTCAAAAAGGTTTGCGTTTGTTTTTCCCCATGAACTGATATCATCATTTAAATGTAGGAACAGAATGCAACAAGAATGTAAACTTCAAACAAGGTGCAACACAATCTCTTATCACAACCAAGAAACCACAACCAGACTGAAGACTCACAGCTCAATCTGCTCTGCTGTGGACCTTTATCCTTCACTTACTTAGGTAGTTCGGGGGCAGATACAAACTGGTGGTTCCAAATCTTTTCCTCATGTGGCCGATTAGAAGCGTTTGAGATTGAGAGACAACAGGGAAAAGAGAACTCACTACACAAACACAACACTGTTTCAGCAGCCCTGTGGGCCAAAGTGGTTACGGCAGGGTTGACTGCACTTTTTTGTCTTGTGAGCTACTTTCCAAATGACCAGGTAGAAGTGATCTACCTAGATAGGAAAACTCGAAATATATTTACCCATATAAACTGGATATCTTACTCCCTACATTGACTTATAACATATGTTATACTGTCTGAATCAATACCTATGTATCAATACCTATGTATCTATCTATCCATCCATCCGTCGGTCCATCCATCCATCCATCCATCCATCCACCCACCTATGCATCTATCTATCTATCTATCTATCTATCTATCTATCTATCTATCTATCCGTCCGTCCGTCCGTCCGTCCGTCCGTCCGTCCGTCCGTCCGTCCGTCCATCCACCTATGCATCTATCTATCTATCTATCTATCTATCTATCTATCTATCTATCTATCTATCTATCTATCTATCTATCTATCTATCTATCTATCTATCCATCCGTCCGTCCGTCCATCCATCAATCCATCATCCATCCACCCACCTATGCATCTATCTATCTATCTATCTATCTATCTATCTATCTACCTACCTACCTACCTACCTACCAATCTATCTATCTATCTATCTATCTATCTATCTATCTATCTATCTATCTATCTATCTATCTATCTATCTATCAATCTGCAGTTCTTGAGTTTGAAAACCATGCTGTAAACCAGCATTTCTCAACTGGTGGGTCGTGACCTAAACATGGGTCACAAACCCGTTTTCACTAAGACCCTTTACCAGTAAAAAAATAAAAAAAATCTTTTATAAATTGTAAAAAAAAAATAAATTGCCAAATTAACAAGTTACAGAAGGTAATTCAATAGTAGTTACTGAAACTCTGATGACAACTGGTTCAACTGAAGATGCATTTTGTTGGAGATTCTTACATAATAATTGCATCATTTGGTTTAAATAGACATAAAAACAAAGTTAAAACTGTAAAATAAGGGGAAAAATTATTATTTCAAGATGGACTGGAGACACCAAGGCACGAATTGTAGCTAAAGAGTGAAATAGAAATATGGAGAAGGATGAGCCTGAGGTCGTCACATGTTAAGTGACTACGTGTTTGAAGTGCAATTTATTTACTGGAAAGGGAATCCTCTGAGTTTTATGGGCCACGAGAGACAAGGCCTCTGGAGTAGAGCTCTGAGACCTGCTTACGTAACTGGAGTTTTCCCCTGAAGGTTGGTGGGTGTTCTGGAAAATCCAAAAATTTAGGGGACAGAAACAGTTTGCTGGAATAGTAGTTCAAAACTTCCATTTCTTCATTCATTCATCTCCATCCTCTTATCCATCGTAGGGCTGCAGGGGCAGCAGTCTCCACAACTGCCACCCAAATCACACCGCACTATAATATGCGCCTTTCTGTAGTGAGCAGGTCTTCAAACTGGTTCAGGGAACGAGATCTTTTTACAATTTGCTTGGAACAGAAACGAAACCAGAAACATATATTTCATTTTTTCAGAATATAATCTCATTCTCAGTGCATTCCACGGTTGCCACAGTGAGTCAACATTTTCCATCTCCCCCTGTTCTCTATATCTTCTACTCTAACTCCAACTACCTTCATGTCCTCCCTCACTGCATCCATCAATCTCCTCTTTGTCTCCTACCTGGTAGCTCCACCTGTAGGATCATTCGCTACCCATGTATCCACTGTCCCTCCTGTGGACATGTCCAAACCATCTCAATCTGGCCTCTCTAGCTGTTTCTCCAACCTTCCTGTCCAGTTCAGAAGCGTTACTGTCATGGTGGAATCCAAAACCAGAAATGATAAAATACTGTTTTTTGTTCCGAACCAAAGGGAAAAAAAAATTCCCATTCAAAGCCCTGGCTTCCATAGACTCTTTAGGAGATACTTTTTAGGAGACTAAAATTAAAAGCTTCTCAGGATTTTAAGAACTAAATAAACACGTAGGGGTTCCCATTTTCAGTTAAAATTCCCATTTCTGTCCAGAAACAAATTATTTGTTTTCAGTTTTCATTTTTTATGTTATACTCTTTGAACCGGTTCAAAGCCCTGGTGGTGAGCTACTGGAATTGTGTAAAACTCGAGTAAGTCTAATTGTTCAGATCATCAATAAAATATCCTCATTAATGTTCAATAATGTAATGAATAACCAATAGTGTCTATTCACTTGAGTCGTGGAGAATTGTGAATTTCAAAATAAGGGTTCCCCAGAAAAAAAAAGTTTGGGAAACACTGACTTGGATCACGTCAGAACCGTATCCATTCACACAACAAAAGTACAGTTGGAAGATGCAGGGTTGGAAAAGCAGTGAATCCAGAGATTTGAGATCTCACATCTGATTTGTGTTTCAGCCTGAAACCAGGAGACCAACGGGGAGACATTTAAGGTTATGCTGCAAAAAAAACCAACCAGAATCTGGGACAAATAAGGATTAAAGTGGTTGAATAGAAAAGTGTCCTTGGATCAGAGAGTCGGAACAGGTACGGTCGACCTCTACATCAGGATTTGATCATTGATTTTTACAGTTTCAAATCGATTTATAAGGCTTTAACAGATGCCTGGTTTGGAGTGATCTGAATGAATCCTGAATGAATCGCTGCTTGTTCTTTCTGAAAAAAACGTCACTTGATTTTTATCGTACTTGTTTCTTATTAACTGTTGCATCCTTCAGAGGGACACAGGACGGAAAAAGGAAATATTTCATACTTACTGTAAAGTAGGCGTCTTCGGATTATTCACTGAAGTGACATTAATCTCTTGTGAGATTGCTTGAAAACGAGAACATTTTTGATTGTTCTGCACCAGGATAAGATCCTACTTTACACACAAGGATCCAAAACAACATTTTATTGATGTCTTCTCATTCACGTCTTCTGCTGAATCCTCAGTTTGGGCTAAAAATGGCTCCTCTCAGCCACATTCACTGGAAGAACAGTAAAACATAATGGGTGAAATGAGAGCAGACATCTGGAATACCAGAAGTCTGACTTATCTCTTCCTAATGTCCCTCCTCGCCAAGTGGGACGTGTGTTGTGGATGCTGACAATAATGGACTTGTCAGAGGTCTTCAGTCGTCTGTGAGGCTGCGATGTTGAGAATAAATCACTGGTGGCCTGTGATAGATGTTACGTTCAGAAGATGATATTATTCTGCGACTTCTCTTCATTAAGTTCTCTTTAATGGATAATCCCATGACTGTGGAAGAATCTGAGACATTAATCCTATTAATCACAGCATCGCGGACTGGAAATAAAAGATTAATCAACATAAAGTTGATAAGAAATGAATGAGGCTGAAGGCTCCTGTATTTACTCATCCAAAACAATGGGAATATTAATTCTAACATATGACAGACAGACAGACAGACGGATGGATGGTTAGAGAGACAGAGGGACAGATGGAGGGATATACCAATAGACAGAGGGACAGACAGATAGACGGATGGATGGATAGATATGAAGAGAGAGAAACAGACAGACAGACGGATGGATGGATAGAGAGACAGATGTACAAATAGAAGAACAGAAACACAGACAGACAGACAGATAAACAGATGGATGGATAGAAAGACAGAGGGACAGATAGAGGGATATACTGATAGACAGAGGGACAGACAGACAGACGGATGGATGGATAGATATAAAGAGAGAGAAATAGACAGACAGACGGATGGATGGGTAGATGGATATAAAGAGAGAGACAGACAGATGGACAAAGGAACAGACAGACAGATAGATAGATAGATAAACAGATGGACAAAGGAACAGATAGATAGATACATAGGCAGATGGATAGAGAGTTGGACAGACGGACAAAGGGACAGACAGACAGACAGACAGATAGACAGATAGATAGATAGAGGGACAGATAGAAAGACAGACAAACAGATGGACAAAGGAACAGATAGACAGACAGACAGAACATAGATACATAGGCAGATGGATAGAGAGTCAGACAGACAGATGGACAAAGGGACAGATAGACGGACAGACGAACAGACAGACGGATAGAGGGACAAATGAATCGACAGAAGGACAGATAGATAGATGGACGATAGAGAGACAGACAGACATTTAATAATCCTTTGGGAGTTTTCATCAAGAAATCAGAGACCCAATTAGTTAAATTACCAAAGCACAAGGACATTTCCTTGGAGAACACCTTGGTTCACAACATTATGGAGTGTTTTCTCCTCAACAGCATTAATCAGTCTACAGCTCCCAACATCATCACTGTCCCACCCTGGTGAGCAAGAACTTCTAAGGAAGACCGTATGGAACACAGGAAAGCTGAAGACAAAGCTCAGTTTGAATCACACGGAGAAAAGAAAAGACAAAGAAGTGAGAAGTGGAACACAGATGCTGTGAAGACGCAGGACAGAGGGACACAAGAAGACACATTCTGCTCCTTAGTCGCTCTCTCTCTTTAAACACACGCCCCGCTCACACGTTCCTGTCTCCCTAATGAGCAGAGACGCTCTTCCACCAAAACAGAAACAAGGCTGGGAAAACAAGTGACTGCACTTTTCTTGACCTCGGCTGGTGGGAAGCAGTGGCAGATTTCCTTTATGAAGGGAAAAAAAGAGAAAAGAAGGGAAACACAAAGCCATATCCAGTAACAGTGCAGTGATGTTTACTGTAAAGACGTCTGGATTTCTGGAGAAGTAAAAGTCTCAACATAACAATGGAGAAGAGGACGTTCAGATGTCTGTCCTTTTTCACAGTTGTTTAGTTTTATCATTCTTAATGGGCCAAGTTTGAAGGAGAAGCTGAAGAGCCATAATGATCTGATCTGCTCTACGGTACAAAGTGTGTCAGAAGATGACCTGAAGATGCATGAAAACACGTTTTAGTTTCCCTGAATTAAAAAAAAAATCTGTTTATTTAAGTACAGATTAAAAAAAGGTCGGCTGCAGTAAAACTGTGGACGTATCACTGACTGATGTTCTATGTTTCAGTGGCAGAGAGAACAAAAAACTTGGAACCTCCTTGACCTTTTAGGTTGACTACAGTGTGAATTCCATCACTGATATTCAACAGAATCTCCTCCACATTCCAGGTGGGAATAACGGAACAGCCCTTTGTTTACGACTTTCCCAAACTTGACAAATAATGACAAAAAAAAAAGCCGTTTCTAACAGTAGAACAGCAGTTTAGATTTCTGATTCCTTTTCTTTGGTGCCGTTAAAAAAATTTAGAGTAAATATTTTTTTGCAATTTTTACCGATACGCACTACGTGAGTCAGAGAGAAGGGAGGGGAATTTTGAAGAATCTAATACATTTCTGTTGACTGTGATATTTGGGTTGAATTTAGTATCAGTCATCAGTTCTACAGCTGGTAACTCCCTGTGAATCCTTGACCCATTCGGTTAAACACTAGTCTCATACTTTTTCAGGAATTAAAAAGACGCAAAAAGATCTTTAATAGCTTTAATTTTCACCTTCTACGCCCTCAAGTGGAAGAGCAATTGGAAAAGTATTCTGTGCCATCGTCAGAGAGACAAAGCGGTCTGAGAGGCTTCAGGTTCTAATCCACCAGTTGCCAGGTAACCACTGAGGTGCTCTGAAAACACCACTGTCCCAATTTACAAAACTTCCAGTGGACTCACCACCCATGGGGAGGCTCACAGTTTGGTGCAGTGTGATTTTGGTGGTGCCAGCTGCCCCGGTTGACCCGGCCACAGACAAGCAGTTGAAGATCATCCATCCATCCATTTTCATCCGATTATTCGGAGCCGGGTTGCGGGTCCCTCTCCCTAGACACTTCCTCCAGCTCATCTGGGAGGATCCCAAGGTGTTCCCAGACCAGCCGGGCAACATAGTCACTCCAGCGTGTCCTCTGGGTCTCCTCCCAGTGGGACATGACCTAAACACCTCCCGTGGGAGGCGTCCAGGGGGCATCCGATGTAGATGCCCACGCCATCTCAACTGACTCCTTTCGATGTGGAGGAGCAATGGCTCTACTCTGAGCTCCTCCCGGGTGACAGAGCTCCTCACCTTATCTCTAAGGGGGCGCTCTACCACCCTGCGAAGAAAGCTCCTTTCCGCCACTTATATCGGGGATCGCGTTCTTTCGGTCATAACCAAAAGAACAGTTGAAGATCAATGAATAAAATATATATATATATACATATATATATATATATATATATATTTTTTTTTTTAAGAACTTTTATACAGCAGCAAGTGAATCTTTATCGTTTCCAGCCCAGATCACTCAGATCACAGTAGTTGTGAATCTTTGGTTGAGCCATAACTTCCAGGTCTTTTAATCAGGCTATGGTGGTATCTGAGAAACTCCATCAGATTCTGGTTGATGCACTCACTGTTCTCCATCTCAGAGCTCCCGGGCTCACAGATGTGATCCCCGTGGGAGAAAAACGTAAACATATACCACAGATAACTTAACATGTATGGTTATAGTAAGATGTATGTTTTTTTCCCAGGATATTTCCAAAACCATATTTTAGAAATATCTGTCAAATATGAGCATTTCAGGACTTTAATGTCCTCGTATTTTTAATATGTTATATTTCCTTAGATCACGTCAGGACATTAGAAAACATCAGTATTCAGAGTGAAGTTTCCAATATCTTCTCACTTCTAATAAGTGTTATATTGTAGTTTTGCAGAGCTTTTCCTCTGGTTTACGACCAGCGTGATTGCCTGTCTTATTAGTCCACTAAAGCATGTCACGTGCACTACAGTGAACGCCTTTGGTGATTAAGTATAATTGCAACTGTAAGAGCAAACGGCCCGAGCTCTTTACTTTATTCTTAATGGCTGTAAAACACAGTTTTCTCCCTGCAACCTTTAAATTAGACCCAATGAAAGTTTGGGTGAATTACAACACAACACCAGTGAAACTGTGCTTGCAACACAACTTGTTCTGCAGTTCTCAGGTCTTAATGGTGTTTTTATAATAACCAGGGCTGCAAATAGATATAAATAAACCATAGTGCATTTAAAAAAAAAAAATATTATTTCCCAAATTTTGGAAAACTACACCAATGCACAGACTCCAGGCCACTAGGTGGCAGCATTACAGCTTAGCTTTGTTTGCCAGTTAGTTTTAGGTCACAACAGTAGGCAAAAGTTAAATGAAAGTAATGTCTAGATGTAAAAGATGTAAAAACAGAACATAGAGACAATTAAGAAAATATATATTTTAAAATAATGTTGATACGTTTTATATGAAAAATCAAAATATGGGAAAGATGTGTAAGTTTTTATCCTGACAAAAATGTTCGTCCACCTTTTATTCTACACATAGAAACTGTACCATGACTTCAACACTGAAAAAATTAATTAAAAAAAATAAACCTACAGTATAAAGTACTAATCAGGTAACACGGTGCAGTGTCTCATTAGTGTAGTACTGTAGTCAGAACATAACCACAGTAATTTGACTACTCCCTGGTACACTGTGGGTCAAGATGATTTTTTTTTTTTTCAAAGCCTTATTTTCCCCTTCAGAATCATAAAAATGGAGTTCACCTCAGTGGACCAAGCTACTGCACATGCTTTTCTAGGACTCTTATTTAACTGGGCCTTAAGCAAATGTACTTCAGTGAATCCAGTGGGTCGGGAGGTGGAACACGCGGCGCCTTATTACACCACTGGTGTCGGTAATGTAGGAATCATGACGCATTATTCTCATTTCGCAGCCTGGTCCTAATTTTCTGCACCGCTCACTGTGCTCCACTGTGATTTAATTATGTTCTAATGGACATATTTACAGGGAGGCTGTAATGGCTGCAGCGCAGATGGCTTCACGTTGCTTCAATCATTAATGGAAAAAACGTACGTACTTGTGAGCACCGTGGAGCAGAAAGCGCCGCGGCGTTCATTCGCCGCCATCGCTCTTCAGCTCTGGGTTTCCATTAGCAGACTATCGTCTCAATGATCCATTTCCGGATGAGTGTAACTGTCATTGAAGAATGATGTCTGATGACGTTTCAGTTTGCAGTACAAGACTTTTGTCCTTCCTCATTTACCGTCAACGTTAACCGTTCTCAGACGTAATTTTCTATAGTGGATAGTTGCATCACTTGGGCGTAAAAGGCCGTCAAAATTAATATATAAACTGATGAAGCATCAGGACTAGTGGTTGAAGAAAAATCATCATTAGACCACACTAATTCTTTTACTTTTGAGTAATTATACTTGTCATCACCTGTAGATGGCGCAGTTTTATCTAAGTTACACTCTACGTCATGAGCTAAATTGTACAGCACCTGGTGTTCCTTGGACCTCACAGTTTATAGAATATTACTGAAACCATGATATGATGTTGAAGACCACCCCTAAAAAGGGAATTTCATGATTTTTATGTCCATGTTCTTCTGCGATTAGTTCCCAAATTCTAAGAAATACACAAACCACTAAACACAAACTGATCATACTAGGGTCTGAGAACAAAAGTATACATAAGTACACCGAGTAAAGTATCCAATATTGTCACACTTGGAAGCTATGCTAACTATTTGAGCTATTTGAGATTTTTCTCTCATTTACGACCAGTGATTGTGCCATTCACACCAGTAGATGGCGACACTGACACCACTGTTCAGTACGTTCGACCGCCAAGACTGCAGGTATTCCGTTGTCTCGGTGTTGTCCCAAAGACGGTACAATCGTGCTTTAATATTTCACTTTTATAGTGTTTACGGCTAAATACTCACATATGCAGATGATACTGTCGTTTATTCTGCAGAATTAAATGTTGCCTATAAGGCTTATAAGGAAATACTTGTGTATTTTGTAAAAAATACTTTTTTCATGTTTCTACACAGAATCTACACAGAGCGAGAGAAGAGTGGTTATAAGAGAGAAAGAAGAGAGAAGAAACCAACAGCCATTCTTCTCTTTCCTGGGCAGCGGGGAACAATTATCAAAGCAGCCATCCGTCAGTGGTGGCGCTGTGCTTGGGTAATGCTGTGAACAAATGACGGCGATAACTTGAGACTCACTGTAGGAAATGACACGAGTCTCGTGTTCCTGGAGTTCACGGGAGAATTGAAATGCCTTCATTTCCTGCTCCCAGACGCTCAGACTCCTGGACGAATGAGAAAAAAACAACAACAACAACAACATTAGTAACAACGTCACATTGTTGATGCATTGTTAATGGAAGTCTTCGTTACTGCGTCTTTTGGTGAAGGATGATCATCAAGTTATTCCTGGCTCTTTGACATTTGGATAATGGGTCTTTAACCTGACTCTTCTCCATCGTCAACACACTGTACATCATAGCAGATCTCACTACCATCTTAGACCCGGTGTTTATGAGTATGAATGAAAAGGGTAACAGTGCAATGGTGAGGTTACAGGGAGCAGAGGTGGAGAAGGTGGAGGAGTTTAGATACTTAGGCTCAACTGTTCAGAGCAGTGGAGACTGTGGAAGAGAGGAAAAGAATAGAGTGGAGTCAGGATGAAACAACTGGAGAAAAGAGTCAGGAGTGATCTGAGATAGAAGAGAGTCAGCTAAGGTGAAGGGACAGGTTGGTGAGACCAGCCATGATGGATGGATTAGAGACATTAGGGATAGACAGAAGACAGGAGACAGAGCTGGAGGTGGAGGAGTTAAAGATGCTGAGGTTCTCTTTAGGAGAGACAAGGATGGACAGGATCAGGAATGAGGTGATTAGTGGGACAACACAGACAGGAATGTTTGGAGACAAAGCTAGAGAAGACAGATTGAGATGGTTTGGACATGTCCAGAGGAGGGACAGTGGTTATATTGGGAGAAGAATGATCAGCAACAGATGGATTCTATGATTGGAAGAAAAAAAAACATTTCCATAGAAAAAAACAAATAAAATCACTATAAATTCACCCATATTTTTGCAACTGACAAAAATCTTGATTTTTAAATATTTCAAACATATTAATAAAATACATATCTGAATCCCTGGTTTGTGTATTTATTCTTTTTGTGTCTTTTCTAGCTCTATATGTCAGCGGTTATCTGTAAACCATTATACCAAATGATAAATAAGTACAGGCAGTACCGGTAAATATCCAGCAGATGGCAGCATAGCCATTCGAGTTCACCTCGTGCGGCGTCACGTTTTTCGGGGAGCAGCTGTTGTCGAGTGAGAAATAGAGACTTGAGAGGAAGATTTAAAGTGTAATGAAATCGCGAAATGTTTTCCACAGAAACAAAACGCACTTAAATGTGAAAATCATCCATCAGTCCATTTGTCCCCGTCTCCGCGGGCTTCGCCTCCCTCTCTCCCTCCCTCTCTCTCTCCCTCCTCGCCGGCCACGCAGCGTCACAGCAGAGTTTTATGTGCGGCGCTTGAATCATGGCGCGGTCTCCAGTGATAATGATTTGACAGGTAGATGGAGCAGATCCATCACTTTTACTTGGAGAAAATAAAGCGGGAGAAGAACAGATCCTGCCGCGACACTTCACTCCATTCATTGACTGTGGCTGCCATGTTGTTTTCATTTACATCATCAGGAATCGGTAGTGAATCAGTAGACAGGTGAGGGCGCCCCCTGTCGACCCCGCCCTGTACCTTTACTGTCCTGGCTGGAGTTAAACCAGACTGTGTGTCTCCTATAATAAAAAAACTGCTCATAAAAAAACCTCATGGTGAATCAGGGACGTTTCAGTGGAGGAATCTTCTCCTTTTAGTTTGTCCTCCCTCACTGCATCCATCAATCTCCTCTTTGTCTCCTACCTGGTAGCTCCATCTCTAGGATTATTCGTCAACCAATGTATCCACTGTCCCTCCTCTGAACATGTCCAAACCATCTCAATCTGTCTTCTTTTCTCCAAACCTTCTGTGTTGTCCCTCTAATCCCCTCATTCCTAATCCTGTCCATCCTTGTCTCTCCTGAAGAGAACCTCAGCATCTTTAACTCCTCCACCTCCAGCTCCTCCTCCTGTCTTCTACCTACTGTCTTCTACCTACTGTCTCTAATTTATTCATCATGGCTGGTCTCACCATCGTCCTCTGAACCTGTCCTTTCATCTTATCTGACTCTCTTCTATCACAAAGTCCAACACTGGGTCTTTTTCTTCTTTTGACTTGTCCCTTTCAGGGGTTGCCACAGTGAGTCAACATTTTCCCTGTTCTGTTCTAGTCTTCTACACTACCTCCATGTCCTCCCTCACTGCATCCATCAATCTCCTCTTCGTCTCCTACCTGGTAGTTCCAGGTCATTCTTCTACCAATGTATCCACTGTCCCTCCTCTGAACATGTCCAAACTATCTCAAACTGTCTTCTTTTCTCCAAACCTTCCTGTCTGTGTTGTCCCTCTAATCACCTCATTCCTGATCCTGTCCACCCTTGTCTCTCCTGAAGAGAACCTCAGCATCTTTAACTCCTCCACCTCCAGCTCTGTCTCCTGTCTTCTACCTATTCCTAGTGTCTCTAACCCATCCATCATGGCTGGTCTCACAACTGTCCTGTAAACCTTTCCAGGTTCTCCTTAGGTGACTCTCTTCTCTCAGATCTCAGACACTTTTCTCCAACTCGTCCATCCTGCCTGATCTCTATTCCTCTGACGTCCTACAGGGACGATCAGTGGAAGAAGAAAAAACTCCAACCTCAGCAGACGTCTCAGATCCGTCCAGACATGTTTTTTTTTCTTCCTTTTTGAGTTTTTTTCTTGCTCTCATGATGGGATTGATTTGTCATTTACGACAGAAAGAGCCCGGCTCCGCGGCTGTGGATAATCCAATTTATCGCCGTCCCATTTATTACAAAATTCTGTGGATTTTGGGTCCACTGTCACATCGATTGGTTCATTGCTTGCTTAGCTGGGTCCTAATGAGCTGCTGTCTGAATCACTGCATAATCACCGCCCTAATTCACTTCCATGGCTGCACTCAGACTCACACTTCTGGACTCCCACTATTGAGAAAAGAATGGAGTGAAACATCCAGGCCTGTTTGATCACACCATTAGTGACGTCGTCTCTGCAGCCGGGAGGTCTCACTCTGACTTGTTTCCCCTCATCTTTATATCAGACATGGGAAAATGAAGGCCCGGGGGCTGGATGCAGCTTATTGGGCTTTTTAATTTGGCTTCACAAACTTGTCTTAAATACACTATTAATATAGTTTTTCCTTCTGCCTTTCCCCTGCAATACCAGTATTTTCCAAATTGATACAGTAGTACATGTGTCTTTATAAGAATCTTCCTGCCCAGAAGAGAAAAAAAAACACACCCAGAACTACAAGAGAAGCAAACTCACTGTGATAGAAAAAGAAAGTGATACTTAAATGATCCCAGTTTTGAGATAATATTATATATATATATATATATATATATATATATGTATATATATAATATTTTGTAGCAGCAGTTGTTATAATGTCTCTTAAAAAACTTCGATTCCCCTGGTAAACAAACCCAGGACTCTGGGTCAAAATATTTGCCCACTGCTGCTCTAAAGTATGTTGATTTTCAAAATAAAATATATAAATTAAGATACAAGTAAAAATTGTAAAAAAAAAAAAAAGTATGTTGATTTTCAAAATAAAATATATAAATTAAGATACTAGTAAAAATTGTAAAAAAAGTATGTTGATTTTCAAAATAAAATATATACATTAAGATACAAGTAAAAACTGTATAAAAAAGTATGTTGATTTTCAAAATAAAATATATAAATTAAGACACTAGTAAAAATTGTATAAAAAAGTATGTTGATTTTCAAAATAAATTATATAAATTAAGATACATGTAAAAATTTTAAAAATAAGTATGTTGATTTTCAAAATAAAATATATAAATTAAGATACATGTAAAAATTTTAATAAAAAACAAAATGAAGATATCCATTCATCTATTCGGCCACTTATGTTACTGGGTCAGCAGTCTCCACCACTGCCACCCAAATCACCTCCTTCCTGTGGGTGGTGAGCCAACCACGCTACAGTCAGGATTTTTTTTTTCTTGCCCTGGAGTTGAACCCTGGACTTTTACCAACTGCCTCTGGGCCAAAGCGAAGGTCAATAATGGAAATAAACAAGATTAATTCCATGATAAATGCACAATAATGAGTTATTGACTCAAGATAAAATAAAATCTGTAAAAAAGAAAAAAAAATGTTAAAATTATTTATTATAAGAATATTATGTTAAATAACAAATTTTAGCTGAAAAACAAACTTTTGAACTGAATTTACAAAAAATCTCTGATTTGATTAAACTAGAAAAAAATCTTCACGTTAATAAAAGTCCCAATTTAGGATTTTCTCCACTACATTTATCATTTTTTTATCACTAATACTATTATTTAGGATAATTTATTTTCACTGAGAACACATTGTACATTTTCTCATACTTTCTGTTTTTGTTTGATTTGTGTCAAAATGTCAACGTTCCACTTCCGTGACCTGACTCCAAAACACTGATATTCCCACAATTCACCAACCAGTGGAGAAAATAACTCTTAAAAAAGTCCAAATTTCTTACTCAGTTTTCCTCTCTGACGTCAACACTGGCTCGAGGCTCTGAGTCACTGCACCAGTGTCGGACAAACGCAGCAGATGTTTTGAGTTTCAGTCGTTTGTCGTCTGATGAGCTTCAGCCGAGCATTGATGGAGCGGCGAGTAAATAGCAGCAGGTTGACAGTTGAACCCTCAACCAACACTGGTCTGTTTGGGTGACATTCACCGAGAAGAAGACGATGTAAAAACTGTCCCTGTGTGTTTGTCTTCAGGTGGACTCTGGACAGACGACGAGGCAAAAGGTTTTCAGACAACATTTCTTTAATACAAAGTCAACATATCTACATACACAGTGGCTTTAAACCAATTATTATTCCAGATAGAATTAACAGTTTGAAAGTGATCGCACTGGGTCCTCGTACAAAGGGAAAACGGTTTAAGGTTCTATTTTGTTACGTGTATACGCGTTCTCTTTTAATGTCATTATTTTTAAGTTTGTTTCTGTTAGTCTCCCTCCTTCCTTCCAATAATCGTTGCGATAATCCAGGGAAATTGTCAGATTTTTTTTTTTTTCTTTTTTAAAAGACTAGCATCTTTTACACAAAGTCAAAGAAGTAACACGTTGCACGAGCTTCCAAAACCACTTCCTCACTTCCACTTCTGGAGTGACTCCAGTTCACGTGGCTCCAGTCTGTGAGGAGTAAGTTGGAAAAGTCCTGGGTTGGAGACTTGAGTCCTTTCTGGAAACTGTTCCCCCGCTGTTCAGAAGCCATGTGCTGAAGATGTGAGTTTGCAGCAGAATTTTTTTTTTTTAGTATTTCTTTTGGTTGGACTGGTCTTCTCCACTGTGATTCACTGGGTCCTGGTTTCTTTCTGCATCCCATAACAAAACACGGGTTGAACCAAAGCACAATGTGTGATTTGACAGCAGGGGGAGCTCTTCTACGCCTTGCTCTTCATCTCCGTCAGCTGTAGATGAAATGTTCGCCTCGTGAGCAGCTGGGAATTTTTGAGAAACTTGGAATTCTGTGTTCTCATCCTGAAACACAACTATATTTGACATCACTTTAGTTTTAATTCACTAAGGACCTCAGTGCTCTTCATCCCAAATATCCTTAAGCAATTTTTGCATTTTCATGTATTTAGAACAGAGACAGTGGCTCCATGAAGAGGGCGCCATCCTCTGTTCTGAAATAACATGTTTCCCATGATTTGCAGAAAAAAAAAATCCATTAAAACCAGTGAGTCCAATAAAAAAACAACCCAAAATGAATTTAAAAAAACATCAGGAAGTCCGAGGGGAGAAGAACTTTGAGGATCTTTGTCTGGAATCTCGAGGGTCAAATGATACAAATACATATAATCTATATATTTGTTTATTTACAGGTATATTCTAGACCATAGTGTATATTTTCAACAAAAAAGACTGACCACATTATGACAAAAACAAAAGTAAAACTGAGAACGTTCAAGGCTGCGAGGCTCATTCTCTGCATAAGTTCATTCATAAATGTTTTTTTTTTTGATTGTTAATGTTGGAAATAATAAAAAAAAAATGCTTAAAGTCAATGACATTACGATGGCATCTCCTTATCGGCACAGGATCTACCTGAGGGTAGAGGTTAGACACTGGTGAGTGGGCGGGGCAAAAGTCTCAGGCATTAGGCTAAATATGACCCCTGCTGGCGGGAGTAGAGAAACACAAAAGATTTGACGAGGATTACAAAAATAAACGCACAAACCAAAAGAAAATTATATATATTTAATAATAAAAAAATTTCCAACATGAGCGCTGGCTGGTAGAAAAGAAAAAAAAAAAGAATTTGAAGGAAAACGGAACTCATACTAAGGTTTTTGGATATATTTCATATTCTGCTTTTTAAATATACTGTATATGTAGGCTCGAGTGCACACGTATGTATTTATATGCATATGCCGTTGCATACATATATAACTACATATATGCACACACAGATTTGTTCTACTCAACATTTTCTACGGTGAAAAAATAGAATGTCTTTGAACGTAACATGAACAAATAAGCATTTCTCTTTTTCTGCTAATGTTTTTTTTTTAAATCCTGATACATCACCTTTGTTAAAAAAAATAAGTGAAACAAAAATAAAAAAAACAAACAAACGACTAAAATTAAAAAAAGTCAACTATGTTGTGTAAAATAAGTTGGCATAATACGACGTTAATGTTACATAATGTTACAATAACAATAAGGCGTTTTTTTTTTTTTTGTTCATCAGAAATAAGAAAAGATTACACACAGTTCTGTCCAACGCTCCGGGTTTTGTGCACAGCCACCGGAAAACACTTCCGTTCACAGAATCCGTTCACGTCTTGAAAACCAAACCAGCGTTGATCCGGGTTTTTCCTCCCTGGGAACCAGACTCTGGTGTTTCCTCTAGTGCATCCACCTGTGGTTGTTTTGGAGTTTGTTTGATTCCGAGTTCTTTTTCTTTCCTCCGATATTTTTTCGTAGCCAAAGTGATGCGTGGAGTGAAATATGGTATTTCACCCGCAGAGACATCACCTATGAACAGAGGACAAAAACTCAAGCATCTACTTTGATTTCTCCAACTGGTACCAAACACGCACATCGGAACTATGGGCCATTTTTCTTCTCAATCACGTGAACGTAAAGCTTTGTAACTGCGACAGGCGTCTGTCACGACTTCAGTGTAGGATGGAGACGGGAGTTAAAGACAAGGCGGGAAACGAGAGGAGGTCGAAGAAGGAGGAGGATGGATGGATGACTACGACGCGGTTGATGCGCTCATTGTCGTCTCCCCCTAGTGGTGGTGAGCAGGACAGCGACGATGGGGTCTTCGTTTGCGTCCGTTTCCTTGGATCCTCCAGAGCCACACGTACAGCATACACACGATAAGCAGCATGTTTGGTTTTGACAGTAAAAGAAGATGAAGTAATACCTCATAAGACAAAGAAAGTTTTTTGATTTCTTTTTTTTTTTCCTTAAAACAATGATGATCATTGGTCACTGTACACAGAGAGCGCTCCGAGGCTACGGCGATCCTCGTTTGGTTTTCCTGGTTCATGTCCAGCTTCTGGACATTTGGTGGTTGGTATAATGTCAAAGTCCCAGAATGCAACGAGGCCAAGGAAGAGGAGTGATTGTACCAGATCGTCCACTTAGTGACCGGGCTACAGCTTCTCTGGAGACGGGGACAACCCGACTTCCTGTGGCGTCGGATTCGGTGAATTGAGTTTTGTTCCACGCATGTCGAAAAGTTTGATGCTGGATGGGAGCATCGTGATGTCAGCTAGAGTTTTTTTGGGGGGGAAATCCATCAGTTTTAACCAAGAAAAGTTGGATTTGGTCTTTTCTCAACTGAAAACGCCCCGAGTCTGTATAAAAAGTCACCGGTTGTCGACTGCCTCTCCTCCGCTCCCTCCCACTGCCTTCTCCTTCATCAGGTGTTGTTCACTATCACTGTATCACAAAGAGATTTTATTTTTTTTTTAGACGAGAAAAGTCAACAATGTTTACAACGTCCTCCACATTGAAACACTTGAGGTAAAGTAAGCAGTCTGACACTTTGATAGAATGTTGCCCCACAGCTTGAGCCATGACTTCTGGTTCCTGTTCCTGACGGGGATTTTCTTTCTTCTTGGCTGAGATCCTGATTGAATTGGCTTTGGAAATCTTTATATTTAATTTTGGCCGTGATCTTGGGTCGGTTCCTGTTTTTTTTTTTTTGTGTTTGTGTAAATTAGTGGTGGACTTAGTGCCTGCTGTCAGAGTTTCTATGGCTCAGGAGACTGTTGGAGGGCGGGGGGGACGATGGGAATCTGTGGGAAGAGATGGCTTTTTACGTTGCATAGTGATCAAAGCTTCCTAGATACTCCAGGGCGGCGTGGTAACAGAACTGATACTCGTCCTGCAGGGAGGAAAACAGAAAACAAAGCATTTTAGTTCCTGATCAGAGGGTGTGGCTGAGTGAGTGTCCACTCTGTCTCTTTCCAACCGCTGACCTCAGTCTGGACCATGGCTGGTCTCTGCGTCCGGAGCATCTTCACCGTCTGGAAGATATCAACCACTCCTTCGTAACGCATTCTCTCCAGGACGATGCTGAGGGTGATGAAGACTCCGGTTCTGCCGACACCAGCGCTGAAAACACAAGAACAGAAGACGTGTTATAGGTGAAAGGAACAACTGTGGACTGAACATCATGTTTCTGGTCCAATCTAAACCAGTGGTCTCAAGCTGGACAGGGATTCTTAACCTTTTTGGCACCGAGGCCCAAGTTTTTCAGTGCGGAGTGACCTGGGGCCCTTAATAATAGCGGTTTAAAATTTTCACGGCCCTCTAGGGGGCGCTTGCAGCCCAACTTTGGGCCGGGGCCCAATGGTTCAGAATCCCAGCAGTAGAATCTTGTGGGCCCAAGTACAAATTCAAGGTTGAAGGACATGGAACCGAAACTAGGGGGAAACCACAGGATAAAAAAATGTGTGTGTGTAAAACAAACACACATATATATATACACAATATATATATACATATATATATATACATAAATATATATATGTATATATAGATATACATATATATATATATATATATATACATACATATATATATTTATGAAATCATAAAAGAATCTGGTTCTGGTTATAAGATTAGGTTCTGGGACAGACAACAGAGACCACTCTGGGGGACATCAGGGACATCACCATTATCCATTGTCCTTTTTAGAACACACCCCACAGGACCCTGGAATAGTCCCTTTGGTACCAGGTGACCCCAGGTACCAGTTGGTGGCTGCTGCTCTAACCTGAACCTCATAAAGGAGTCACATCTATCCTCCAACTTTATTCAGGTATTTTCCTTTGATTCAAAACCAATTGAGTTCAACTGTTCAATACAACTTCTTGGTGGCAGAGAGCCGTGCAACGCCGCCCTGCTGTCTTCTCTGCTCTCCTGCAACACACAAACGCAGCAGTGCATCTCACTGACGCTGCAAAAATTCACACAAATATTTCTCAGTGGGATCAGTGTTTGCACTAATTGGGGGAAGATGTTGAATATTCACCGAGATGCAACTTCCTCATGCTTTAAAACAGGATCTGACCAGTTTATTTAGAATCGAGAGGAAAAGATTCTGAAAATTCTCTGGTTTACACCAGAGGGTTCAGACATTTTTAGGGTGGGGTCTCACAGTGAAGCTCCTGTTGAAGGGCTGGTTATAAACAAAGAGCTGTATAGATTAAGGGTTCTGAACCCCTGGTGTGAGGACCAATACAAGTCCAAAGAATATTTGGTGCTGGGACACAACGAAAATTGTCCATAGTAATGGGTAGTACGAAAGATTGAGGACCTCTGGAAAACAGTAGCTGTAACTACTGAAACAGACTAATCTGAATCCAAATGATTAATTTTCTTATTTATTTTCCTTTTCTTTTATTTAGGTTTTCTGTAAGCTACTAAAACTCTCCCCTCAAACTCTCAAGTTGCTTTGAAAAAAAAACCCCAAATGTATTGTAAAGTAATCCATGATTCTGCAATAGATTATTATGTTCTTAAGCCACAAATATTGTTCAAACCTTTTTATTTCTCAGGAGAAGAAACTCTGCCACATGGAATTTTTTAGCTTCTGCCGGCCAGTCTAAACAAAATTGCGGACTGCAATTGGGTCCCGGGCCTTAGTTTGACCCCACCACAAAGCACCACAAAAAAAAAGACTCCTTCTTTCCCAGACATCCAATAGTGTCCTGCACCTTCCCCATCACACAGAGACGTTTGGATTTTTTAAAATGACTCCACGGACGCAGATCACTCTGAACGAGGCAACCAAACAACTGAGTAAATATTTGGTCTTAAGCTTCTTCTCCCATGTGTTAAAAACCCTCAGCTGCTGCTGCTGCTGCTGCTGCTGATGCTCTCTCCAGAAATCCAACGTGAGTCTAAGCTCAGATCCTGAAATACTGGAGAGCAGCCTCTCCACTAAGCTGCTTTGCTGCGAAATGATTTTCACTTCAGCAATGCTACAATAATTGATATGACAACAGATTTATTCGGCCCATCCGACGCCCGTGTCGGCGACTGAAGTGCGGCCCAGATGTTCGCCAGCAGACATTTTGAGACCGTCTACGGACGCATGACCGTCGGAGGATCACAAATCACTCGGTAATGAAGTAGATGTCATCGACGGTGCTACCGTCCTGGTGGAGACTAACCATGCAGAACGCTCGACTGTTCCAGACAATGCACGCCCACGCTGCAGTACGACCACCCACCACCGAGCCTCTCCCAGGACGCTGCCTGAGAGTCAGTCACAGCTTGTCACCTAAACTCCCTCAGAGCTCCCAGCCTCCATCCTTCCTTCCTTCCTGTCTCTCTCTCTCTCTCCAGCGAGATAGACTCTTCAGTCTGAAGGCTTGCTGCTCCACTGCCGACTGAGAGGATTTGGCGTCCCCATTCACAGCAAGTAATCAGGCAATTAATGACACAAAGCATGTGGGTCTATTAGATAGTGGCTGAGGTGGAGAGAGGAGGAGAAGGAGAAGAGGTTAGAGAGCGGGAGAAAGGAGGCGCTGAGAGGACGTCTGGATAAAGAGCTGGAGAGGATGAGAGACAGAAGACGAGAGAGGATTAAGGAGCAGACAGATGGGTGACAGACGGCGAGGGCTCGTGGACGCCAGACAAAAAAAGTGAGAAAGGAAGACATAAGACGACTCTCCCTGCAAAGATGACAATGCCTGGAGAAGGAGAGGAAAAGTAAATTAGAGGAGTATAAAGGAGGAGGAGGAGGAGGAGCAGGATTAGGAGGACATCACTGCACAGAATAAAAGGTCTGATATTCTTGTGTCATTTAGAAAATGCAAGTTCTTCAAGTATGTGATTGTCAGGAATTGAATTGGAATTCAGTTATGACACTGATAAGCACCCACTGGTCAACATGGCTGTACACCACTATGAGCAGTGGTCCCCAACCACTGGGCCGGGGACCGGTACCGGTCTGTCGGAGAGTTGATGCCGGGTCGCAGAGAAATAATGTTTCCTTTTGGCCCCATCTGTCTATTACTTCCACTTGATCCATACCCATATCAACAAAAGAACTGACCAATAGAATGGCTAGGA
>JAFBJS010005131.1:223530-240053 GCA_016785265.1 Paraplagusia blochii
GGATTAACAGTTTACTTAAAGGAACTACTAGGACATGAGGTCCTCTCTGAAGACCTGAGTCTTCTAGAGTTTCTTAAAGACAGCCAGGGACTCCCCTTGTGGTGATTGACAGATGGATTGACCCATGAAAAGTGTGTGAAGCTGGCACAGCCCTGTACAAGGCCATCCAGGACCATGACATGACATCGGGACACTGTACCTGCAGTGGACAGAGATCGGTCCGTCCTGACCAAACTGCTCCTTCGTTTTATGGACCTGGCCGATAAAATCGATGAATCCCTCGCCAGATTTGGGGACGCCTTGCTCTGGCCAATCGGTGAACTGGAACTGCCTTACCGTCCTTGACTGGCCATCCTGCAAACACACAGTGGTAAACACAGTGGTGAGGACAGAGAAAAAAAAATTTTGCACTTGGAAATGAGCAGCGGAAATAAAGACTGTGTCTAAAGGAGACACGAATGAGTGGGAGACTCCTTCCTGGCATCACAACAGGACTGAAATCCAGAAACATTCGTCTTGTCTCATGAGGTTTTTGCTTCCAACCAGAGCAATCCGTGTTTGAATTCTGCGTGTCGTAATTAAATTGTTGACGCCGTGGAAGTACACAACGCAATTACACGAGGCCTTTGAGGAGAAAACAGTGCGTTTGTGCTTAAATCCTTTGTAGAAGTCAACATGACACATGAAAGGGCAGGGCGTCCTTTTGTCTCCCATCACTTCAGTCACTTCAAACCAAACCCCGGCTGTTGTGATTCTCTTCCCCATCATTTATTTGGTTTGTGTGTGTACTTTGAGTGGGTCCTACTTAGAGCTAATCAATAGTGTATCTGCCATGAAAAGCGTCTTCTCCCAGACACCATGTTGAATAGGATAATCCTGCGATGCGATCGATGCGAGCGGCTGATGGATGAGCGCGAGCAGGAGGAGGGAAGACGGCAGAGTGGAGGACTTAACTAAGGGGAGGGCGGAGTCGCAAGGGGTGGAAACCGAGAAGAAGAACCCGTGCGTTCGCGCTGACACGGCTGCTGCACCAAATGTCAGTAGGAATTTAATCGCACATTAATTCTTATAAAGTTGAATTAGGAGTGGAGAGGAGTGGAGCCTTGTTATCTGGCTGGGAACGCAGCCGTATGGGAGTGGGTGGAGAAGTGGGTGAATTATTTTGATTCAAAAATGAGTCTGAAAATGCACTGTCGATAGGTTTGTTTTTTTTTTTTTCTCTCTCTACGGGAAGTTTGTTTAAGATGTGGCTGAAAAAACAATTTCCGTGAGAAGCATTTTTGTACTTTGAGACACTGAGTACCAGCAGTAAAACACTCAGGTGTTGATTTCTCTCCGGACGATTCTCCATACTCTCATACTCAGACTTTCCTCCAGACGCCACAGTATCATCTCCTCACAATTGCTTCCCCTTTTTTTTCCCTCTCTCCAAACTACCTTGACTATTTGGATGAACACCTCATTCCAGAGCAGCAGGTCGCTGATAACAATGAGGAAAAATAAATGACATTTAATCCACAAAGTGAGGCAAAAAATTACATCTCTACGTCGTAACGGCGGCGAGCTCTGAGCTCCCTTTGAGTAAGAGACCCCGACTGCATCGCCTGTTCCTGATGCTGGACACGTTTGTCGCTGGAATTAGATTCTTTCAAATGTCAAGCAATTGGACGAGCTCCTCCACTCTGAAGAATTAATCAGGCAGCTGATGATCACACGCTGCCCACTCTGCCTGCTGAGTAAACACAGTTCATATTTTCCTCCCTACCTTCAGGTTACCATCCATCCCCGTCAGCCCTCACACTTTTAATTATCAGTTTCAACAAAACAAATTAATGTGGTTTGTTTTTTTGGCCACGGTGAGAAAAGGGGAATCTAACCAATGACTTCCTTAAATCGAAAAAAACACAGACAGTCGCTCTCTCTCTAACACTACATTAAAGCAGTGGGCGGGACCATTCTTGTCATTGCAGGAGACTGGAACAATGGTAAAGTAGAAGTGCTCGCATTTTAAAGAACTGTGTTGTAATTGTCAATTACATTCATTCATCCGGGTCGCAGGGGCAGCTAGCACCACCCTAGTCACATTGCACCATATTGTGAGCCTTTCTGTGGGTGGTGAGTCCACAAGAAGTTATGTTGGTCGGGACAGTGCTATGATCAGAGCACCTGGCAGCTGGTGGATTCAAACTTGAAGCCTTGCAGACCAAAGACCGCTTCCTTAACCACTAGGCCACCATGCTGACATTACCCTTTTTAAAGGAGTACGGCTAAAGCAAGGTAAATAATGGACTTCCCAAAGGAAGTATGGGTTCTACACATAGCAGTCGTGGTTAGTGGTTAAAGAACTGAACTGGGGTCTGCAGGGTTCCAGGTTCGAATCCGCAACTTACCACTGTTGTACTGCTTCCTGTGCAGCCATTGGTTACATTTCATGACAATGACAATAACAAGGCGTTTGCTTTCCTGTCCTTAACAACATTGTTGTTGATGTAGTGAATTTAGCACACTGTCAGAATAATAAAAGACTTACTTGACTTCAGCCCCTAATGGTCATCAGTGGTACTGACGTCTTTTAGATATATACAATAAGTTTGCCTTTAAACCATGTTTTGTTTAATTATTTACAGTGGAGTTCCATTTAGTTCATATAAGTCAGGGGTCTCAAACTCAAATAAGTTGGGGGACACCAGCCACACTATCATTTCACCGAAGGGCTGCGTCATCTTTCAGCGTTCAATACAAAAAAATTTATATATATATATAATAAATCAGTTTCCCATAGATTCTGGGTAGTACTACATGATTTTGAGAACTATAGGATTTTCCATAAAAAATGGAGAATAAATCTATAAAATGTTCGCATCAAGGTGAGGGCCGGAAAATATCGTTCCACGTTCGCAGTGGCCCATGGGCCGCGTGTTTGAGGCCCCTAATATATTGTCACACACACCATGTCATTTTCTATGGCCAGCGGAAGATTACAAAGGATTTGATAATGTTTACGCATGATGTTTATGAGCTTTTTAACCTGATTAATTATATTAAAAAGTAGTTTTATTATACAGCAAAGAACTTTATTTGTTTTAATAAATAATAATTAACTGTAGAAACGTGATAATAATCAATACATTATGAAGTAGTTCATCCTTCAATGGAACTGTGTTGTTGATGTGGCCCCCAGTAAAAATGACACGGCTGATCTAAAGGGCCAAACCAGTGTAAAGCTGATATGTAACTGCACATCAACTATAAATTTCTTGATCTATTTTCGTTTTAATCCCTCAGCTCTCAGCGAGCTCTCGTATCCGTCTGCGGCGGGTTTTTTATTTAGCGCCGCTGTCTCCTCCGCCGATTTGATTTCCCATCATTGCCACCAAATTGTATTTTTCCACGTTATTTTATTTGACGAATGCCTGGGTTTAACCACCAGCAATTTAAACGTCATGCACAAACTCTGTTTCTTCAACGTCTCACGTCTTTTTTTTTTGTTTTTTGCTGTTTTATGATGCATTGCATGTTTGCTTTTCTCCCCTCGCCTTTGTTTTTCATCTCTGAAACATTGTGCCTCAGCAGGGGGATTAAATATGAAAGAGGGGCAAAGACAACAACACAATGAAGCAGGCACGCCGAAGAAAGACAGAATGGGGGGGAAAAGAGAGAGGAACATTTTACACACAACCTAAGGGCCCACGCGGCGTGTCAAATTGTGTGATTAAATACGTGACTGGCTCGGAAGATGCGAGTGCTGAGGCGTGGAGTGCGTGGTATTACTGTGCAGAGGCATGCAACCCACAGGCGCGGGCGGGCGTGCACGTGCGCAGACAGAGTGGGGCGTGCCTGCAGATGTGATGCGTGACACGTAAGGGTTAAACCTAGTTTACACTTACACTCTGTCGCTTGCATACATCATCGGTGCGATGGGCTTTAAACCCCGTTAAGTCTACACACAACGCGGAGACCACTTGACATGCGGCGCTGCCTGACAATCCACGCTGACCTCACTTTAACATCGCATTCAGACTGTGCACAGATTGTTGAGTATTTCTCTCCCTCTCTCTCTGTAGACTTGACTCTGATCAGCGCTGACAGTCTGCCTGACTCCACTGTGTGCTGTGATGATTTAGTCGCCTCTAAAAAAAAAAAAAAAAAATTTCTTCCCAAACGCCGACGCTGGTCAGAAGACTGGCCCTGATGCGTGCGTGGATCCAGGCGTTATCAGAGAGGAAAATCAATTAGTCTTGAAGTGGATGTTGGACGATGTTGGAGCGTCTCTGTGCGATTCAGTAATGAAATACAGCAGGAAGAACAAAGGGGAAGCAGACAATTGATGTTGTTTGTTTTCAGGCATAATTTGTTTTGTATATAAGTGAAAAGATGTGGGTGTGTGTGCATCTGGCAGAGCTGCACTCGTGGGGACATTTGTTGGCAAAGTATTGTATTGTGTGACTTGGCCCCTTGTGGTGTGTTCTGTAGGTCCATGCTGACTTACTAGGGTGTTATTTGAACACAGTTAGCTTTAATATTAATATGTTATACATCATTACCTTTGTGTTACTTATACACTTCCTTAATATGGTATGGGGTTAATGTCAACCCTTATGACAGAATCATGATTTTAAATAGTAATAAAATCCATATATTTATGTATACGGACATATGTATTCACATATAAATACATTAATATATGTATGTTTATGTATATATGTGTATATATACATATATGTATATATATATATACACATATAGTCATAGAAAACACACAACTACTAGTAAAACCAACGGTACATATACATATATATGTATATATTCCGGGCCATATATATGAACTATATGTTTCCTTGATTTAAAAAAATCAATAAAAGAATGTAACATTTCAGATCACTTAGAATAATAGATAAGAAAACCAATATTGGAAATTATCAGCCTTGCACCATTTAATCCAAACCAAAGAAAATCTGCCTGACTCCAGCAACATTTGGATCTGATCTTCCTTTTTCCAGAGAAATCTTTGCAACACTCCTTCAGTCATCCAACATTCCATCAACATTTCCAATTGTAGACTCAGTACCAAGCATATGTGAACCATGATGTTGTAGTTGAGTACATTTTTAGTATGTCTTACCCTGGCATCTGTGACCTTGAATTCTCTGAGGATGTACTGGGGCATGTTGTACTCTGCCATGGGATCCACCACAAAGTACTGATAGCGGGCGGAGCGCTCAGCGGGCCAGTATTGGTGACATTTTTCCTGGAAAAGCAAAGTAAGAAAAATTAACCTGAAACTTGAAGTAAATGATTGGAAAAAAAAAGCAAAAGAAATGTCTCTAAATGTCCTACCCGTCCCATCTCTCTCAGTTTGGTCAACATGACTACGATGGTAGAATTGTTCTCCCAGAGCATTCTCCAGAAGTCTTCTGTAGTCTCTGCCAGAGGTCCCTGTGTGGCAATGTAGGCTTTCTGTTGCCTGAAAAGACAAAAAAACATTCAATGTTTCTATCTGGTGTAACTAGTCAGTAATGTTATAGAAAAACTCAAATTATTTCTTCTTAAATACTTCTGTGAATAGTAAAAGTACTGTATCTACTGCAGACCCCTACCTGTATCCATCAATGAAACTAGCATTGATGTAATCCGATCCTTCCAGGCCTCTTATTGGCTGAAGGCAGACGCGTGTGGTCTCGTAGGGCATGATGTTGACCAGTCGGTTCTTGAACTTGTTACAGGGAAGGTTGGCACTGATGAAACGTGAGGTGTGAGCTTTGGAGTTGGCCAAACGCTGGGGAGAAATGAGGATAAGAGATTTAGAGACAATGTAACTGTGCAGGTCATCAGGGTCATTGAATCCTTCCAGGACAACTGGACATAGTGGGACATTTCATCTCATCCAAGAGGCTTCTTCAGTTCTAACTGACCACTGGGTAGTTCTGGTATTCCACCTTAAAGAGGCGAAAAACCAGGAACCTACCATATCCAGGGGTCCTCAGAGTAACTTTTGGACAAGGTTTTTCTAAAAAAACATTTCTATAATAGATGGTTTAGAGACACTAGGAATAGGCAGAAGACAGGAGACAGAGTTGGAGGTGGAGGAGTTAAAGATGCTGAGGTTCTCTTGAGGAGAGACAAGGATGGACAGGATCAGGGATGAGGTGATTAGAGGGACAAAGCAGACAGGAAGGTTTGGAGAAAAAGCTAGAGAAGACGGATTGAGATGGTTTGGACATGTTCAGAGGAGGGACAGTGAATACATTGATAGAAGAATGATCCCAGAGATGGAGCTACAAGGTAGGAGACAAAGAGGAGATTGATGGATGCAGTGAAGGAGGACATGGAGGTAGTTGGAGTTAAAGTTGAGGATACAGGGGACAGGGGAGATGGAAATTGTTGATTCGCTGTGGCAACCCCTGGAAAAAAAGGGACAAGCTAAGAGGAAGAGAAGACAGGGTTTGATAAATGTTTGAAAAACCTCATATTCAGTTGCCTGATGAAACTCTTTTTTTACCTTGACCATGACCTGAGAATCTTCTTTGACAATTTCACAGCAATTATGAAAAATAATTATTAAAAAAGAAGGACTCAGGACCAATAGGAGGATGAGACAAGGAGGAGAAATGGTGAAAGGACGGAGACAATATCTGCGATAGGACGTTAAAACAGAGATTTTATCTGAACCGATTCCTCGCTGGACTCTAACCAGGAACACAGTGAAAATGTTTATCAGAACCAGCCTTATCAGAAATTTGTCTTCGATGTTGTCTCCTCTCTGACTCCTGCAGTCCTGCAGGGTCAAAGATATGAGACATGACACCCACAGCCAGACTAACAAGCTTCTGCACAGAAACTGTAGAAAACAGAAAACTTGGCTGTAACTGGGTCACCGGAGTACAAAGTGGGCAAAACACACAGGCTCACACAGAGATGTTCCGAAGTAAAAATGCACACACCACACACACACACACACACACACACACACACACACACACACACACACACACACACACACACACACACAGTGCACAGCCAACATGAAAAGCTGTACTGATACATCATCGTCAGAGAGACTTGAGTGGGAGTTTGTGGGTCAGCACGTTGACAGTTCTCCTCCTTTTGACTTCAGAGTCTCCACTAAAACTTTGTCCACCAATGTGCGTATGTGCAAATTGAAAAACACCCATATGTGATCATTTAGAGCTCTTTCAGACAGAGGAAAATGGCAGGCACTGGCACCGACCGCCTTGCGAGAGACAAGCGAGACTAAAATGAGCCGCCGCATCCACCGCCGTGGGAGTAGAGATATTTCTTCCACTTCCTGTCCTGTCGTTCCTTATCTCATCCTCTCACAACTCCACGTTCTCACATTTCCCGTCATATTCATTTCTCTTTCTCCTTCAATGTTATCTCTCGGTCAGTGGCTGCTTGGCATGTGCCAAGATCGTGTTATCTTTCACCTCTCCGCCTCCATTTTTTTCCCCACTATTTTCACCCTCTGGTACTGTTCCGCTTTTTGATCTCCGTCTCAAAAAGATACCTGGGAAGGTTGGACTTGGCCCGGAAAAACAGACAAAGAGGTTGAAGCTGCAGAACTAAACCAAACAGGAGTCTGTTGTCCAGCAGGGCAGAGCAGTCATGACCAGTTCTATACCAATAAATTACCGTATTTTCACGACCTTAAGGCGCATCGTACAAAAAGTCGCAGTCTCAGTTTTGTGTGCCGTTACTATATTAACACACGCATAAGGCGCATGATCAAAGGGCGCAAGTTTTATATACAATCCAGCCCACACTTCCTTCTTTAAAGTTCTCATGGTGTCCTCTACTACGTCCGCCTTACAACAACACACACACAATCCTACAAGTGTGCAATTTAAAAAAAGAGCGGGCGCAAAACGACGCCCACACTTCACCCCTTTAAAGTTCTCATGGTGTCCTCCACTATGTCTGCCTTTCAACAACACACACAGGGCGCACTGCACTATAGGGGGCGCCGCACATTTTGAAGAAAATCTAAGACATTAATGTGTGCCTTATAGTCGTGAAAATACGGTATAAACATAAAGTACAACATACCGGATAACGATAATGTAAATTAACAGTATTATTTGGACAAGTTTGGTGGACCGGATTAAAATGCCAAATGGGCCGCATCCGGGACCCCAGTCCTTAGTTTGTCCAGGTGTGGTCTAACAATAACAAAAGAAAAAGACTTTATTGACCAGATTTCTACATTATATTTTTCTAGTTTACCAACATGGACGATGCATTTACAGCTCTGACGTGAGAGGTGTTCCCAGGGAACTGACAGCAATTAAACTTTCAGTTTCAACCTGTCCTGTCGGATCCTCTCTCCTGCTCAGGAGCACCTTCCTTATCCACTTCCACTAAGCAGGACGCCAGTGTTTTCCTAACCCAGCCGAGACGTGATCCCTTCAGCCCCGGGGTCTTCTCTCGAGAGCCTGAAGCAGCTCCTGAGGGAAGCGTCCATGAGGCACGATGACTAGATGTCTGTACCAGCTCAGCCTGCACCATGGTTCAAATGTGTCTCTGGTCAAGACAACCAGCTGTGGACTAGTGTCCTCATTAACCGATCACCTTATCTTGACACAGCTTTTGTTTCTGTTTCCACATTTTAGTAGTCTATCTATCTATCTATCTATCTATCTATCTATCTACCTACCTACCTACCTATATACCATCTATCTATCTATCTATCTATCTACCTACCTACCTACCTACCTATATACCATCTATCTATCTATCTAGTAATAATAAGTATTACTCAAGTAAAATAAACACCAACCAATATATGAACCAGCAACAAAGAGCACAAACTTCTAGCCAAGAGGTTGCAAGATGACCCACCCCCCCCAAAAAAATACTGACCCTGTCTTTGAGAAACATTGCATCAAACTCATGATAATAAACCATTGTGATGTTAGCTAAATTCTTACTAAAATCCAGCCACTAGATGGCCACAGATGGATTAAAAATGAGAGAGTCTTGCCTGTTGAATAAGCTATTGTATGTATTTCTTCAATTCCTGAGTTTACAACAGGATCGTGTTCAACTAAACAGGTCATGGTTTGACACTGGAAATGAGGTGAGATGACGAAAATGAGTTGGAGGATCTATATATTTCACAAACTTTCTTAGCGTAGTGGGGCTTAAAAGCAGTAGGTAAAGTTGTGGGTTCAATTCCCTAAGGAACCATATGTTTTATCATTTATTATTATTTCTCCACTGTAAGTCGCTTGGGATGAAAGAATCTACATAGAATTTATGATATTTTTGTATGGTTTTAAGACTTTATGATGTAACACATTTGTTACATCCATAAAAGAGTCGCAACATTTCAACTTTTGTTGTATTTGATGTGAGTCGTTGCCATGTTTGTAATTCTTCAACAACCTTCTCAGAATGTTAATCATTTCGTTGCTGTTTTATTTAAAGTAAATCCTACTGCTGCATTTCTGTTTTTCTGATTCCAGTTTCCTGTTGTTTTTCTGAACACTCTCTGCACATAGATTGTGGGAACACATGTTTCCGGCGCATAAATCTTTCTTGAAACATGCTTGTTATTCAGGCATGCATAAAGAAGCGACTCCCTCCCAGGTCTATCTTTCCCTTCAGGTTCGATCTGCCACTTGAGCTGGAGTGAAACCCCACGAGCCGCAATTTAACTCAGCGGGACAGTTTCCCTGCTGTGACTGACATCGGCCCATCACTGTCACTTTAGCGCTGCAGTTAGCGCCGTGTTCACATACGCTTGTCCTCTTCTCATTAGCTAAACCCGCCTTCCCTCTGCTCGCCCGGGCGTCCAACTCCATTCGTCATAATCAAGAATTAATTACTTCCTCAGCCTCAGCTCCGCCTCCTCCCAGACATCTCTTTTTCTATCCTGACTACAGTCTGGACGTTATTAATTGAGCTTTGACTCCTTCCGCCAGCTCAGCACTATCCCCGCTGCAGATGACCATGGAGATTCCATCACCTCTGTGCTCTGCTGAGAGAGGGAGGGAAACACAGCAGCCGTGTTATCGTTTCATGTCGGGGGGGTTCGGAGTTTGGGAGTTGATGAATGAGGTGGGAAGACTGATCATCTGTGAATGTCTCTAATTCAAGGTTAGCATAAAGTGATGTAGCAGCACTGAGAACAGACTGGTACACAGAGTCAGAGTGACCTTATTTTTGGGGCCACAAGGCAAACTGGATTAAAGTCAATGAACGGTCTATTTTACACTGGATTATAATTAAAATTCAATTTCTTTTTCTTTTGTCACCTCTTTGGTGAATGTCACCTCTGCCTTTAACTCATCACCAGAGTGAACAGTGTGTGGCTTTTTGCTGTTTTTACACTGGCACTTAATTCGGTATTCGCTGCGACGCGAAGCCAGTGTTGTTCCCCGTTTGCGTTCACATTACAACTAACGCGCATTCGCTCCTCAACTAATGCACATTAACTAATCCACCTCTAATCGGTGGTTTCGATACCGAATTAACTAATACGGATGTAAATCAATAAAAAGTATAACGGTTGTCGCTCCCCGCATGTGTGTGAACACAACACCCGTATTAGTTTAACGAGTTCGTAAAATGCTACGGGTGCGGCTCATCGCCTTATCAACCGCTAGATGTTGCTGCATTATTAGGAACAGGATTACAAAACATATATCGTAACTGGACCATGGTTAGACTAATGTGCATTCACTCCCTTATTGTGTGTGAATGCGAAACGGGTATTGAATGCGCAGCAAATACCAAATTAAACTTAATGTGAATGCAAAGTGAATTGAATGCGGGTTAGTTAATACAGGATCGAATCCCGAATTAACTACTTTGGTATTCAATTCCGAATTGAATGAGAAAACGGTATTAGAGCGTCCGGGAAGTATACCATGCTCAGGGCACCTCAGCGGTAACTTGGGGGTAGGTGGATTGGAAACAGGGGTTCCTTGCGGACCCAAGTCCGCTTTCTTAACCACTAGGCCACCAACTGTCCTATGTATGGCACATTAAGCGACGCAAAATACTCAGATGAGGTGAACAACTTAGTCAGAATTCCAAAACGGGTTTAGTTGTCAGCAACTGGACTTCTTCTTGGAGGTGAAAGACATTTCATTCCTCAACTGAGGAACTTCATCAGTTTCTGGTTGGTGTCAGAGGGAACTCTAGTAGTTATATTCCTCTAGACCACTCCCTTCACCACTGGACAAAGGTGTGAAGAGTTGTTTTGGTCTCCTCACCTTTTTAGACATTGCCACGTCTCGTGGACGGTCGCATTTTATGGTCCTTAGACGCACAACACCATAACACTGCATTGAAACACATTACATTTTACTTTACGCTGCCGAAACATTGTATAGCGTAAAAGGGCGCTCTTGATCGTAAAATCCACGATCCATTGGCAGATAGTAACTTAGTGCAAGGTATCCTGTCTCTGTCAACCAATGCTTCCACCCACTTCAAAATTCAACATTAGTGTCATTTTGGGGTCCTCAGACAGTACATTACATTGAAGCCCAGTATGTAGCCATAACGCAACAATCCATCAATCAGTACAGCTTTGTAGCTAACTTTAGTCAAACTTCAGGAAACACAACTAGAATTCACACATTAGGCACCGCATTATAGGATGAACTGTTAATATATGAAAATATATATTTATATATTTTTTTTGTTGCTTCATAAAATCCATCACTGTGATGGACAGAGCAGTTTCTTTTCTTGGTTTTTCTAGTCATGGCCTGTGTCAAATAGTCATATTCATACTCCTACTTTCTAATTAATTAGTTAATCAATTCACCAATTGTTAAAATCACAATAAAACTCCTTGAACCTACTTGAAAACCTGTCAATCCATCTTTCTAGTTCAATCATAACAACATTCAGAGGCGGAGGCAGTAGTTATTAAATTTGTCGTTGTCCCAATAAATGAGCTTGTCATTAAAAATACATGTTTTAATCATAACTCTTATATAAAGAAACTTTGTGTCTCTATAATCAGTCTAAACGCACTTGTCACTTTGTCAAATTTCACTCCTAGCCTGGACATGAATCAGTCATTTCATACCTAACTACGCGCCGGTTCGTGCAGAACTCATTTGTCTCACACATGAAAGATTAAAAAGAGTCTCTTTGCTTGAGCATATTATTCAATATTCAGGAACATTAACTGAACCAAAGCAGTGGGCAATTCAATTTACCAGCTTATTACATCGTAGGAGCAAAATGATTAAGTTATTGAAGTGAGTCCACAAATTATTTTGCCCTTTCTTTCACCCTATTGTCGCGGCAAACAAGACAAAGTCAGGATAAAATCCCTTCTAAGGATTGGGATCTGAACCAACCACCCCCAGAAATTCTTCACGTGTTTCACGTGTGATGTGTCTGGAACAACTGGCTTAAAACGATGTTCTATTGTTACCAGAAACCAGGGCTGGATTAACTCTATCCATGGCCCGGACCTAATAACCAGGATGAGGCTCCTTATATCATGTCCCGATCAAGGCAGATGAACTGACAGGTTCCACCAGAAGACTATTTTTTTTCCTCATCTTTAACACGTAACATAAACTGAAGTTTTTTCCTACCCTTCTCTTTAAAGATGGTAGCATATCTTTATAGATATTAAACACCCATAACATCTAACTAACACCTTTAAAAGAGAGGGTATGTAGATAGGTGTAAGGAGACTACTTCTACTAACTTAGGCACTTGACGTCAACAACCTGGCTGCCCCCTGGTGGCAAGGCCCGGTGCTGCAGTCCCTTTACCCCATTCATTAAATCTGGCCCTGCCAGAAACTGAAAAATAAAATCCACATTTGCTGGTCAAGAGCTGTGATCCGATGGCTCATAATTCAGAAAGTAATATCCGCCATAAAACTCCCTGGTATACCGATGACGATCTTAAGGACAATTGAAATATCGTTGGAAATTTAGTGTAAAATTCATAAAGCGTATGAAGTGTCACAATAAAAAACAGATTCAGAGAGTTCATGTTTTTCTCTCCAGCAGTCCGTAGTTTGAAACCCCTTCTGGGCTGAGGTATTAAAATCACTCCACTGTTTCATGTACCTTGAATTCCAGCTCCATCCCAGTGACGTGCTCTCCGCTCTCAACCTGGGCCAGCTTCTGGATGTAGGAGTAGAGGCTCCTGGCGGCCACCTCAGTGTTGCCACAGGCCACTGCCTCCAGCAGGGCATCGTGGATGAAGCTGTACTGGTCCTCCGTCTGCACCATGTAGTTCCGCTGTGACCGCATCAGCGTCACGTGGCCGTAAATGTCAACCGTCTTCTCGTGCTTGATACGCTCAAGCATGGCGTCGATGACGATGAAGCAGCCCGTCCGCCCCACTCCGGCACTGCGGGGGGAGATTTATAGAGAAGGAGGGAAATTTAAAGTTTCAGGAAGACACACACATAAAATGTTTTTATTTTTAAAGCCCTGAGGTGGCGCCGCGGCAGGAAATATTTGTTGCCCTAATACGAGGCCTTGTCACAATTATGTTGTTGGGCTTTAACTGTAATTTACAGTCATTCTCCCTGTTAAAATATTAAAGCAGGAGCTGATTATGTATGTCCAGCAGTGCTTGTAAATTTGTTGTGGCATTATGGTTTAAATAATTGAGTAGCGGAGCACAACGGAGAGAAATATCGTAATGGCTGGAAAGGGAATAAAGAACAAAGTCAAAATGACTGCAGCGCAAAAGGAATGTAATAGTGATGACGCAAATGTG
This sequence comes from Paraplagusia blochii, assembly GCA_016785265.1. Taxonomy (NCBI): domain Eukaryota; kingdom Metazoa; phylum Chordata; class Actinopteri; order Pleuronectiformes; family Cynoglossidae; genus Paraplagusia; species Paraplagusia blochii. The sequence goes on from JAFBJS010005131.1 coordinate 237,262, forward strand.
ATTCTTTTTTTGGTTTACGGAACAGAGATTCTGAATTGTGAGCAAAATGAATTGTTCAGGGTTACGTTGTAAACAATTTAGTATATATACATATATATACAGTATATATTTATATACATATATGTATATATGTGTGTGTGTATATATATATATACACATATGTACATATGTGTATATATATACATATATACACATATGTACATATATGTGTGTATATAAATATACATATATATGTATATTTATATATACATGTATATATACCCATACATATATATGTGTGTATATACATGTATAGGGGTGTGCAAATTAATTGTTTTGGATCAGTTTGGATCGAACTGAACCGAATCGGATCGAACTGGATCGATCGTTTAATATTTTTTATGAATCATTCCTGAATGGGATCGTAGCCTGTGAATCGAGATATGAATCGGATCGTCACACCCCTACTAATTATATATAAATCCTGCCCTGTCCTTCCACTATATACAGTATATTTATATATACATATATGTGTGTGTATATATATATATATACTAATATATATGTGTGTATATATATAGAGTATATATATATATACACACATACATATATACAGTATATATACATATATGTATATAGCAGGGCAGGACGACAATATTTTGCATGAAAAAATATATGTTATCAGATAGATAATGCAATGATGAAGCTAAAACTGTGATATTTGAATGTATTTCGTTTATATGATGCAGATAATTGGATCCATTTTACCTGGATTGAACATTGACCCTACTTCTGTTTATGAATACTAAATGACATTTTGAGAATCGGCGCCGTAATATTTTGACTGACTCTTAACGTAAGAAACCTGACCTGCAGTGGGCGATGATGGGACCTGCGTCAGGAGGGTTACAGGTCTTCACTCTACGGAGGAACGCCAGGAAAGGAGTTGGATATTCTGGAACGCCATGATCAGGCCACGCCGTGAACTGGAACTGACGGACCTCCCGCTTCTCACTGGAGCCATTCTGAAGTTAGAAAGGACGAGGGGAGAGATGGTTAAAATGTGATTCTTTTTTTGGTTTACGGAACAGAGATTCTGAACTGTGAGCAAAATGAATTGTTCAGGGTTACGTTGTAAACAATTTAGTATATATACATATATATACAGTATATATTTATATACATATATGTATATATGTATATATGTGTGTGTATATATATATATATATACATATGTACATATGTATATATATATTTATATACATATGTACATATGTATATATATATATAAATATATACATGTATATATACCCATACATATATATGTGTGTATACATGTATGGGGTGTGCAAATTAATCGTTTTGGATCAGTTTGGATCCAACTGAATCAAATCGGATCGAACTGGATCAATCGTTAAATAATTTTTATGAATCGTTCCTGAATCGGATCGTAGCCTGTGAATCGAGATATGAATTGGATCGTTGAGTGAATCGTCACACCCCTACTAATTATATATAAATCCTGCCCTTTCCTTCCGCTATATACAGTATATACATATATATGTATATACATATATATGTGTGTGTATATATATACTGTATATATATGTGTGCATATACATAACAGTATATGTATATACACATACATGTACAGTACATACTGTATATACACATATGTATATACAGTGTATATACATATATGTATATAGCAGGGCAGGATGACAATTATTATATTTTGCATGAAAAAATATATGTTATCAATTTCAGATAATGCAATGATGAAGCTAAAACTGTGATATTTGAATGTATTTCGTTTATATGATGCAGATTATTGGATCCATTTTACCTGGATTGAACACTGACCCTACTTCTGTTTATGAATACTAAATGACATTTTGAGAATCGGCGCCGTAATATTTTGACTGACTCTTAACGTAAGAAACCTGACCTGCAGTGGGCGATGATGGGACCTGCGTCAGGAGGGTTACAGGTCTTCACTCTACGGAGGAACGCCAGGAAAGGAGTTGGATATTCTGGAACGCCATGATCAGGCCACGCCGTGAACTGGAACTGACGAACCTCCCGCTTCTCACTGGAGCCATTCTGAAGTTAGAAAGGACGAGGGGAGAGATGGTTAAAGGTTAGTGAGATGGCTGTTATGATATTTCAGGGCCACCAGGTGGTGCATTATTTCACAATGAGTTCATTTTCACTTCTTTCTATTAGGCCAAAACATGTTGTGTTTCTATGCATTCCATCCTGTGTATAAAACACTGTTAGCATCCATTAGAATCTCTTGGGAGAATTCCTCTGTGTCAGTGACGTTAAGTAAAACCATGGAGACAACAATGTTGCCAGACTGTTGCCATCGATCAGCTGCTCAATTGGTCGAGCACAGAAACACTTCAAACCATGCAACCACTCACAAACCAAAATCTAATTACGCCCTGTAATGTTTGCACTAAGCCTAACGTAACTGGATCTGTGTAGTTTAGAGACGTCTGAGGGCGACATGTCTTCTTCCTCTCCTTTCAGCTTGTCCCTTTCTTTCAGTTGTTGCCACAGCAAGTCAACATTATCCATCTCCTGTCCTCTGTATCCTCAACTCTAACTCCAACTACCTCTATGTCCTCCACCTGGTATCTCCATCTCTAGGATCATTCTTCTACCAATGTATCCACTGTCCCTTCTCTTAACATGTCCAAACCATCTCAATCTGTCTTCTCTAGCTTTTTCTCCAGACCTTCCTGTCTGTGTTGTCCCTCTAATCACCTCATTCCTGATCCTGTCCGTCCTTGTCTCTCCTAAGGCGA
>JAFBJS010005133.1:5147-23718 GCA_016785265.1 Paraplagusia blochii
CATCCACCTCGTGGGCTGCGCGGACGGGGCAGTGCTGTGGATTGAGTCTCATTTGTCGATGGTGGGGGCCCTGGCCCTGGGGCTGGCTCTGCCTCAGGTACTCGCACCAAAATTACTACACCTAGAAGACGTCCAGAAACTTTCAGCCGTCCTTCACTGATACAGACCTGTTGTTATCCACATGTGGTGAACAACGCACAAAGTTAACAGTGGTCTAAAAGAAGTGAGTCACAACCCATATGGGCTTCACCAATCAATATCATGCATTCTGCCTAGCCAGTACAACAACTGTGGGTGATGATGGACCAATGAGCAATGAGCAATATCATTTATAGAGGGGATTCCAACCTGCATCTTTGCAGGTGCAGCTAAGCTTTCATAATTGACACACACACAAATAATGTGTTGTTCTGTGTTGATCAGTTGTTACTGTTGTGTATAACAGCAGAGGAAAAACCTTAGGTCCAGTTATTTAAATAAACATAGGCTTTAGAAAATACCCAAGTTACTGCAGTACAAAGGTAACTTTTCGTTTTTAAAGAAACAGAAAAAATTGGGGTTTTATCTCTCAATATCGCATAGAAGTCACATTTATTTTTCATCCCTGGTGCCGCTCTTGCAACTTATACTCAGGTGCGACTTACATACAATAACGCTGTATAAAATCTTTTGTAGTTTCTTATTTTTATATTGACCACCACTAGAGGGCACTCTAAGCATGTGTACCAGTAGCTGTATGCTCTTGTAGCAAAGCATTTGTTATTACATGTTTGTTATTTTCACACACACAGACCCACATATACAGTATATATATATGCATGTTGAACAAACACAAACACATACAAAGCATATATTTTACTTTTTATTGTCTACAAGAAAAACTTACAAAAAAAATAATTCTTGACAATTTCCAAACATCAGTTCTCAACATTGATGGTATGTTTTTTTTTTCCTTTTTCATTACGCCTTTTGGACACCCTTCAGTTGTCAACAATATGGAGCAGTGTGATTTGGGTGGCAGTTGTGGAAACTGCTGCCCATGCAACCCAGTAACAGATAAGATGAAAAAATGAATGATTCGGCTGATGTACCTTTTTCAGCTTCCAACAGTTTTCATTGGTGGATCCAGCCTTTATGCTCACTAGGTATGGACTATCAGTTAAAACTTACTACCTTAGTGTTTTTTGTTGTTGCCACATTGGAGCTGATAGAGGCAACACTTCAAAGGTGTTTAATGTTCTAAGGGAACATGACAGGATAGAGATAGTTGATCTTTTTGTTCTCGGATCAATCAGCACAGCTGAAAGAACAAATTTAGCAAAAAGAACATGAACAGCAATTGATTGGATCTTCCAATTCAGACTGTTGAAAACTGGGGAACATTCATTCATCATTCCTGTAAAAAAGCTGACTCGAAAAGGAAGGAAAAGGAAGGCTTCTAACATATTTATTTATATTCAAATATAGAATCTGGGCAGATGAGACCAGATCAGATCATTTGCAATGAGAGGTGAAAAAAAAAACACCGGCTCACCAGAGGTGTAACCCATTTAAGATAGAGGAGTTTTTCCAAAGAGATCAATAGCTTGGCTCTGCGGACTCACGGTATTTTAACTTTCCATTTTTCATTTACTGCACACCTCAAGTTAATGCAGTGAGCTGGAAGCGGCCCGTGTGCTGTACCGTGCGATTGCGTATGAATGAAAAGAGTGCGCTGACATTTTGTGACCCATTTCCCGAGGCGCTGCCGCAGAAAGTGTCTCAAATCCCGACGGAGACACAGCGCTAATGACTGAGGTCAACACGTTATACTGGCCATGAAATCACATTAACAACTATCACAGCTGCCCGTAAATAACATGTCGACTAATTTATTAAAATGATTCAAGTACTGATAGAGAGGATTGTCAGCCAGCTGACTGCAGCTTTAACAGGAAGTCTCACTAACCTCTCCGACCCACAGGGTCTCTGTTCATTCTGCTGAAGGTGAGGCTTGTGAATTACACATGATTTTCAAAACAATTGCATTGGCATTCATGTTATTCACATATTCAGTTCATCTCATACTGTATTTGCATAAGTTCCAGAACTAGATGTATTTACATAATGTCCACATTAAAGGGTAGAGTTCAACATTTCTCAGTCAGGGTGAACTGATGGGGAGGAGGGAAGGAACCAAGGCTGTGGATATGAAAAGGTGTTTCATATAAAAACTTGAGTTTTTCTTTGTACAGTTAAAACAAAATAACAATCTAAGAAACAATTACACATGATTAGAATAGACTGCTAGAAACAGAAAGAAAGAGATATCAGAAAATAAATGTTATTTATGTTTGACTCCAATATTACTCCTAAATCCATGGATTTTAGTCATGGCTATGGAAAAACCATCATGAATCATTACTTATAGAACTTGAGTGATACTTGGGTTCAGATTTTCTATCACTCAGTCAATAATAAAATACCAACATTAATGTTAAGTAATGGTCAATGATTTATGATTCACTATTAGTGGTTAGGGAAGGCTTCAGGTTCAAAATCCACCAGCTGCCAGGTTACCACTGAGGTCCACTGAGCATGGCACCATCCCCAATCACTGCACCCGGGCGTTCACAGCTGCCCACTGTTCACTTTAGTGATGGGTTTAATGCAGAGGTTTGCTTTCCTGCCTTTCCCTAACAATGTGGATAAAAAAAACACATTCACAATTCTTTATTTTTCTGCAAATTGCTAGAACAGAAAGAGAGCAATATCATGAAATAAATGTTATTTATGTTTGACTTAAATATTGCTTTTTAATCCATGGATTTAAGACATGACTGTGCAAAAACCATCATGAATCGTTACTTATAGAACTTTATTTGAACTTGAGTGATACTTAGGTCCAGATTTGTTTATCGCTTGGTCAACAATGAAATATAAAGTAGTAGTTAGGGAAGGCTTCGGGTTCACCACCCACAGGGTTACAGTGTGGTGCAGTGGGATTTGGGTAGCAGTTGTAGAGACCACTGCCTCTGAGACCCAGTAAGGATAAGAGTATGAAGATGAATGAATGATTTAGAAATAAGGTCTGGAGCTTTGCAAATTACAGGTCCCCAGAAACACTTTATTAGAGCAATGATGAACTTCTACAAGCGTTACACATGGCTCTTCAGCAGGGAACAGAGCCCCCTGTTGACGACCTCTAGTAGGAACCACTTCATTATTGGCTCAGAGGAGAAAGATAAACATCACCCCTAATGGTCATTTATATTATGATACACTTTCATGACTTATTCCAGAGGTTTTTCCCAGTGTCGTATTCTCATATTAAAACTGCTTCAAACATCGGAGCAAGTGTGAAAGTCTCAGTACAGGGTGTACAGTTACACAGACAGTGGACAGTCATTTACATCGGCAGTTGCTTTCCTCTAGGTTGCGGGGATTGTGTTGTCCCAGATCCTGATCTCTCAGATCCAAGATGAGATTACCTCTCTGCTGTGAGAGCACATTGACACTGAAGCGGAGAAGCAAGGAGAAACTCCAGAGAACCTCACTAAGGACTGCAGTACCGAGCAAGGACATTCTTTTTTTTTGATCTGTTCTTTCTTTTGTTTCTGACATTGATATATTAACAAAGAAAACGCTTTCTATGTTGTTAATAAAATGAGAAATAAACCCCAAAAAAAATCTAGGTTTTGATTAAATATAAACTGTCAATGTAATTGTTGCTGCTTTAAAGGTGATATTGCAATGATGTCAGATTTCCACTCATTCACTCATACTGAGTTTTGGTCACATTATTTATTTCACATTTGGACGGACTCTGGACGGTCTGCGGTCTCAGGCATGAAGAGCGAGGGCGCGCTGCATCAGACGATGAGTCAAAGGCGAGTTCGGTCTCACGGCATCACGCTCGACTAGAAGACATCTGTGGGGAAATTCAGCAAAACACAACACGGTACATGGAGATGAACACTGGATGAGACAAAGTACAAGATGAAGAGCTGCCCTGATCAATAATGAAAGTCCAGCATGTGCTACAGACAGGGGATAAAGGTTACATAATGGACGTGTGTAACTTGTGTACTACATGCATGAGGAGACAGGCGTGGGCAGGAGTCCTGACAGTACAGTGAAGTCATGTTTGGACTGTAATACTTTTTTTGTTCCTCCCTTCCATTTACTGAGCAACATTACACTTTGTCAGTAGTCAGACTAGTCTGAAAGACAAACAATTCCAAAGTAAGACAACTATCGGTCCATTACCTCCCCAGTTTCTGGTGATACTTGTTGTCTGACTTCATGGCCGCGTGAATGAGTAGTTGATTAAAGACGTCTCTCTGCAAAACAACGGTTAAAAAAAAAGATAAATGAACCCATTGGTATTATATAAGAGTCCAGGCCAATATTTTGTCACCAGCAGGAGCTTTCATTAAATGAAAGAAATCACTGTGTATAAAAATAAATGAATAAAAATGGCACTTAGTACAAGACAAATAGTTTGTCAATAAAATAAAAGGGCATTTTTATTTCAAAGTATTATGGTTGGTTTCATGAACTAGACCTCTGACCCAGTTAAAAAAAAACAACTCTACAGAGTTTTATTGTTAAGCTTCACAACACAAAGAACATCAAATCCATCAGCATCCATCACAGAGATTCATTATTCATACAAAGCTGCACTGTGCTCCTGAACCTCTCACTACGGAGCGTGCTCTTATGTCGAGTGTTTGTCACCTCCACTTTTACACCATTAAGGATTTGGTTTGTGCGGCCCAGGGCGATTAAAGTTAAAAAAAAAGAACAATTCATTGGTATGTGAATCGTTACACCCTTCTGTAAACCTTACCTGAGCGTCGCTGCCACCTATGTCCACAATTTTGTAGCGTAGAGGGTAGAGGAGCTCCACTGCGTCACTGTAGTTTCCTTGGTCATATTCAATAAAAGCCTTACACATGGGGATTCCTATTGGTCCCGCTCGTTGATACTGATCATTTTCCCCTGGTTCCCTGTAAACAGTATGAAATCAAGTACTTCATTGTTTTTTTTTTTTCTTGCGAAAGGAATCAATTTTGACTACATTCTAGGCTAAACTTTAGGAAAACATAAGCCCGTTTGGTTGAACACCACTGTGACACACTCACAGTAGTTAAAGAAAGACAAACCATCTACTGCTACCTAGTGGAAATAACATAAACTTTAAGTACAGGAAAACGAAACTGCAATTCAATTAGTAAATATATATTAGTAATATATTTCCAACAGACACTCCTAGCTGTCTCGTAGCACAGTGGTACTCAACCACTGGGCCGGGGTTCGGTAACGGTCTGTTGGTGAATTGGTGCCAGGCTGCACAGAAATAATGTTTCCTTTTGGCCCCATCTGGCTATTACTTCCACTTGATCCATACTCATATCAACAAAAGAACTGAACAATAGAATGGCTAGGATTCCATCATCAATAATGCAACTACATTTGATTAAGAAACATTTTCTCAGTGAAGACAACAACAATAAACTCAAAATGACGCAGAGTCATTGATACAATATTTTAACTTTTTATACCGGTCTGGTAGCAGAAAGTTATAGGCTGTGTTCACTTGAGATGCACGTACAGTTAATTCGGGTAGGAAGATATTATAGGTAGGAAAATATTTTAGAACACCAGAAATGTTATTTTATTAAGGGGTATTTATCTACCACAACTTAATGTCCCTGAAAAAAGTACAAGACATTTAACCAGCCCATGGTGCAAAAAAGGTTGGGGAACACCGATATATTAAATTTACCTTAGTTTGGTTGGGCTTCATTAGGGTTGTCCTCTTAGATTCTGTCTCTTATACACATCTGACAGTGTTGAAGACAACAACAATAAACTCAAAATGACACTGATACAAGATTCTAACGTTTTATACCACTCTGGTAGCAGAAAGTTATAGGCTGTGTTCACTTGAGATGCACGTACAGTTAATTCGGGTAGGAAGATATTATAGGTAGGAAAATATTTTAGAACACCTGAAATTTTATTTTATTAAGGGGTATTTATCTACCACAACTTAATGACCGGTGAAAATAGTACCGTTCCGTGGCGCAAAAAAAGGGTTGGGGAACACTGTCCTAGCACATTCACCCTGGTACAGTGGTTGGGGATTTTTTATTTAATAAACTCAAACAAGTACCTCACAATAAATAGATTCTCAACTAGCAGCCATATTTTTGACTAATAAATTTAAAGTATTTTCACTTTCATGCAGTACACCGACACTTACCACATTGCTGTTGGGACATAAAGGTTGATACCATATTATTTATTCATAGATGAGGTGAATGGAGAAATTGTTCCTGGCCTATAAATAAATTACATAACACCAGTAGATTTATCAGCACTAACTGACCACTAGGACAGGGAGATTGTATCTGACATTTACCATTCGGACGAGGAAAAGGTGAAGACTACGATTGTAAAGGTCCAAGTGTAAGATAGAAATAAATGTGAAAACAAAAACCTGCATTTTGTAATGACTTTAACCAAACTTCCCCCAACACCTGGCCAACAAAACATGCTTCATTACCACAGCAGAGTCTGGCTGTAAGAAGTAGGTTTCCTCGAGAAAGTCAGGTCCAGAGTTGAAAGGCTTTACTCTCATGTTTAATTCATCAACTGTATTATGCAATACCAGGAACGAACAGACAAAAACAAGAACAGCGTAACCTACTAGCCTCAAAAATATACATAGCGAATTAAAAAAGTGTGTCGATACAAGCAACCTCTTTTCCGATGTTTTTAAGCAATTAAAATCAAAATGTTAAATAAAATTCAGGCCCTGACTATTGTTTTCTCTTGTGGTTATTTTAAAGCCGTTTCACTTCAACAATAATAACAATAAATTGAACTTTATTGAACCTACACGTGAAAATTTTATGTAAATAGCCGCTCTGCTGCAATAGGCAACCCCTTAAAGGCATCAAGTTCCTCTAGGAATAGTTGCTGTTGTCACAGCGGTCTGTGAGAAACTGAGGAGAATTTTTAATCAGCATCAGATCTGTGTACATTTCAAACCAGGCAACACCCTGAGGCAGAAACTGGTTCATCCCAAAGACAAGATCAGAGGACACAAGCTGGACAATGTGGTTTATGCCATTCAGTGCAGTGAGGAGTGTGTGGACCTCTACATTGGGGAGATTGGCCCAACATATACCATTTTCTCATTCAATTTGGAATCGAATACTGAAGTAGGTAATTCGGGATTCGATCCCGTATTAACTAATCTGCATTCGATTCACTTTGCATTCACATTCAATTTAATTTGGTATTTGCTGTGCATTCGATACCCGCCTTGCATTCACACACAATAAGGGAGCGAATGCCCATTAGTCTAACCATGGTCCAGTTTCAATTTGATCACGTGGTTATATAACGAGATCTCGTTAATATGCGGTTTTATTCAACATGGATTCTGTCAACAAATGCACGTGCAATTTTGAAGAAGAAATGGAGCAGGTTAAAGAAAGATCAAGGCGACGTATGAAAATGATGAGAAGGACACATCAAGAACGAATGAAGAAGATGAGGAGATAAAATATGAGGACGTTTTTTGTAATCCTGCATCCGCATCGCAGCGAATACCGAATTAAGTGCCAATGTGAAAACAGTAATACAAGGTCCAACTCCTCAGCTGTCCACCTTCACTTGAAGGCTACCAATCACTCTTTTGAGGACCTAGAGGTTCAAATCTTGGCCAGGGAGGACAGACAGTTTGAGAGGGGTGTTAAAGAAGCCATTTTTGTCAACCTGGAAAAACCATCCCTCAACAGAGGTGTTGGATTGAGACACAACCTTTTACCCACCAACAAAGCCCTTTTGGGAACAATACCCAAAAGATCCCCCTCAACAACTGGTTTCACGCATCAAATAGGCAAAGACTGTAGCGACCCATCAATTACCACCCAACGACTGGTATCACACGTCACAGGTGAACCCAGGTCCACCCAACAGGAGGGACCTGAAACACCGCTTCCTCCTCACTCACAGGATAGAACTTCTGTTTCTCCCCACTGACAGTTAGAACTGAAGAAGCCTCTTGGATGAGAGGAGAAACGTTTTTCGAAAAAACTGAATGTCCAGTTGCCTTAACTCTTTAACCTTGACCATGACCTGGATGACTGAGAACCTTCATCAACACACTCTAGGAATAGTGATTCCATTAATTCTAATCAAATCAGATATTATACAGAATGGATAGATTTTACATTTTTCTAATATGAAAACATTATCATCTTCGTAGAACCTTCATGTTGGTTTACTTATGTAGATGTAGAAAGGTTTTTAAGAATCATTTCTCAGTCTTTGTTGGACTAGAATAGTATTGCAATATATTAAAGAGCTGTAATTAAATTAATGTTGTCTGGTTTTGTAGAATGACATTGTCCTTGAGTCTCTCTGTCTCTTGGATCTATGAAATGAAGCACCTCGCGCTCCAGCTCCTGTGAATCGATGTCTGAGTGAAGGAACATGAGAAAGTGATGCACTGGTTTTTAAATTGACAACACAGGCTGTCAGTGGTCAGGATGCCAGAACACATTATGACCACAAACCTCCAGTGGCAGCAACTGCTGCTGGAGCATCTGCTTAAGAGAGAAGACCTTGGTCTCTGAGATGGTGTGCAGATCTGTCTTATTTTTTTTAACCTTCTCCCTTGCCGCCTGCACTCTCGCTGTCCTACGCTGAATCTTGTATTTGTCTCTGATTTAAACAAGGCCTCGGTGGCTCTTACGTAAGGAGCATTAAGGTGTGCAGCCAAGAGAAGAAATGGCGCAGAACAGAACCTACTTAGCCAACTCCTGGAGGCCCTCCAGCAGACGCTGAGAAGTCCCACTTTCTCTGGCTCCAAGCGACACCATGAGGAAATGGAGGTCATTGAACAGGGTGGCATGGTCATCTGTGTGAGGCTGCGTCATCTGAAACAACTCCCGCCAACGATCCCCTGTGCTCACACCTAAGACACCATATAAAGAAAATAAACCCAACATTTAAATATCTCTTCCTTTAAAAATAAAGTTTTCTAAGATCTTAAACAGGAAATTACATTTGGTTTTCACATCATTACCTCATTAAATGTAGCAAATTCTTCATTTTGCCATTAGGTTGACTTAGTCAGGTACAAGAAATGGTGTGTGTATGACAAATAGACAGATCTTATTTATGGAGTTTGCCTCATCGAACAACAAGTTAGGATTCATTTCGCTAAGAAAAAAAACTGAAACAACTCTTTTGGCATCAATGTTTGGCGACGGTGAACGTTTATAATGTTGACTATACAGGAAATGGCGTCACTGCAATCTGAAAGCTCCACTCCGATCATTAGATTCAGGTCTATTAGTGGTTCTCAAACTCATTAAGAGCAGAACAGGTGGTAGAGCCTTCAGCAACCAAGACCCTCTTCTGTGGAATCAGCTTCTGCTTCATGTCAGAGATTCTAATTTAGTCTCTACTTTTAAGGTGAGACTAAAAACCCATCTATTCAATGTCGCCCATAGTCTATCCCAAGCTGCTATAGGTTTTAAATGCTGTTTGTTTGTTTGTTTTCTGTTTCTCTTTCCCTTTCCTGTTGTTGCTGGTGAATGGGCCGATGCCAGGACAAGGACGACCACGATCAAAATCCATATCGCTACTGACATTTTACGCCATCTTGTTACGTCTATTTCCTACTGAAAGAACTTTATTTGTTAGATATATGTGAAATTGTTCATTGCTGTCTCTTATACACATCTGAGGTGGACACTACGAGCTAGTGGATCCCTCTCCCGTGGTTCTCCCTAAGGTTTCTACCATTTTTTTTTTTCCCTGTTAAATGTGTTTTTTTTCCCCTCTGTAGTTTTTCTGGCTTCACATGGGCTTCATTGAGCGAACTTAATCCAAATGAAACACATTAACACAACTGTTCCAACTTCTCGGTTTCAGTTCAACTCTGAAGCGCCTACAGTTACATGCAGAAAACATTTAACACGTTAAATGATGCTTTAAATGAACTTTCTCAGTTTGTGCTCATCTTCTGGACCTGATCCAGATGTGAACAGATGCTGCAGCCTTCATTATTGGTTACATATTAATCATTTAAAACTACAGTAGTGTAGTTACTACTGCTCTGCTCCAGAGGTTTGATCTACGACTGTAGTTAACATTTTAACAGGTGCCATGACTGTACTGCGATGTCCCGCTACAACCATCACCCTTTCTTTTAATCACCTCTGCTGTCTAACGCATGTCCTCTTTTCACTCATTACACATGTCTGGCACAATAAGTTTCTTATAGTGTTTTATTTATTTATTTGTTATATCATATGTATATATATATATATATATATATATATACTTCTCCTTTCAGTTTGTCCCTTTTTCTGGGGTTGCCGCGGCGACAACTTCCATCTCCCCCTGTCCTCTGTATCTTCCACTCTGACTCCAACTACCTCCATGTCCTCCCTCACTGCATCCATCAATCACCTCTTTGTCTCCTACCTGGTAGCTCCATCTCTAGGATCATTCGTCTACCAATGTATCCACTGCCCCTCCTCTGAACATGTCCAAACCGTCTCTATCTGGCTTCTCTATAGCTTTTTCTCCCGACCTTTCGTGTCTGGGTTGTCCCATTAATCACCTCATTCTTGATCCTGTCCATCCTTGTTACCCCGATATATATATATATACTGTACTGTATACTGTATATATAGAGCCTATTCATGTCCCTAATCTTATTGAACCTCACCAAATCCATTTATCCTGGGTTTTACTTCTAAACAAGTTAAGCCAACTCTGAAAAAGATTAAGTTCTTCTTTGTTAGTCGGCTGTTTCACTATCGGCAGTCTCTAAATGTCTTATAACTACTGGATTCAGGATTATTTCATTTATGAACTTGCTGCAAAATGAATGTTAAGTATTGAACTTGGACAAAACTACAGGAAATTCATGGCTATTTAATATATATATTCATGTAATTGATCACACACAAGAGCCTTACCCTCCATTTCCAGTCTATAGAGCATTGAACTAGAATCCACAGTGTCCAACATGGATCCGGAAGCTTTACAACGCTTGAACACCTTAAAAAAGTAGACACGATGTTAAATTAATCATGAGGCAATGACAGACCGTGAATCTGACATTTTTTTAGAGAGAGAAAGTCGTTCATGTTTTGTAGGGATCCCTCGTCACAAGCAGTTAAACATTTATGGCTATCGGCTGACTTCATGTAAGAATGCCTGCTGTACATTGGCATGGGACAATCCTGAGTAACATTATGCAATTTTCTTGTATAGTTGAGTTCAAGATTTACTTCCATCATCCACATTTTGTAAAAGTGAATGAAAAAATTATCAGCTTTGGAAGATGACACTGGAGCGGGTGGTGGGACTTGACTTCCATCCACCCGCACTTTCCTCCGTTACTTACTCCACGAACAACAGATTGCTTTTAGTGTCCATCCCCTGTGTATTGGTACATACATACTGGCATATACAAATAAAACACACACCAACATGCTATCAAGGTTTTGATGAAAAATCTTAACATAAACCAACCTGGGAATCATATATCTGCAGAGCAGCCTCATAGTCACCCTGTAAAGTATGAAAGGAAGGTGAGTGAGACAAATTTGTAAAACTCCAGCGTTTGACATGGGGTTACAGATTGTGTTGACAAAAATTAATCCCCGGATATAATCAACCCTCATCTCCAAATTACTCATGGTAAGCGATATCATACACGCCACTTCCATACACACTCGAGTTGCCAAGTTCTTGCTTGACTGAGAAATCTCATTACACTTATACCTTCTCGATGAAGTATAGAGCCCAATGCCAATAGTTGTGACTGGCCAAGGCACCGGAGACCTGAAAATAAACAACAGTATATTTTTTATTTTTTTTTACTTTTTTCATATCAAGTCTTTAATCTAAATTGCCAAGTCAAGTCCAAATCAAAACTGGTAAGTCCCAAACTAAGTCCCAAGTCAAAATTGCCAAGTCGCTAATCAAGTCCTCACACAAACAAGTCTCAAATCAAGTCTCAAGTCAGAACAAACAAGTCTCAAATCAAGGTACCAAGTCAAAATGGAGTTTCAAATTAAGTCAGATAAGAAAAAACAGGCAAGAGCCGGTAAGTTTGTATGATTTCTCTGGTGTTCCCTAAAAACAGCTATTTAGATGGTAAAAAAGAAAGATTATAGGAAGATATGAGAAAGATTTTAAAAATTCTACATGTTTACCATCAAATGAGAGTAATTTTAATAAATTACTGGTAAAAAAAATATATCAAAAATATTTTTTTAAAAATATATTTTTTTTTGCACCACACTTGTCAGATTTTAATAAAATTATGATAAATGATTGAAAGATTTTTTTTTAATACATTTTTATCTTTTCTGGATGCACTAAGCATAGCACCATCCTGGCCAACAAAACTCCCAGTGGGCTCACCACCTACAGAAAGGCTCACAGTGTTGTATAGTGAGATTTGTGTGTCAGTTGCGGAGACTGCTGCCCCTGAGACTCAGCAACGGATAGAGGGATGGAGATGAATGCATGCCTGCTGTCTGGTAGGTTTCTATGGAACTGTGATCCACAATGCTAAAAATAAACAATCCATGAACAAACAGCCTTCCATGGAAGTCCTACCTGCCACTCTTTCTCTCTGCTCTCCATAAACTTCAAGCCTTTGTCCAACTCGACCTGCATCTCATAAACATGAGCCGCAGCGTGGACGGCCCAGGCGTCATCAGGAACCAGAGAGAGTCCCTGTACCAGAGGATCAACAGCTCAGGGAAAAGAAATGCTTTGTAACAAGATAGAAACTTTAAAAAAAAAAGAATGAAAGTTTATTTCTCAGCTAAGATGCGGAGACACCCGACCTTTGCTTTTTTGTAGGTATTACTCATTCAGTACTATAGAAAACATCTGTGCTTATGAGGATTGGACAGGCTGTGTGTTATTGCTGTTTTGACAGCCAGAAAAACAGCCTCACAGACTGAAATGTGAAAGGTGAAATGTGACTGACGAAATAGTGGGAAATCTCACCTTCAAGGCAGCCTTCTCGGCCTGATCATAGAAACGAGTCTCCATGAAGCCAAAGGAATGCATCCCATGCATGTAACTGAGGTCAAACATACAAATGGCACATAATTAAAATATTTTGTGGAAGCCCAGAAAATAAAAAAACAATACCCCTAGTATCTGGTTTTTATACCCAGACAGCGGTATGTGAGGTTTCCAGTAAGGCAGCACTCTGGAGACCGAGTCCCTCATCTGGGCTTGGGCTCCCAGGTAGAAGTAGCCATCATGGGCAAATTTGAGAGCCAGCAAATCCGTGGGATGATCAACCAGAATGTCTTCCCATACATCACAGGACTTGGATAATTTTCTGAAAATCAAACAAATTTTAGTTCAATATTTTTACATACAATACAATTGTGCTCCAGACATTTTCCTGCACGACCAGTGCTGAACTATCCAGTCTGTTGTTGCTCTGAAGCTCTTTGTAAATCTTCTGCTGGGCACTGGGTTCAGGGATTTGGCTTCAGGGCCTCTTGCCGGCAGTCTCCCTGAGCAGACTGGTATTTAAAAAGTTCCAGCTACAATGTGGCTCCATTGTGAAGCAGCACATCCTCCTTATTCGGTTTCTTAACAGTGAGTGAAGAACATTTGGTTTTAACTACGTATTTTGATCAAAAAGAGATACAAAAAAATTTCATGCTCAAACGACCTACGTTGAATACCCTCTGTTGAACCTAGCCCACCTTATTTTTTCCCTCCTCCTATTTTGTTTCGTTTTTATTACTTCAGTGATTTACACTCGTGTGCAAAACCTTTTATTAATTGTAAATAAAAACTAATGGTATACAAGTCACAGCAGATGTTTTGCCTTTTAATGACAAATTTTCATTTAATCATGGATAAACCTATGGAGCCAGAATAGTCTCAAAAAGGACACATATGATCCACAAACATATTTTAAGGAATTCAAAAATGCACTTTCAGAATAAATGCATGAGCGCAGACCCACAACTGTATTTGGTGGAATTCCCAAACAGTCTAATGCCGTCACACATGGACCCCAGTGGGGACACTGCCATCTGATTGCCTCCGACCGAGCAAAACTTGACCGATCCGATAACGAAAAAATATGTACGCATGTCCGCACAAGAAGAGTCTCAAAAATACACACTTGTGTGTGCGTAGTTTCACAAATTAAAAGCATGATTTGAATGTGCGTACCACAATTCACAAATGTATTTTGAAGAATTCACAAATGTATTTTGTTTTGTGAATCGTTGTTTGTGTTTTTATTGTTTGTGAATGCCACAAATTACATTTGTGGGTCCACGCTTGTGCCTTTATTCTGAATCCTTGTGTGTTTGCATTCTTTTTGAGAATATTCTGGCCATATAAAACAGAGACAACTTCTTAGTGTTGTAATAACAGTTTTTTTTTTGTTTGTATTTACATTTTTTTTTTTTTCAACAAAAAGGCTCTTTTGACGTAAACTGGTTTCTGTGTAAAGGTAATTTAACACACTGGGGCCACAGTATGTTTGTTTGTTCACAAAGCTAGCAATAAAAAACAAAAATGGATATATTTTATTTCATCTTTTATCTCCTGGACTGTGAAATCAAATAGTCTGTGAAAATTGTGAAAGTGAAGTAGTTGAATGAACCTGGCAGTCGCACAGAGTGAATTGCCAAACATCTTCTTCTCCTTGAAAAACCTGCTAATGCCTTGTAAAAACAACTTATTTGGTCTCTGCAGGAAGTTTACATAACTAATGCAACTGCTTAACCAAGTTCAGTTAGCAGACAAACATGTTAGACCAGATAGGACATAGTAAAAAAGGTAAAAAATGGTAACAAGCACAATAAACTACTACCTATCAAGGTTATTGACGTACAAATTAAGCCTAATGTTATCAGCTGGTAAGAGGATTTAACCCATTGAAAGAGAATATTAGTGAAACTAAAGTTATTATATTAATCAGCTTTTCTTTTAAGGTAAACCTGGAAGCTAAAGTCTAACATATATAGACATATATGTCTATATATACTGATATATATTTGTGTACATTAATATATAGATTCTGTTAATGCCTGATAGATTTCTTTGTTGCTTTAATTATCTGACATAATCCTGGGCCTTTTTAGTTAAATCTTTTTAGTTAATCTACTCACAGGAATTGAAGAAAGACACACAAAAATCCTCTTTAGCAGCTCCCTTTCTCTCGTTTTTCTATTTATTGTGTATTCGTTTATTTGGCCTGTTGCAAAGGTCAAATGGAGAAAACAAGAGTTTTCAGATCTCTTAAACAAAAACAAAACTGGAAATATTTTGAAATTCCCCTTTGTAATAAATACTAATTTGAAATGTCATTGATCCCACAGGGTGTCTACACAACAGATTTGCTATGGCAGGCTGCAACTTGGTGCAAAGTATGTTGTTTCCTTTGGGAATCAGACACTAAGCTCATCATTAGTACAAAATGACATACAACGCTTAACCTCCTTCACTTCTTCGTTATCTGACCGAGTGTCTTACCCCTGGGAGAAAAGCTCCATTGCCTTGACGTGAAGCTTCTCTCTGGGAGTGATCTCCTGGATTTTGGACAACTCTACGGTTTTCCTCACTGCACTGACCAGACGTTCACTCAAGGGAGAACTTGCCGTTGACACCAACTCCAGGCCTGTGCTGATCACGTGGCCCATAACTGCGTGGGGCAAAGAACACATGCATCACTGCAGGCCAAGCACGTGGGCTGAGAAGCTGTTTCTATTAATGTTCACTTTAACCTTAAGGGTTCTTATTTATATTTAATTTGAAATAAAGTCTCAAACAGTTACATTTTGCGAACAAATGTCACACCTCCACAGTTTGCTTGCACATCACATTTGTATAACCAACAGTTCTAAAATGCCTGACTGCAGCTCATCCTGCAGGGAACACGGACAATTATCTAGTCTAAGGCTGACAGGGATCAACCTCAGCTACATGATCTCTGGATCAACAGATAATTGCTCTGGGTAAATAATTCATAACCAAAAGTCATGGCAAAGAGTGCAGGGTTAGCATTTCTGGCAGTTTATAAGCAGCAATGAATAATACAAGAAATCAGCTTATTTTTTTTTTTCTTCTTTTAACAGCAGAGGCCTAGTTGAAACGTAAAAGTCTAGTTAAACAAAAACATAGTTTTTTCCTCTTGACTTTTATGGGAGGAAAATGGTTAAAATGCATAAAACGGCGGCATACATTAGAATAGCTGCCCCATTGAACAAGAATAATACATGTAAATATGCAGCAGGATCCTAGCACTCACTTCCATATAGTGATAGATACAGTGGATGGATAGATGGATGGATCATGGCAGGTCATAAGCAAAATCATTATGTTTTGCTGACGTATAAATACATATATAAACATCTAAATTAAGACATATTGAAGGCTGTGGCACTCAACGTTTGATATATTTGTATGTTTTCCTTAAATTGTAAAAATATTATATAATATAGAGAGTCAATTTTACAAGACATTTTAAGCAGTGACATTTTAACACCAGCAAACGACGCATTTTTGTTTACCAAAGTTGGGATCGGCCTTTTGGAGAGAGGAAACGCATCCTTCAATACCTCCCAGGGTCTCGTCATCCCTCCATTTCACATACTGGAGGAAAGAAAACAATATTTGTTTGTTTGTTTGTTACTGTCGTGCAAATTTGCCATCAGTCTGATGAAACCAAGGAGGTCTGTCATTACCTGCGTGAGGATGGCATCGTATAGTTTACAGGCCTCATTACTGGTGGTGGACATGTGAAGACCCTCTGCCCTCCATGCCTGTCAAGCACAGCAGATGAAGGTTGAAGATAAAATGGCCATGGTGATTCTCCATAACAGCAGAACACATGGTGACATCTAAAGGTTACTGTTTAACAACCCACACTAATAGTTTTCAGCAGATTGATTTGTTTACAATGTGCAAAAGTGTAAACTTTACACTTTGCCTTCAACGTGTCTAAGCATTAATTCACAGATTTAACGTCGTGCATAATGTTAACTTTGTCTTGGTCACTTTATAGTTTTAAAAACTAGAGAAT
Organism: Paraplagusia blochii; assembly: GCA_016785265.1. Lineage (NCBI taxonomy): Eukaryota > Metazoa > Chordata > Actinopteri > Pleuronectiformes > Cynoglossidae > Paraplagusia > Paraplagusia blochii. The sequence continues at coordinate 22,255 of JAFBJS010005133.1, forward strand.
CAACAAGTGATCTATTGAATCACTCACTGCACTAAGACTGATCTCTCCTCGTTCTGGTTCCAGGGGAACTCCCCTGCCAGACTTCGCATTTTTCAGGCAAACTTGTCAAAAGTTATGCATTCGTACATATTAACTTGTGTTTCTGTTTATCAAAACAGTTAATAGTCACCTCGCAATCCCTGAAACTGGCAGCGTCCATCGTCGACGTCACAGCTTCACCAACACGAAGTGACAGAGCAGCGGAAGAGAAGTTGTTGGATATATAATCACTGCCGGAGGTTCTCGGAGAATGACGACATTCAAAGTAAAAGTATCGACCACGCCATTTAGATGTTTATTCGTAATACATAAGGTTTTACAACAAGTCGTTTTGTTTTCATATGTGTCTGTTTTTTGTTTTATATAAAATTCAACATATGGAGGCAGAAAAATCAGAAAACTAAAATTCTTTATTTCTACTTCCGGGTCTTATTGTTTTAAGTGCACTCCTTTTAACCGGGGCGTTATTGGCTTTTGTTGGACCTTGTCATCTTGATTAAAACACCGTATTTTACATGTGGTGGTTACATTATGTTTTTATTTGGTGTTTTTTTGGAACAACACTTAAGGCCAGCGGTTGCCAGATGTGCAGCAGGTCCGTCCAGAAAGTAGCAGTGAAAGGTTGTTAGTGATATTGTCTTTCTTCAATGGTGCCACAATGGGACTGATTGAATTCAACTTATAATAAATATATTAATAAATACATAATATATACAGATATTTATCCGTATATGCGGCCATGACAGAGTGGGCAGAGGTTTGATTCCCAGAGGATATATATGTAAATACATACACACACACATATATACATACACACATATATATTTATATATATATATACACACACATATATGTATATACATACATACATACATATACACACATATATATATATATACACATACATACATATACACACAAAACATCAACAGAACGTCCTGCTTTCAGCCTCATGGGAACTATATATATATATATATAGGTGCCTAGCATTGGCAGCTTGTTGCAGCAGATTTACATTTATGCATTTAGCAGACACTTTTATGCAGGGCCCAGAGAGAAATAAATATTATCAAGCATGTAGGTCCTCAGGGAATAGCACTCGGGACTCTTAGCGCTCTGATTTTGAGGCAGGCTCACATGCTTTGGAACTGCTATCTGATGTTAACACAACGCAACACAATTACCTTAGTATGGGATGAAAGAAATACCAATAGTACCATTTAACAATGACTCCCTTGTCCCTTAGGATAGATAGAACAGTATATGCACATTTTTTCATATGAAAGAACCCACCACTCACTCACGAGGGTCCAGTCTTGGGAGATAATTTCTAGACTCTTAGAACTTTATGTGCTTTTCCCATGACGCTCCGAAGGTCACTCATTGCATAACAGTGTGTTAACAGTGTTAACTTTTAATCTTTAA
>JAFBJS010005133.1:32688-95237 GCA_016785265.1 Paraplagusia blochii
TTAACAGATTTTGTGTAGCACTGCATTGACATGGCAACTCAGCGTTGTTCAGGTTCAAGACACGCAATTTTGCAGCCCAGCTGCATTATGAAAATACAGTTGCACAGTTGAATAGTTCCTGCAGCGATACAACAGAGCGATCGATGCCACTGAACGATCCACCAATCTCTTACTATACGATAACTGTTCAGGTTGGGAGTGGAAGTTAAACTAACGCTTTAATAGTCTATCCCACAACTACTCATCCTGTAACTTTGGATCAATATGAACATGGCTGACTGGGAAACTCTGCATCAGACAATCTGCTGTTCAGTCAATGATACAGTTCTTCATCCTTTGATCAAGCAGGACAGAGAGTACGAGACACGAGGAAACAACACACATACACACAAGGCGATCCGGTGTTAAAACAACATCAGAATTGAGTTGGATGACACCTCAGCTCCCCGCTGTACCAAGTCATTAATATTTTCATTGGTGCTTTAGGGCCCTGCACAATCCCCTGTGAGTAACAACAACCAGCAGCAAAATCCCGTCGAGCAAAACAAAACCTGCTCAAATATGAGGAAAAGCTCCTTTTCCCCCCTTTCGCATATTGCAGGTGGAATACAGAAACGACTTCCTTCCTTAGCAGAAGTCTCCTGATTCCAGCAGGAGGGGGAAAAAAAAGGTGCAGTGTGCTCATATTTGAGACCAACACACAAGGTTCAACAGAGAAGTTCAACACACTCAACAGAGGAGACAACATGGATCACATGACCTCTCAGCCAGACTTTGTTTTTGCTGACAAACCATAGTTAGACAAAGCAGCACAGGGTCGAGGGAACACTTATCAGCATGTACTTCACACGGCAGCACACACTCGTACTTATGGATTTGTGCAACTGAGCAGGTATGAGAAAGCAGAGGAAGCCATTGCTGGTTCTAGGGGCGGAGCTATATGTAGAGCAGCACAGAGATCTAAAGGGAGGCTAAGACAGGAAGAGTGAGTAAATGTGAAGGTTAAATTAGTGAGGAAATACTTTATACGGAGTGTGTAGATTTGTTGGATTCAGTGGAAATGTTGGGTTCATGTGGAAAATGGAAATGTCACTTGTGTTTATTATTATACATAATAACAGGCCTTTATATGAAAAAAAAACTATAAAATACACTGTTCCTTTCAGATGACAACAGATAACAACACTGATCTCACCTTTTTTTTAAATATAAAAGCATAATATAACTATATAAACTGGACATCTTACTCTATACATTATATCTACGTATGTCATACTGTCTGACTCAATACCTATATGATTCTCTCTTTAGCCTAGTGATTAGCATCTTGAAATACAATTACTTCTGACGTTTTAATAACTATTTGTTACTTTATTTTGTTGCTCAGAATCTACCAACACTCCTTTCGAGATCCCGATCTACCTAGTGGACACCTCTGCTTTAGAAAGTGGTTATTAATAACATTATTTATTTAGAAAAACTATTTAGCTTTGCAAAAAGATTATAGCTTTAACCAAAATGCTGTTTAGTTGATCATAAAACAATAGAATGAATGAGAAAGAACCAAAATTGTTTGGATACCAACACGGCACTAAAGAAGCATGTGATTATTGCCTCAAACTGGTTCAGTTTCATTATGTTTCCGTTGTCTTGCAGCATATGATACTTATCTTAGGATATTGTGATGCCGGTTGTGTTCGTCTACTGCATATATTGCATTTTATTTTGGGAACTGATCAAACTGTTTTGGTGAGAATCTCAGTCCATCTCAAAGCTTTTCTAAACACCACGATCAATTCAGTGCTCTATCTAATCATAGAACGACAGGATATTACATGTTGGGCTGTTTGTCTAGAAACTTTCAGTTGTTCAACTTTTGCCGCACAATTGTCTTCTATTGTTCGGGAGGAAAGAATATATACACGTTGGCTGTTATATAGAAGTTCATTCTCAGAAGAGAGAAAATGTTTTGTCCATATTCTGAATGTGATAGATAACCAGCATCTACATTCTTTTGTTCTCACTGTTGGAGTGGTGTTTCAGTGAAGTGCTCTTCATATTTCTACCCCTGCACTTGCAATTGCTATTTTTTTTTTACGATGTGCATTGTGTCGCCTGCTTGCTGGGAAATGACAACTAGGAGTTTCTCATTAATTCATCATTCATAAGTTTATAAAGATCAAAGATGATCTTAAGAGGACAGCATAAGGCCAAGTGACTGATCTCTGTTTGATGTGACGAGTGTCTGAAGTCAAACCCATTGAGGGTGGAGGAACGGGGAATTGGAGCAGGCACAGGAAGTTTGCTAGTTTGAAAGCAGAACTATAGTATCAAGACTAACAACCAGCCAGCCAGCCAGCCAGCCAGCCAGCAGGCCAGCTAGCTGGCCTTGGAGGTTTAACCTGAGGGATACAAAGCTAACGTAGTAAATCAGAAAACAGGGGAGGAAGTAGAGATTGGGTTAGCCATTAGGTTAGTTACAAAGCGACAGATTTGAAATACATACCGCCCAGATGCATGTCCAGGATTTCACTGTAATTAGAATCTCCCCAATAGTCTACAATGACAGGGATATATTAGAGATGGCAGTTATTGTACACAGCCCCAAACTAGGCACACAAACACACACTTTCTCCAGCAAGTCATGCATGTGCTTTTAAACACACATCAGGCACACGCACGTACGCACAGCAACAACGCTCAGAACAAAGAGAGTGTCCATCGGTACTCACCGCGCGGTGCGCAATGGGATTTTTGTCACGTTGGAGTACATGGCATTCTCCAAAAAAAAAAAACTTTTTCATAGATTTGCTGTTTTGCCGAGTATTGAAATTCTGTCTGCTGTCTGTTCTCCAAATTAACAGCAACATGATGTTTACATGTGGTTTGCTCAAACAAGATAAAGGAATTAAACTTCCTCTCATGTACTCCTCAATCCACGTTCGCTGCTGTTTTAAAAGCCATAATTGAATGATTTAATGAATTCAATAACATGATATTCCAGTCAGAGAGAGCAGCTGAGTGTTAAATGAGATTTTTGCAAGGGATGTTTTAAGTCAGAAACACGTGTTGATTGTTGTTACAAACCATTCGTAAAGAAGGCGAACATATGAAATCTCTGAAAAATCTGTTCCGACTCACTCAGCCAAAGAGCGACTCTCTGAGAATATTCCGATTAATACAGCGTCTGGGGGCGAAACCAATTTAAATTTGATTTCTTGCATGATGACAGCGTTCATAGAACCAAAACGGCGTGATTTGGGTCGTAATCAGAGTACAGAAACTCTCCTCGTTGACAGGCATTGGTAACGACAAAAAGACATTCTGAATGAAAACAGACAAATCTATGGTGGGACATACATTCCCCTGATTTGCATGCAGTTTGGACTGGGACAATGGCGGACATGTCATGAACAGATATCAGCACGTTCAGAGATGGAGAACTGTAGCAGTGTGTCACCACAGATGGAGCCTACATTATAGTATGACATGTCTCTTTTCTTGTTTTTTTTTTTTTAAACAAACAAATAAAACAGGCTATAATAAATCTTATACCTGATCTTCGTTTGTGCTGTTTGGGTAATGTGTAAGTACCTTTATACAATCCTTAAAAAGAGTAGAGTAGTAAACAAGTTAAAACATAAACAACTTGTTATTAAAAAAGCTGAGTGCAAAGTAAATTGTTATTTGTCCGTCACAGGGGAAATGTTGGCACAAATATAAATATTCAGTGGATCTATGGCCATTAATTTAGACAATAAATGACTGAGTTTCATCATGTTCTGACAATAAAACCTTTTGGAAAGAAGTAAAGACAATAACTTTGTCTTTTTTTTTTCATACAAAAGTCAAATGCAAGAAACACTAATCATTGTTTCTGCTGCTAAATAAAAAAGCCATAAAAAGTGTGCAATTTAAATTATCTATTCGTCCTTGCAAGCTGCTGTGATAGTCTCTTTTAAAGAACAACAGGGCCTTTCATTGTAGCTAAGTAACTAATGTTCTTTTCTATGCCCTGGAGAACAACTGAATAAACAGTAAATATATGTGTTTGTCTTGATCACGATCGAAACGATCGCAGGGTGGCGGCTTCTCTGAATGAATGCAATTCATTTTTCTCCCGTGTCGTCTCCATTATAGGTTTAACACTTTTCCCTGAGAAAAGGCTGAAGTTGTATAACAATTAAAAATAAATCTCTGCCGAGCACATTACCTAGTCTCCTCAATCCAATACGGATACGTGTTGCGCTGGTCTGCAGCAGCAGGGCGCACTCATTTGATGGGGTTTAATATGAAAGCGTGAAGTACTAAGTGACGATGTGTTACCTGCTTCTCCCCTCAGAGCTTTCTCCACGGCAACGCCCCTCTCCTCCAGCTGCCTCTGCTTCTCCTCCACCTGCTCCAACTGCCTCTGGATAATCTGTGGAAAATACAGAAAAGCAGAGAAAATTACCAGCTAATCTGGAGCCAAACTTTTGACAGAAGGCAATTTTTAGAGCTTAACTCTTCTCTGCTGCAACAATTTACTCTGATTACATACACATTTCTTAAGGGGCAGTTGGGTGCAAAGCTAATTTAAGTGGTATTGATGTCTCCAAATCAGCATGACTTCTGTGATCGGCATTAAATGTCTCATTTCATGACTTCACCCAAACCAATTAAAATCTAAAGGTCCCTCACTTTCACACCTGTCATTGCCATTATTGATGGTATTGATTAAAAAACAGAGCAATATTGGGGAAGATGGATCTTTATGTTTGTTTGTTTGTTATTTTCACAGATTTTAGGTTATCACATTATAGATATAGGTAACAGTGACAAGGAGCTGGTGTTCCCTCTACAAAGGAGGTCGTGAATTAAATTCCAAGACATATGATATTGATTGATTAGTAACTGGTGAATATCAAAAAGTATAGTTAATATGTACTATAGTATTTGCCTTAATGTTTAATTGCCTGTCTTGATTGCACGCATAACACTAGGAAATTCAGGAACAACAGTGTATTTGGGACTTAAAAACATTTAAATATCCATCACTATGTCTTTTTGATGCTTATATCATAATAAAAGAAACCTTGTAGTAAATCGCACTTTTTGTAGATTTTTTGTAGAAAAGGAAAGCAAACGCCTTGTGATTCTGTGATCCACACCACTGCACACAACGAAATGTGACCTCTGCATTTAACCCCTCACCAAAGTGAATAGTGGGAGCTTTGAGCACCCAGGGAGCTGTGAGTAGGGACGGTGCCATGCTCAGTGGACTTCAGTGATAACTTGGCGGTAGGGGAACTGGGGACCTTGCAGACCCAAATCTGCTTCCTTAACCATTAGGCCACCAACAGCCCCGAGAATGTACATGAAAATTATATATCAAGCTATTACATGAACGGTCAGGGCATATTTTCTGAAAGTAACAAATCTGTTAAAGGCACCTAAAACTGCTTGGTGCTGCGACCGGTCCTCTAGGTGACTGCATCTCTGATTTACTCAATTTATGGTTTCATCAGTTTTTCACTCAATATTAAATTATAGAGACATATTTGACACACATCATATATTAGGCTGTACGCGAAGAGCAGTATATATATATATATATATATATATATATATATATATATATATATGTGTGTTTAATAAGCAGAGACTTTATTTAATAAAACATGTTTCCTGTGATTCTGACAGTTCGAGTCACTGCTCAACTTTATCAGCGCTCTGCAGCAACAGGAGCCAAATAAGCAGTGGTTCGGGTCCCTTAAATAACTGTTCACGGGAAGATCTAACCACAGAGGGGAAGGAGAAGAGCTGAGTCAGTGAAGTAGGAGCGCGACTGTGGAGTAACAACATCAATCAAGTAAGATTTCCTGACCAAAGCATGAATTTGGACTCATCACAGCAGGGCTGAATCGCATTAGAGGCACACACACACACACACACACACACACACACACACACACGGGAAATGTGGAAACTCAAGCGGCATACGTGCGAGCACAGTCTGCTCGTAGCACCGCACTTAGCTATCTTAATAGACATGTATAATTTTGCATGTGGAGAAAAGGCTTTGGTGAAAACTCCTACACTGCACTGATAAAACATGCTGTAAGAAAAATGATCATTTTATTCTGTTTTATCTATGGGTATGACTCTATTACCAACAGCCCCCGTGTGGTGCTTATAGCCATGTCTTCCAGTTCATTGCATGAACGCAAGGGTTTGTAAAATATATTTTTCGGACAATCATAGTCAGTAACTTTTTCCAAAATAGACATTTTGACACAAACGTTACGTGTTCCATCTTCCATTAAAGGTGTTTATCGCTCACTCGGAGTTAAACCCATTACATTGTATCTTCAATGACAGAGCAGGAATCCAACTATGCACAACATTTTCTGGCAAATGTAAAATGAAAAATGTGTTGATTATCTACCTTGGGCCAAATAAATTTTTTCCATAACCTGACCGACCTAGAATTTCCGCAAGGTTTTCATAAAAAAAAAAAAAAAATTATATTTAGTGTAAGCGGCCTAAGTTTGTTTTCTCATTCCTATTATTGTAAAATTATGGCAAAAATATGTAAAACCATGGGGGCCAATGTTGCCAGACCGACGTCAATCAGCTTCCTGATTAGATGTTGAACTGCACCACTGCTGGCAAACGAAAATCTGATTACACCCTGAAGAAGGTTGTTCTTCATCGCCATGGAGAATGTAGAGATTTTCTTTTTTCTGTGATGAAGTTTTTTTTTTGGCCTAAGCTTAACATAACTCATCTTTTTTATTATTATTACCTTAGGATTGTGTAGAGACATGAATCAATTATATGGTTCACCTTAGGGAACTTACTTTGCACAAACATGTGGATGGTTTAATTTAAGAAAATAAGAAATAAATACAATTCTGACAAACCAGAAACACTACATTTTTTGTCCTTGATAAGCGTCTGCTGTTCATGATGAGAATAGAGCAGACCCCGGGGCCGGATGTGGCCCGTTTGGCGTTTTAATCCAACCCGCCAGTCTTTAAATTATACTTTTGATTTATATTATCATTATCCTTCCTTCTTTTCCCTGCAAAACCAGCATTTCCTCAATAGATAGTCTAAGGGGGCTTAAAGCATTTCGCCTTTACTTAATACTTTACTCATCATTTATCTTAGTTCACGGAAATACTAAATCTTTCTGATCCTGGCCTGACCCGTGGTGGTGATTTTAGTACCACCTGTGGCCCGCGAGACAAAATAATTGCCCGGTCCTGGATTAGAGGTTACTAACCTGAGCTCTGTGAAGTCTTTTGAGCTCCTCCTGCTTGGCCTGCCGTCTTGCAGCCTTCTGGACTTTCCGTGTCAGTTTGGCATTCAGCTCTTCTTCTGTGTATGTTTTCTAAGAAAAAAAAAAAGGTATATTAGACTGAGGCTGGTTCTTCACAAACTGGTAATTTGGTCAGTTGGTTCCACAGAGCCTGGTCATTTGAGAAGAAATTAACGGGGCAGGAAGGAGGGGAAATAAACTGCTGTTTTCGGAACAATATCAGCACAATACTGTATCCTAATTTTACTATCTACACACCTTTACATTTAACATCGAGGAATTATTATTCTAGGGCAGCGCACACAAACATCCTGGGAGAGCATGTGACAGTGTGCGTCTGACTCAGTGTTGTCGTCTCAGTACATCTTCTAAATCTTAGAACGCTTTGGAATGAGAGAGTGCAAATAGGCAAGAGATATTTCGGCTTTTAGCTGAGCACATGAAAAGCTGGTTTTAGGAAGACAAAATAGAGCAAAGACAGCAGGTCGACTGGAGCGTTGCTACAGTGACAGAAGAGGCAAGTTATTATCATACCCGTCAGACAGGAGCAGACCCTGATAACAGGAGATGCAAAGGTTTCATTGTGTCCAGAAAAAAAAGAAAGCATTATTGGTTCTTTTTTAAAAAACAGAGTGGATGTTTCCAGAAGTTGGTGAGTGGACGAGTAAATGTGCACCGCGGTCCGACTGTCGCATGCATCCAGAAGGGACAGTTAGCTGGAGGCCAAAGGAACATTAGGTGTTATGACTGGAAAACTGGTACATGCTGCAGGAGTGGGTGGTGAAGTGGTGATGGAGGGAGCGTATTAAATGGGAACATATGTAATACTACCTTTGTGGCGTATGACCTCTTGAACGCCAGTGCGTGGGGAACATAAACAGACTTGGGAAGGACAAAACAAAACAAAACAAAAAAAAAAAAGGTGAGCAAACAAACATGAGACAGATAATGTGATTAAAATTGGTTAATGATTATGGTATGTAGTCGAAATAATAAACTCATTAAAAAAGGTTAATACGCAACTGGAAGACACAAAACACCTACACTTGCACATCACATTTACAAACCTGTACTTGTGGTAATTCATACTTATTCTATTGCAGTTGTGCCCATATGTGGGGGCGCAAGCCCTTCTGGGGACATATGGTTATTTGAGAGGGGCCAAGAAGGAGAAATAAAGTGTTCTGTGTTTGCTGGGAAATTGTAGTAATTTTTCTTTCTTACTTTCTTCAATGACAATAAATATGGATGTCCAATAATATTATGTCACCTTACTGACCCGATATTAACACAATTATGTAGTATCAGTAACAACTGTTATTAGATTTTCCTCTGATAATGACAACTCGACAACACAATGCCCTGGTTTCACCAGTTATTTTTGCGATAAACAGCTGTATGTCAATAAAAATGTCAAAAGAAAAAGGCAGCATTGCAGCACATGTATGGTTATTATTATTAATTAGGGCTCTGTTTGTAGAATTCTGGTGCAAGCAAATAATAAAGTAGTTTGTTAAATAGAACAAAGCCTATAGCAATATGTATTGGCCCAGGCATCAAACTGTACAACCTGTCCTCTTCCAACACCTTCACTGTCCTTACCCTCAGTAGTGTATAATGGACAGGGTCTGGAGCCTGCACCCACCTTGCTGTGACAAAGCTGGCTGCTTATCATGCTGGGACTTTTCCACCCCCCCCTTCCCCTTCCTGCTGCAAGTCTTGTTTTTATGTGCTAGTATCTGCTGAGTTTTTTTTTTTTGTCAGTTCCATACTGTACTCCTCAATATGTACATAGTAAGTTGTGTTTTCTTTTTTCTCCTCTGTATTCTCCACTTTTCTTCCCCACACGGTGGTTTGTTCAATTTCATTGTATTTGTACAATGACATATGATTAAGTAGATTCAACAATATTGCCATCAAAACAAGGAACACACACAAAAAATTGGAAACCACTGGTCCAATAAAACCAGCTAAAGACTATAAATCACAACTATGAACAGTCATTTGTGGTCAACAATTTTAGAGACTTGTCCTTCCATTCAGCAGTAGAACAGGTCGCTTTACAATCCCTCTTGTAATACGGTACACACATCTACTATAAACACACACTGGGGAAACTATAAAAGCTATAACAGACTATTTTCAATGTCTCTACTGGGTATTGATTGAACTACACAAGGCCTTTAGGGCAGGACACACCTTTGATCTCTCATAAAAGAAACTGTACACGGCCCAAAGTCAGGTCGATATTTATGGTGTGTAAAAGACCCAGATCCACAGTGTCCTTTTTGAAAATTTGGGAGTGCAAATTATTATGTCTCATGAGTTCACAATGGTTAGTGCTTTCATGCCTCTGGACCAAGTAACTATTCTGGATCTAAGACACCAACTACACATAAACATCAAGCAGCAGTGGAGACAGTTACTTTGAATTTCAGCCAAAAAGAATCAATTTGAAAATATTAACTTGTATTGTTTTAATTAAAGCTTCTCTGTGGCCTTGTCCTTTAGCTTATTAACAGGCAGGTTGCTTTTATTACAATTAAGAAGTCAAAATCTACTGAAATAGTTGTTTAATTTCTCAACAAGTGTTATCACTATGTCTGTTTATCCTAAGGCATTTTGCAACAACAGTTGCTGCTACCTTTCTGAATTAGAAAAATAATTTCTAAATTGTCAAAGGGTTTTGATACGGCACCGTATAATTCTTTCTATTGCTTAAACTGAAAGATGATTAAAAATTTTTGCCTATGGCAAGGCAATGAATGGGTCATAACTCAACATCCTACAAAATGTCAAGGTCAGTACAAGTAGTGGAAAAGATTTTCAAGTGTTTTGCTTATTACTGTTTTTTATTTCAAGCTACTTTAAAAAAGGAAACCAATATTGTATATTTCCAACTGTGTTTTTCGATTGAAATTCAAAATAGTTTACCCACTACTGCATAATACCTCTGTATTGTTCTCCATTTCCACATCAACCTCTTTCCCCTGCGGTCTGTCTTTACTTCTCTCCTTTACTCTTATTTTTCCCTTTATCACGCTCTTTTTTTCTTTCTCCAGTATCTCCTCCTCAATGGTTTTTTTCTGCATGTCTGACACTAGGTCAAAGATGTCCTTATGCCGCTAGGGATGGAAGGAATTATTCAGTTGAAAATTATTCAAAGAAAAAGCATAGTCAAAAACACTAAAAAGCTATGGAGTCTGGACAAACATCTGTGGATGTCAGAGGTTACAGAGAACTTCTGAAAAGTGTTATTTTGCTCATGGTTGTTTAAAAGAAAGTGGATTAAAAGAACAAAGCAGAAATTAATAAACAATTTTTTTTTCTAGCCGTGTCTTTTAACTCACTTCTGCCTTTGACTTTTGGGAGGATCTCTCCAGAACGTCATCACAGGACAGGTCCGAGTCCTCGGAGAAACTCAAGTTTCGGCGTGATTTTAAGTCTGTAAAAGAAAAAAAATACAGTATCAATTTCCACATAGTCTTATACTGTAGATTTTAGATTCCAGGTGACAACTTTCACCTGACGATTTCCCAGGAGGTGAAGTCGTCTTTTTCCCAGAATCCTGAGTGGTGGAGCTTGATGATGGTGTGCTCGGACATGATTTATCTTCCTTTTTCTTTTTGTCTTTCTTGTACCCTGAGAAAACAGCCTTCCATAACGACTTGTGTTTGGGAGGCGTTTCGGCTGTGCCCGAGAGCCTGCTGTCATTCTTAGCCTTTTTCTCCTTTTTGTTTTTGCGTGGTGAGAACAGGGAACTTCGTTTCTTGCTCTTGCTGGTAGAAGAGCTGTCTGAAGATGCTGCTGAGCTGTCCAGACTCTTGTTGCTGCTAAAGAAACGTTCAGGCAGAGTCTCTGCCTTCTTTGACTCCAGGGATTTCACTGCAGAGGTTTTGGGTGAAATGGCCGACTTCTTAGCTTTAACTGTGACATCTGGAGTCACGCTCCATGCCACCTTAGCCGAGGCACCCTTTTCAACGTCAGATTCTTTCATTTTGCTGAGCTGCTTCGCCATGGCATCTTTCAGTGCCTGGCTCTTCACAGATTTTTCCCGGGCCCTAATTCTCTCCTCTGCGATTTCCTTGGCCTCTGGTGAGAACTGAGTTGCCCTCTGTGCCTTATAGGCTGGGTTATTAGGAATATTTGGTTTACCGTTTTCCATTGCGAGAGCCAGATGCATAGGAGGCTTCTCTTTGTTTGGTTTGCTGGTGGGTGGTGCAGGGTACTTCTCTGTTCTCTCATCATATGCTTCCTCAAAATCATCAGCAAATGGAATCTCCTCCACTGTCTCTACGAAGGACTTTCTCACCTCCACTGGCCGAGTTTTCTTCTTTTCCCTCATCACAACAACAGGGGCTGTTTCTGGTTCTGCCTTCGGGGATGACACTTTTCTCGGCGTAGGTTTCGGTGGAGACACTGGGCTCAGCTGGGTCCTGGGAGCAGGGACAGGAGTGGGGGTTTTGGCCTGCTCTTTGACACGCTCTGACGGACGCTTATCTGTGCCGTTGCTCCAAGACACTTGGTGTCTCTGCTGCCGCAAGACAGCTGGAGACTGATTAGTAGGCACTGGAGGTGGAGGACTAGAGGGTGGGGTGAGCATGGTGGAGTCAGACATATTGAAGCTGTTGCTGTTTGCCATCTTGCTTGCGGCTGCACTACCATTCAATCCTGAACCCAGGCTACCGCTGAGTACCTTCTTATCTGTATCATTACTCTTGGGTTCAACTGGAGAAATGGGAGTAATGACCTGACCCTCAAGAGTGATGTTCAGTCTGCGAATAACAGTTCGTCCAGTAACTGCAGGCTTCAGCTCCTCTGACACTTCAGGAGACCGTGTCTTTACAGGGGTCGGCTCCGGCGCATCAGCCTTAACAGCACTCTTTTCTAATAATTTACTACTGCGATCCAGCGGTGTCAGACCAAGGCTTTTTCGTATTTCAGCACTCTTCTGCCAAAACTCCTCAATGATGTCAGTCTTTCTGGACGAAATATCCTCTGTGGAAGAATCCTTGGACGTCTCCAGCTCTGATGCGGTCTGGTCAGGTTTGGTCATAGGTGTCGAAGTGACCGCAGGGACGGGCTGTGTTCTAACAGGAGATTCTGAGTTGAGCAGTGATGAAGGCTCGTGACAAGGCAGGGACTGGGCACAGATTGGAGAGAGAGGGTTTCCAGTGAGAGGGCAAATGGAGCGTTGGGGGTAAACTGGAGATATAGGAGTGCGAGTCTCTGGAAGGGAGGTGGGCTGGGAGCAAATGGGAGATGGAACAGAAGACTTTCCCACAGAACTGACAGGTGAATCGATTGCTGGTTTGAGGGGAGAGGCAGCAGGGGATATGGTGGGAGGACTAGCTGACAGTGGGGCAGAAACACTGACAGGTGAAGCAACTGGAATTGGAGAGGGGACAGGTGAATGGCACACTGGGCTTTTAGCAACCGGAGAAGGCGTTGCTCGCTCCGGCTTCACTTCCTCAGGAATGAAAGGGTCCGGGAAAAAGCGTGTTTCAGGAGACTTAACAACAGGTATCTGCAAAGGAAAAAAAAAAATGGTACGGAGTTCTTTAACACATTTTTATAAAATATACTGCAGGAAAGGAATTCTTACCTGAGTTTCTGGCTTTTGTGGCGATTTCAGGGGAGAAAGGATTAGATCTTCTTTTTGAACTGGACTAATGCTCGATTGGTCTGTAAAAAATAAAAAAATATATATTTTTAGACAAAGGTATTCAAAGATAAATCTCTGGCCACCACCTGATTTGAAAAACAGCCAATAAATCTTTTTTGCATAAGTGTGAGTTTCCTTATCTTGGTTGAAAAAATTGCTTGCTCACAAATAAGGAAAGGAAGGATAGCAAAACCTTGTCATTGTGATCCACACCACTGAACACAACCAAATGTGTCACCATGACCAAAGTGAACAGTGGACAGAACAGTTAGTGGGGCCGGTACCATGGTCAGCTGACTTCAGTTGTAACCTGGGAGTTGGTGGATTCAAACCTAAAACCCTCTGGACCACAGTCCTGTTCTTTAATCTGATATCATGGTTCTCAAAGTTACAATGATGAATTATTTCAGCCACATAAGAGCCTGAAGGAGACTCTTTAACAGAATACACCATGGACATTTTATCTTTGCTTTTCTAGCTTGGCTAGCCCTAGCAGAATACATGCAGTACGTACTGTTTAATGAAATGGGTCAAAAAAAAATGATCTAGCTGTTTATGCAAAATACGGAATTTTACATGGAATTATTTTCCTATAGCTAGTGTCTGCTGTAATGGTAAAACTGTTGGTGAAATAGAAATTCACCAGAAAAAGTCTTCCAAACAGAAAGAGCTGAGAGTCCTGGGTTTGATTCCCAGAGAAACCACAAAATTGGCACTTGTCAGGGGTTTATTAAAAGAATTTTAGCAAAAGATGGCACATTGGATGAAGCAAGGTACTGCCTTTCTTCAAAGAAGTCGTGTAAATCATTTCACTTAATACGTTTATCTATCCAAAATAAAAATTGGATTTTTGATCTGTGAAGAACCTTTCATTCTCATGTTTGTACTCAATTCTTGATCTAGATTAAAGAAATAAAAGAAAGAAAGAAATAAAAGTTGACACGTACCAATGCTGGAAACCATTCCACCGCTTTCTGATTGCTTGTCCTCTCCAGAAAGGTCTTCAGTGTTCTCCGATTGGTGCAAACGAGCCTCTGCTTCAGCATCTGAAGGGATGTCTTCTAAAATGAATGTCGGAGAAAAGGCAGTTTGTATCTTAAAAGCTGCAGATTGTTCCTGCACATTTGTAACTGTGATGCATTTTCAAGCGTGAGTGTTACTGCTGACATCAAAAGGCCATGTCCATTGTCACAGGGTCCTTTATATTAGAGTTTACCTTGATCGATCTCTGTGGCCAAGTCCATGTCTGCGGTGTCTGCCTCTGCCTCCAGGTCTTCATCCTCGCAGGGCTCTGACACAACAAAGAAATTGACAGAAATAAGATGAAACAGGAACACATAAAAAGGTAATAGGATTTTGGGGGGTTGGGCACAGAAAGGTGAGGCTGAAGAAAGCATCAAGGCTTTTGAAACAAAAAAACTACATTTTCTACAAGTGAAAGCTTTTTATAGAGAATATAATGACAATTAAAAAACCCATAAAGGTGCAGAAAAGCAGGGAGCGTATTCAGATGTAATCCATGCAAAGAGGTATGTGCATGCTTTTTATCTGTGACCAAAAGAAGAAGCAAAAAGGCAATCGAAGTGGTAATAATGCTGATTATGTGAAATACAGAAGTTGAAATAAATGAGGAAAATAATCCACCCAGTTAATTTATGCAAGAGTGAGATTATTGTGATCACAGCATCACAGGGCCTGTGTTTGTAAATACTGGGAAAGCATGTAGTAGCGTTAAGTCTGAGCTTGAGGGGACGTTGAGTACGCTTTCAATAAAGAACGTAATTGCCTCCAGTGAATCCAAATATAGTGCATGTAAGCTTCCATTCGCTATTCATTCAGGCTTTTATGCAGTAAGACACACATGGACGACCGAATACTTTTGAACACCGAGCCATTGAAGAGCCATTAACAGGTTAGTCTGAATTTGTAATGGAACATCTTCCATTTTATCCATTATGGCAGTAAACACCGTGGTTTCTAGTGTTGACAAGCATTAACAGCTCACTGGTCTATGGTCTGTGCACTTTCTACTGTATACTGTTGAACAATAGAGGGAAAAATGTATTTTATTTTGACAGATGTGCAGGACAGGAGAGAGGAGAGGAGTGGGTTATTGAAAGAGACACCGATCTAACTTAAAAAAAAAAAAAAGAGTGACAGCTTTACAGCATGCATGCTGGTGAGTTTACTGGTCCCTCCCCATGTTGCTGCATGCTCCTGGTAGCGGCCAGCTGTGAGACAGACAGTGTGTGAGCCTAAAATGGATGCAACCATCCATTTGAACTCTGAGCTACCTCCAGACATGGACTCCAACCAGACTCTCACTGCCTCGTGTCGGGGGGACATGTGGACAGGTGCTATGATCAAACCCCAAAGATACGAAACGTGGAGGTATAGATGGAAATAACAGCAAAGAAATTAGACACGTACTGTAGGAATGGGGGGAAAAAAACACAAAGAACAACACAAAAACGACAAAAGCAGGATATAACAAATCAAGCAGTATAACAGAAATTGTAAATGACAAATTAAAATGTCAAAAAGAGTAAAACACAAAATAAGACATTCTGGAAAAAAAGTATAACATGAGATGATTATATACAACTAGGTGGTTAGATGTTGATGTGAGCCACATGTAACACAGAACTGCAGCAGCCACACACTAACAACAAACGAAGACCCAAATTCATCAAACTGTCTCCACTGGTGCTCAGCTCCTCAGGGTGGGTTACCTGTGGGGGAGGGCTGTGTGAGCTCTAAGGGTTGGGAGAGGTCAGCAGCCAAGGCTGACTGGCCTTCCTTCTCTCCCTCAGAATCCAGGATTTTTCTCTCCACAACTGGTACGGCCATGGGGTCCACGGGCTGCAGGATCTGTTGGATCTGGAGGTTCCTCACTAGACGTCGGCATCATTTTTTGCCGTTTTTGTTTCATTTTTGTTTTTTGATGGAGCGTAACATGAATTTGTGTGGAGTATAATATTAAAGGGGACACAGATGATGTCAGAAGACATGTAGACAAAAACACAGTGGAAAGAGAGGGGAAAAAAGAAGAAGAGGAAGAGAAAGACAAATATGAGAAAGAGACAGAAAAACTATTGTAGTTCACTGATAATCAAAATATCATCTGTAGCCACACAGGAGGCTGCATGCAGTGGACTGCAAAATTAAACCATTCTTTGTGAGCTTTAACGACAGATTGTTAATGAAATAATTCAAAATTATTAAAAAGAAAACTTTCTTGTTAATGTAAAACCGTATCTGCAGCACCTTAGAAACAAAAACCTTCCCGCGTCAGATCTGTTTAGTATTTTAAGCCACGTACAAAATGAGGTTTATTTGATGGCTGCTCAAAGTGAAGGGAAGACAATTTCCTTTGAAAAGTTAATGCAACTCGCATCACAAACACGAGCAAAAAAAAGAAAGAAAAAAAAGGAGGGAGAAAAGCAATTTTTGAAGAAACCCTTTAAAATGAAAACCAAACCAGCCAAGATTAATCATCAAACTGAAAACTACTGAAAATACATCCACTTTCTGCTGCTACCTTTAAATGTACCAACATCCTCTTCATCTGTGAGGCACTTCTCCAGCCAGAGGCCAGACTGGAGCTCTCTATCCCAGGGGCAGTAATCGCCCTCTGCCAGCAGGGGGAGTCACAGCCCCACCACACAGAGAGGATAAAATGTACAAACACAATGGACACAGGAAAGTAATGAAAGAAGGGAGTGAAGAAGGAAACAGATGTCAGAGGAAGAGGAGACATTATGCCTGAAAAACTAATGTCCAAACATGTAATGAGACAAAGTTGAAGGTGGAGACACACAAAATAGAAAAAAAAGTCTTCACAGATTACATACAGATTTAAAGTATTATTCACCTTCACTGGACTCTGGTTCATCTTCCTCCTCCTCTTCTTCTTCCTCCTCTTCATCTACCTCTCCATCTCGACTCCGAGCGTCATCCTGAGCCCCATTCTCTTCATCACAGTGGTCACCCCTCAGTTTGGCATGAAGCTCCACAGCCTCCTTCCAGGGAACACCACCCAGGTCTGATGGACTTGCAGCCTGCTGTCCTAACTCGTTCTCCTCCTCTTCTTCCTCATCTTCTTCTTCTTCTTCCTCCTCCTCCTGATCCTGCTCATGGTCCTGGTCACACTCATTTTCATCTTCTTCTTCCATGTCAGACTCCGAGCTACTGTTGAAAAAGCGTTGCAAAAGGTGTTACAGTCAACATTTCAACAATTCTGAGTCACATTTGTTTTCTAAAACCTTCACCGATTTCCTACTATTAATTTCACAGCACATCTTCAAGAGGCGATGTTCAAATATTTTATCTCTGTCACTTTTACAGAGATTCATTATCCCCGGGCATTAAAGTTTTTATTTTTAAAACACAAAAACACAAAAAGTTAAACTAAAAAGTCAAAAAATAAACTGTCAACTCAAATATTTTAATGATGATTTTGTTCTGAGATTGCACCTGGATCCCAAATCAACATCTGTGGCCTTGTCCAACACACTGCTGAGGTTGTGTTCCGCCAGCGTCTCCTCAGGGACCTCCTCCAGTTCCTCCTCCTTCTGAAGGGACAGACGGTAGTTCTCTAGCTCGATGCGCTCCGGCGTTCCTCGCAGTCGTTTAGCTAAGCTTGGTTCCTGCAGTCCGTTGACCTCTTTTATTGGAATTCCCAGGTAAAAGTGCAGATGAGGGAGTAGATATAAGGATATAAGGAAAAGTAGATTAGCAGAGAAGTGCAAAAAGTTTTTAATAAATTAGTAACAACTTTTTCCAACTGAACTAGGTGATATTATAAACTAAATTCTCAACATCAGATGTACAGATGCAGGTTTGGTACAGTGTCCCTTTTTCTAGTCTCAATCTGCCTAAAAGGACTGGCAGGTGAATTTGAATAATTTAAATAAGACTTTTTTCCACAGCTGCAGACCTAACCTTTTCTCTTTGCCTCTTAAATACACTTTTCTGTGTGCCATGTGTAGTCTGACTATGTAGGGAGACAGGACAACAGTGGTGTGCAATCTAATCACAGGGAGACACAGAGGTAACGCTCAACAAATCAACAGATGCAGTCACTTCACTGCAGTGCAACGAGACAAGGCCCTTCCCTCCCTGCAGTGACATGACATAATACAGAAAGGCTAAAGTAAACATATCAATTTAACTATATTCTTAACTAGCTTTCAAGTGAGGGAAACAACAACTATATAAGAAACAAAATCTTTATCAACCAATGAGACACACAGATCAAATGGCAAATATAGCTGGGAGAAAGTTAGAGAAACAAATAGCTCGAAGATACGGAGTGGGCGGAGCAGAGAAGGAAGATGCATCAAAGAAGAATCCAGAAGGTTGTGTGCCCTCTGGTGGTAGATCCACAAAAAACAACATGGTGCAAGAAATGTTAAGGAAGTCCAGGCTCTGTTGCCACATGGCAAGGTTTTATGTAAGTGTGACGGCAGATAGGAAAGGAGGGATACCTGAGGGCTGAGGCTCTAATGATGGAGATGCTGCTGCTGCTGCTGTTATCGCCATTGACCTTCCAGGGGCATCGACTGTTGCTACAGGAGTTTGAGGCAATATGTTCTCCTGAAAGCCAAGGAAAAAAACTCTCAATTACACAAACTAAATAAGACTACAATATTTCGCAGTGACGCTGCACAAAACTTCTTAAATATCTTCCGAATCAAATAAAACTTAATTACCTGAGCTGTGACAGGAGCAGGGGAGGGTGCAGGTCTTTTTCTCTGAGCATAGCCAGAGAGTCGGTAACAGTAGTGGGGCTTACAGTAAAACTTCCCTGTAGCACAAAGCAAAAATAATCAAAGATTTTAGGAAAATCATAAACAAATGCTTCATCTTTACAGCAGATCACAGCATGTGACAAATAATAAGACAAAAACCTCCGTTTTGTGTTACTTGAGACCATACAGTGGGTTTGACATTGTGATATGACAACAACTGTGTTGTCTTGTAGAACAATCTAGTGTCTGTTCTGGACAACAACAGGGACTGGACTCGTTCTGCTGCAGGGTCACTGCTGTACAATACCAGGTCCTACTCAAGGAATATTGCAAGGAATCAACTCATGTGTGTGCATTTTTTAATGTACTTACTTTCTTTATTACTATTTTTCTTTTTTTGTTTGGGAGTTTTTGAAGAAACTTGCTACTGCTCCTTGATTCTTTTTGCAGTTTTGTTTTGTCAGGTTACCTACAGCAAGGTTATTATATTGGTTTGTAAAATAAATCAAGCCTAGTCCACATTAGTTAAATGTAATGAAATAATAATCTTTAGTCTTATAATCCAATATTTACCACATTGGGATTATAAAAATCAACAACTTTCATATAAACAGTATATCATATGTTTGTCATCCAAATCAAATTATCTAAAGCAGAGGGACGGCTATTACACCAAGTTTTTTTTTGTTTTTTTTTCTTCGCTTTTAAGTCTCATTTAAGAGAAAAAACTGAAATATTTGGGATTTTGACAATGGCTTCTTAATAGAGCAAGTTAATTGTTAGATTTTTGGCTAAATGTTTTACTATATTAATTCTTGTTTTCCACCACTGTCAACAACAAGCTCTATCAAATTCCTAGATTGTCAGTTACAGGTGATGTGAAAGATGGCAATGTGCTCTGTTTGACTTGACAAAGATGCAAGGTGCTTTAAAAAATGCATGGCCGTGCGATGAAACGTAAGCCACACATTCCTTTAAAGTAAAAAATAACAAATTCCCTTTATTTGGCTGATGTTTGATCTGTAAAAGTCAGTGATGTGTGTCAAATAAAACAGGAAAGTTCTCACCATCCTCTACATCAAAGGCATAGGAGGACAGTCGAAGTGTGGTGCCGCAGTAGTCACATTTAAAGCAACTGCGATGGAAGAACTTCCCCTCGGCACTCAGCCTCTCCATCACGTAGACACGCTTCCGACAGAAAAAGCAAACGTCGCTGCCTCCGATGTTGACGGGAAACTCTTTTCTGAGGGAGCCCTGTGGAAAGATAAATGATTGAGGCAGCCTTTAGAGCAAAAATCAAGGATAAACCCGTAGAATGGCAAGGACTGGTAAACATTTTCAAACCAAAATCTCAACAGGCAGCTGTCACAGCATGTGGTATTTTACCATCTAATGACCAGCTCACAGCCATTCAAAGGGTTATTCATCTGTGTTCACAACAACACAACAGCACAGTCTTTGTTGCACTTCAGGTAAAAAGGAGCAGCATCATCTCAATAACTTCTATCTTAAGTAAATTGAAAACACTCTCTGGGTACATGCCGTTCAGCAACGCTTGGGCAACAGACTTACCAGGTCCCTTTTTTCAGAGGGGGGTTTAGCATCTCCCTGAGAATTAAGTTGACTGGCTATCTGCTCAGTCATTGAGCTAACTCCACCTGTGTACATCCTCACACAGCGCTTTCAACAACATGAGGAAAATAAGAAGGGAATAAGCATTAGACAATATGAAAGGGAAAAGAAGGAAAATTAGGGAAGAATTAAGAGGGAGTCCATGGGTTCTAAAAGTTGCAACTTTTCATGGGAATACAACAGAAATGTACATAATTTAATGTTGGCCCTGAAAAGGAAATTTCACTATAGTTGTGGACTCATATTCACACAGAACTGCTTACTGCAGGGCCAAGCCCCCTACATGCAGACGTCTGCTTGGAGGCCACACTTGAGTCCAAAGGAAAAGACTATTGACATCACACAGTTAAAAAATTACTCATGCACACTGTGGTGGCGGAGGTTAGCAGATATATGTGAGAGCAATTCGAGTACAGTGTCAAACCTATCCTTATATTAATGTTTGTAAATAGACCAGGACAAAGGAGAATGAACAGAGAACAATGTCCAAGATGGACAGACCGTATATGAAGGATGATCACAGCGGAGGAGTGCACATTACTGTGGTTAACAAACCGCCTGCTGTGTTTGGGCTTTGTACCAAAGCCTGAGAAGATGCAGGGGTTAAAAATATATCCAGCTAAGTTTGTATATGATTGGAATATATCCCAAATTCTCCATAACTTATCTATATTTAATAGTACTATGGAAAGTAAGGTGCTGAAAATTTCTTGAAATAAACCAGAAGATTTTTGCCAAACCTTGAATCATGGAGATGATCTTAAAATTCTTTTTTTTTTTTTATGTGTGTAACAGAAACCCAACAGAATTGTGGAATATTAGCACATGCCAAGTCAGACACACAGACATGTAGGGGAAATTTTCAATCCAAGAATAAGTTGCAGTTTGTACACTGTGCAGCTAAATTCCTGTGAAATACAGTATGTACTGCATCAAAGCGTCTAAAAAAAAAAATGAGTCGATGAGGTGATTCAAGGTCACAAACCAATGACAAATCTCTTCCAAGGAAACATGCCATTAGAGTGCAGCTCTGCATGCCAAGGTACCTGTGCATCGCAACAATGATTAATTTGCTTGGCGACCGACTTCCTGCCATGCGGTTCCTCCCATCTCAAACTAATACCCGGCACCGACTTGAAACATTAATCAGCAGAATCATAAATGGCCTCAAATAAAAATAGGATCAGATCCGATAAAACGCTGCAGTTGACTGCTCACCTGTACCTTTATTACCACGACAGTAAACATTTCGGTTCAATTTTAATAACACGCCTCAAATCCACTCTGTGTTAAGCACACACAATGCAATACATTCCTCTTTGGTTTGACGTGACTACCTGTCTGAGGGTGTCAGAGGAGGAGGGGGCAGGGTCAGGGGGGGTCTGGGCTCTGGCCAGATGCCATTGATCCATAAAAAACCGTGAGGGCTTTTTCTTGGGCTCCACACAAAAGAAAAGACGATTTAAAAAGCCAGCGTTAAATTTTCTTGTAAACCAGATTTTGGACAATAAACATGCTTTAAGGTAGCTTGATGGTAATATGGTTGGGTACATTTGTGTTGTTAATCTCAATCCAAGAAATATTTCACATGTTGATTAACAATGTCCAAAACTGTGATCAACTTTCCTGAAACCAAACATTTTAGTAGTTTTACGATGTTGTTAGTGTGAGTAATTTTACAATATCAAAGTCTAAGGGTGTGCTGCCAATATTTGGCTATAGAAATCAGATATAATCCAATAATGGCTAGGGCCTAGGCCAGGTCTGGCCAAATATTTTGCCAATTTGTATGCCATTTATTAGGCTAATAAGGTAAACAAAGGCAAAAGTATGATTAAAAAAAGAAACAAATAAAATAACATTAATACAGTTTAGCGGGCCAGATTTAGAAGGCAGACAGGCTGTGTTCAGTCCCCGGGCCATAGTTTTGGCATGCCTGGCCTAAGCAATAAGGGTCTTTTTGGCACTTCTTAAAGGACAGTATGGGTCAAGAGTATACTTTTAACGCTCATACTTGCAGTAAGAATATAAAGAGTTTGCTACTTTTTACAAATTTTAGCTAGGAATTTAATTTTTTTATATGTATATATTTTGATAAAGTATTTAAACATGGACTTGTTCAATTGCATGGAGTCTCAAAGTTTAAAGGTTGAAATCTTTAAAAACTGAAGTCATTGTAAATCGAGGAAGAGAGCAACAAAAAAATGACTTATTTTATTATACATGCTGTATTCTTGAGTAATTTCCTCAGTCAAAGAAATTATAGAATTCTAGAATCCCAAATTGACAAACATGCATACTTTATACTCAAAAACACCACAGGGAAATTTCAAGAAAACTTGCAGATTAATAAGATGTATTAATATTTGACAGGCACTTAGCTGTCTGCATTAGATATTAGATATTCCACCTTTGGTCCAACTGACTTGTCCTCCAACTGGGAGGCCAGCTGTTCAGCCCTCTCCTGAATACTAAGCACATATAAGGGTGTCTGGTCATCAGAGAGCAGAGGTCTTGATGACTCCTGCAGGAGAATGGAGGATTCAATCACAAAACTTAGACTCTGACTGGTGTTTTTCAGAAACAACCTCGCATTCAAAACAAAGGGATCTTTATAACATATACAATACAGGGCTTGTTAACCAATATTTGCATGTTCTCACCGACACTGTTTAATTTATGTAGTAATGCGAGACTGGGTGGGTAAACTATGAAAGCCATGTCTGCAGTTAGTAATAATCTCCATCATCTCAACAAATCATGAAACTGAAAGAAATGATCTTGAAATGAACTAACGCAGGTATTCTACTAATGTTATTTCTCAGAACAACAAAGGTTGAAGTGTTAGATCTTAGTCCACAGCACAAAAGACCTAACCTTTTGAGGGGAGTCAGGAGGAGAAAGTGGAGACCCAGGACTGAGGCCTCGGGACAAGTACCACTGCTCTAAAAAGAAGTGGGACGGCTTTTTCTTAGGCTCCATGGACAAAAAATGAATATTGAGAGAAGCCATTAAACTGGAGTAACAGAAATCACCATCATATATTATGTTTACTGAAATAATTCAGTGTTTCCCCCATGCTTTTTCCAGCTGTTGCACCAACGATACTATACAATTATATTTATTTATTCCAGTGCTTCTCAATTATTTTCTGTTACGCCCCCCCCAGCAAGAAGAAAACAATTTGCGCTCCCCCCACCCCACCACCCACTCTCCGCCACAACTATAAATAATAGCATTTGTCTATAAAATAGTTCTAGGTACACCTCTGCATAACATTGTATCCTTGTTAACAAAGAAAACAAAAAGAAAGAGATATAGTTCGACTTACAAGGATGTGCAATTACACTCTATTGTAGTACAGCGAAAAAATAGCATGTTCCCCAGGGTCACACATGCCCCCCTGAGCATTGTACCACGCCCCACCCAGGGCACGCCCCACACTTTGAGAAGCACTGATCTAATCCAAGTGACTCAATATATAATGTATATAGTACATTATATCTATTCTCAAATAGAAAAGATAAAAAGATGCTGTTGATCCCAAATTGGGAAATTTGACTCTGCATTTTACCCATCACCGCAGTGAGCAGGGCACCTCGGTGGTTTATTGCGTACCTAAGTACATTTCCTTAACCACTTGCCCGAAGAATGGGCTTTAAACCAGCGTTGCCTTTTCTGTATTGCAAGAGTGTGACATTCAACCATGTATCTTTAAATCAAATCCACCTGTTGAGTCTGCTACAAACTCAGCCTTATGTATCACTTCATCAGTTCATGGAACAACAACCTGGTACGATAAGTTTTGTAGGGGAAATACTGAACTATGTACATGCATTGTGTTCACCTGTGGTGGGGTCTCTGGTTTGCCCCTAAAATTTGAAACGAGCCAGTCAGTTCTCTCCTGTATACCAGGTATGTGGATTGGTCCCGGCTGTGGTGGCTCTCTTTCCTGTGGAAGAAGTTCTTCTGAGACTTAATGGAGAGTGGACCTTCACACTCTTCTCCTTTAAGGAGTGGACAAAACCATAGTGTTGTAAAAAGTTTAAGTTTAGATTGGTATTTATTAGTTGTAGATGGCTGATTCATGGCCTTGGACCGTTTCAAGTCCCTCTTTATATAGAGCTCTTATTTTAAAGCAATACTTTACCTACTACTTTACTTTACAACTCCTTAAGTTTTAAAGACTTATAGCGTTCAAGCTCTTCCTCCAGACTTAGCATTCCACTCAGGACAGCAAAAATGAGTAGACAGACAGACGTGCTAGTATTAATGCGAAATAGACAAACCCCTTAGAGCAATTGTTGTCTTTCACGTGGCATACCAGCTTGTTGAGTTTCCAGAAATAAAGTTCAACCTTCCCGAGGTCCAGGAGACTTCATTTACAAGCTGCCACATTCAAACCAAGTGCCCTTTAGCATTAACATTGGCAGCTTCTTCAATAATGAGGCACTCACAGGGGAGTACACCAGACTCAGAGTCTAGAAAATCCAACTGAGAAATGCAGCATTTTGTCATTATCACTAATATCATAGTCGGGACAGAAGCACGGTGGACCTAATTAGGGGGACTGGTTGGAGAGACACATACATGTAGAGCGAGAGGGTATTATTTCCAGGGAAGTACGACAGAGACGTACACACGCAGACGGAGACACTATAGTTTTATGAATCACCTCTGAGTGAAGAGAGAGCAGTGAAGTGGAGGAAGGAGAAGGAAGCAGAATGGTTTTCTTAGGGCAGCTCCGAAAGCCCGTACTGGACGGTTGGTCTGCGCCACCTCTGGCCTTGAGAGATGAAGAACAGGAACAGAAGATGATGATGTTGATGATGATGATGAATATGAGAAGCTAGAACTTAATACACAAATAACTATTCACTATAAATCCAAAACTAAAGTACGGTAGTAGATACGTAATTGTTGCTGCCTCTACTACAGAATTGGGGGAGACATTAAAAACATAGAGTGACTATACATTAAGTATTATTAATTTTAAAGTTTTTATCTGTCTGCTTTGGATTGATTAGTTCATATTTGTTATGAGTCTGCATTTCCCCGGTCTATTCATTGTCCGTGGCTAATAAATAGGAAAGGAACACACTTTATTGCTCTAAAAATCACAAATAAAGGTAGTCTTGATGGAAACAGATTTCCTTTTGTAAACACGAAACATACGCCATTTAAACTGAGTAGGCTACAAGAGAAATAAGGGGTTAAAAACCTTAAATTCAAAAGGATGAGAAAAGGACTGTTGGCAGTGATCAATAAAATGCAGTTTAGAAGAGTTTATAAGGTGTAATGAAAATAGGAAAATAAGAATATTAACATTAGATACTGAAATGCATTTAAGTCAATGCATTTTCTAATGTTACAAAAATTCAGAAAAATGTGTTAATCATAAGATTGTATTTTAACACGCTTGTCTTTAAAGGTATGAGCCAGTAAAAAACCTTCAATATACTGCAAGTACGAAACAACAAACCAGAGAACTAAGTCCTTTTCAACAGCAGTGTCTGAGCCTTTAGCTCAAGTCTGTGATGTGAATGTTTAATCTGGAGACAAAACAAAAGACAAGCTTTGGAGGCCGCGGGAGGAGTGAGGGGATATGGCACTTAACTCCATCCACTTTGTTTTTCAAAGAAACACTGTTCAGCAGTGTGACAGACAAAACAGAGAAGACAACTACAGCTGGTACTCTACAGGGCCTGAAGGAATGAATGCAACACAGGAACATATTACTTTATGAGCAGAATATTAACTTTGAGCAGGACTGCTGGCTAACCATTGAAAAAATATGTGGCTGTTTCTAATGGGAGGAATATGCACCGAGTAACACATGCAACAGGAAGGAAGAGGGATAAGTTGAACTATTAACTACTTTTCTTACTCAATTAATATAGGCAAACTTTACATATCTGGTCAATCATGACCAATAATAAAACATTAGACATTACGCAGTTAATAAGTATTTTATCATGATAAAATAAAGAACCATCTTGCACAGGTTGCACCAACAAGTCAACATTTTTTCATCTCACTCTGTTCTTTGCATCTTCTACTCTGACTCCAACTACCTCCATGTCCTCCCTCACTGCATCCATCAATCTTCATTTTGTCTCCTACCTAAGTTCCATCTCTAGGATCATTCTTCTACCAATGTATTTACATGTCCAAACCATCTAAACCTGTCTTCTCGAGATTTTTCTCCAAACCTTCCTATCTATGTTGTCCCTCTAATCACCTCATTCCTGATCCTGTCCATCCTTGTCACCCATAAAAAAGGAACCTCAATATCTTTAACTCCTCCACCTCCAGCTCTGTCTCCTGTCTTCTAGCTAACCCTAGTGTCTCTATTCCATCCATCATGGCTGGTCTCACCACTGTCCTGTAAACCTTTCCCTTCACCTTAGCTGACTCTCTTCTATCACAGATCACTCCTGACTCTTTTCTCCAGTTGTTCCATCCTGACTGTCCTCTATTCTCCTCCTGTCTTCTACAGTCACCACAGCTCTGAACAGTTGATGCTCAGTATCTAAACTTTTCCACCTTCACCAGCTCTGCTCCTTGTAACCTCACCATTCCACTGTTCTCCATTTCATTCACATACGTTTTGTCTTGCTACAACTAACCTCCATTCCTCTTCTCTCTAGTGCAAACCTCCACCTTCTTCTATGCTTGAACATCAGCAGGGCTTACACATTCACTTACACTAACCGCTTCCTTCCAGGTACATATCCACTGGCACATTGTTTATTCTAAATGGGATTCTGGATACTACAGGGCCAGCATACCTGCTCCCCTTTATGAGGCAGCGTCTGACACTTGACCATTTCTTTAAAACGAATGCTCAGCTGTGCCTGCTGCTGTGTGCGTCTCTGGGTTTGGACAGTTAGGAACAAGCAGAAAAAAGACTGTGACATTGGAGGTACATATAATGAATTCACATCAGCACAACTGTACAAAACTAGTGTTGTTAAAACATAAAAAAAAATCTGCCATTTGTTAAGGCCTCATGATGATGAAGCAAAACAAGGTAGAATTGTCAGTACTACACAACCACATCACAATATGGTTACATTTGTTCAAACTCCTTGTTAGTTTCCAGCAGGGTCAGAATGGACCATTCCCACTCTTTACCTTTCTCCATGCAGGTACAGGTGCCAGGCGAACTGGCTCTTTCACAGGGGCTTGGGGTTTTGGAGGGGACAAAATGCTTTCCAGGTTGAGCATTGAGTGCGCCTTTAGAAAGACGAATGACAGCCCATGTGGCCAGTGAGAAGGTCAGTGAAACCATAGAAGGCATAATGGAACAGTCCATGATGGAGAAAGCGTAGACAAAGGGAAAGGAAAAAAAAATAGAAAAGAAGAAATGAATCAGGCACAGAGTGGTCAATTTGGTTGGAAACATGGTCGGACACATTGACAGCAATATCACCCAGTCAATGTTACAGCAAAACATTCATCAATAATTTATAATAGAACAAAGATGTACACACATCATCGAAAAAGCAACCACAACACCATCCATTATGCCATCTCACAAACCATCTCACAAGCAATGTGGTGGTTATCACCAACCACCACATTTCTCACTACAAGGCCACAAGGAATTTTACAACAGCAGTGTCCATCATTTAGAAAAGACAATAATACATGTCAGCATCTACAGCTTAACATAGGAACTTCTTATAAAAGAAACGCAACTTAAATTCACAAGATGTCTTGAGTAACAGAATGATGACAACCTTCCTGTCCCCATTACACCTGAATGGTGAGTTATTATGACAAACAATGCAGGGTCGAGGGTGTAAGCATGTCCTCAGCCTGAGTATGAATGGTAGTCATTAAAAAAAACACTTGAGCGGTACAGCTGCGATCTCTTCAATGTCAATGGTTTTCAATAATTTGCTGTTCATTCAGCAATTGACAATAGTTTTGTACCGAGGCCCAGTCACCCGTATTAGTCTGTACTGCTAAACAGTAATACTACAGCAACCTTGAAAGATCATTACATTTCCAAAACATAACACATGCATTAGTGAAAGAACATTTTTCACTGTGGCCTGGTAGCAAAAGAGACACAGATTAGCAACGGTCCACGTTTGAGAACTTATGACTTAAAGCGCAGGTCAACTTGTCAATCTTAAATATGTTTTTCTTTTAGATATATTTATTCTATTTCAAAAAATGCAACTTTCACACAAGCAAACTTTTACTAAGCACTTTGAACAAAAAGAACATGATCATTCCCCAGTTATTCCACTTCAACACTGCCCAGTATTCCCTCAGTCCACATTTTTCTCCCACGGTTCAGTTGATCCTCAGAAGCATTGAGGTTTGAAACCATGGTTTGGCAACTAATTCAATTCTAACTAATTCAACACGGTCTTTCCAGTCTAGTCAGCACTGGGAGCCCACCTACGTACATGGCCTGGAAACAATACTCAGCCTGACCACTATTTGCATTCTGGATTGAGCTTATTAATGCAGTGGCCCACAGCAACTCCTTCAGGAATACCTTGATAATACAATATAGTTTGCTGACAAAATATAAGTTTTGCAAAAAACCTTTGCTGCAGCCGCAAATTCTGAAAAAAATGAACTTAGAGACCTATTCCATACCTGTCTTTTGAGTCCTGATGACTGGGCGGGGGCGTTCTCCTCAAACTTGGCAAGTAGCTGGGTGGCCATGACCTTAACCTTATTATTATTGTTTGCTACAGCAGCAGAATCCATTTTCCTGTCAGAAAGAATGGCGGGGACCGACGTCCTGTCATCACAAATGGACCTGGAAACCTCCTCCTGCAGTTGAGAGGGGGATTTTTTTTTTAGCATTAAATTAAATCTTCTGTGTGACCGGTCAGAGGTTTGTATGCGTGACACTCACATCCTCTGACTGACTTGTCCTCCTTCTCTTCCCCAAACTGTCCACATCCTTCTCTTTTTTATCCTGTCATGGAAGTGTCATGGGTTTATTTTTAAATTAACAAAGATCCGATCTTTAAGATGTGTTATAGAGAAACTTACCTTGGGATTTCGTTTCCTGGATATTGCAATGCTTTGACCAAGTTTACTGAGGAAGGAGATGGGTGACTTGGTGCTGGATATAAGTGCTGCCTTCTCTTCAGGACTCAGGTTATGGTTATCTAGAGAAATGTACAAAAAAAGGGATTATATCAGTAAAATAAAGAACTTCCAAATTTTACATCTAGTGCTTGTTATGACAGCAATTTAAAACAAAAATTGCTCTAGTGTGTGTCTTCCATGTGTCACCAGCTCTCACCTCCGGGGGGCACTATGTCCTTAAACATCTCATAGAACTGGCTGAGGTACATGACCATAGAGAGCTTGTCTGGCTCTACCACAGAAGACATCTCCTTGCTAGTCATGCATGGTGAGATGCCAAACTCTTTCTCTGCCACGTCAAAACCCAACTGGTTGTTCTTCTCATAGTCCCGCTCGTCCAGCGAGTCGAAGTCACTGAGGAGAAAACAGCCAAGGAGATAGGGACAGAATATAGTGTCAGGGTAAAAATTAAACACAACTGGAGCCATGAATAAAATGATCACATGAAAACAAACATCACACACTAAAGAAACTGACAAACAAATAATAGCAGTTAAACATCAAAAGACACCTACTCTGGATATCTTCTATCTATCTCTTGTGTAAGAGAGACTGATGGATTAGCTAAGAATGATTGTTTCATGAGGGTGCTGAAATATTACAAAATTGCACAAATACTATTATTTTAATTAGAATTATTCATCATAAGGCTCAAAAGTCTGCAAATAATTTTATACCAAATATTAAAATAGCATAACAAGTAGTAACAAGTAATGATATACCATACCTAATAGTAGTTGTCAGTTACATCACAGAAAAAAAGTAAATAAATCAATCCCCAAAATCTGCAATATTTAAATTCCCTATATTTAAGATTTGACACATATTTGATTTTACATGTCTGTGGATGTCCTTACTAGAAATCGCTCCATTATTGCATCAAAAGTTTATGATCATCACTATAAATGCAACAGTTAAAATACTATGGAAACAACAATCTGAAGGTTTAGTTGTTCAGAGTCATTTCTGTGCGGCGGCCTACAGCAAATGGTACAGCTTACTGTTAATGTTGTGCTTTTAAATGGACAGAGTGCGGATCATAACTGAACCATCAGATTAGGCATCAAACCACTCAGTCTTTCTAAGCATTATGTCTTGTATATGCACGCTACAACAGGCTCTCTAAACATCAATGTTTTTCTTCTTATGCAGAGGAGCATCTTTAGACCTATTGACAAAGGTCAGTTAGTCCTCAGCTCCTAATAGCGTATAATGCTAATTGCTATGTTTACTCTGTAATGTCTGAGTCTGTAGCAAACTGCATTAGGCAGTAGGGATGGAGACTGTGTTCTTTTTAGAGTGCACGTAAAGTCTGTGTGTGTCTGTGTGTGTCTGTGTGTGTGTGTGTATATATACAGTAAGCAATCGCACCCTTAAGGCCACCTTACTGGCAGCTGCTCCATTATAACAGATAAATGTTCTTGTACAAGCAAAAACAACTTAAATGCAAAAAAAACAAAGTAAGGCTAAATAACAGTGATAAATAAGAGTGATATTAAAGAAATCACTTCATCTACCATAACAAATGATTCTTCCACAGAACTCTTAAATGCTTTGAACCAGGCATCTCAAACTTGCAGCCCGTGGGCCATTGAAGGCCCGTGGAGCTGCATTTTGTGGCCCCCACCTTTATGTGAAAGTTAGCAACTTCTACTGCAAGTCAATGCTGAAAAAAAAATGTTTAATGCAGTTTGATGCCCTCAACTTATTCGAGTTTGAGAAACAAATGTGTCACCCAAAAAGAGATCACTTGTACGTAACTTCTTGTCTGCAACAGTTAACTTCACATACATTTCTTGCAGATACTCACATGAGATCAGGTCTGTATCGATGGATCAGGGCACATAACGCCAGACCACTTTTCCAAGACATAGTAAGATCCGTCACATTAACGTTCCTATATCCCTCGGTCTGTCTCTGACACCAGTTGAGCAACTTGCTGGACCGGGCGACAGATTCTAGCATGAGAGACAAACCATGTTAATTAAACACAGAGAAATAGTATTATATCTTTCTAGACGATGCCGTAACCTTGGTCGGACATGGCGGCACAAAAGATTAATAACTTTTGTTACTCTCGGATTCATTATTCAAGTCAGTACAAGTTGCAACCAGCCGGTGAAGAAACAGCACAAGGAACCGTGAGATATAAAACCTCTCTGATGTGAAGGAATGGGGGAGAAGATTTAATAATAGGTTAGGGAGAAGATGCATAACACAGGAAACCTTTAATAAGGCAGAGAGGCACATTAAGAGTTAAGTATAAACCAAAATATCAATGATGAAATTAGTATGCAGAGAGGAATTTTGAAAGCTGCAGAATATCCACACAATTCCAACAAAGCAGTACCACGTCCTAAATTCATTTGAAGCCTAATGGTTAACAAAGTTAATAACTATTGTGTTTTCCTGGAGAGCAACATCATGCATTCTTTCGACTTTGTGTTACCTTGCAACTGCTTGTCAAGCACGCAATTGTCTGGAGTAAAAATAATGTAGTTTAGATACACTTTAGTAACAGTATAACCTGACAGTGATAAAACTAAACAATTAGGATTCTTTTAAAATATTGGAGACAGAATAGATACAAACCATTCCTTGCTAACTTGGGTGTTGAGGTGTTTATTACATTCTCTATTTCAATGCGCATTTCCCGTTGCTCTCCTGTGTCAAAAAGATGACGCACCTGCAAACACAAATATAAGGCGTTACACAACCAAAACTATAAAGCACTTCTCATAATACCCCTGCATAATGAACCATTCATGTAGGCAAATGTAAATATCTGTTGAAAAACAAATTTTGCCTTGACCAGACATGTAGGCAATCTTATTACCACTCACCTGGCTGGGCTTCAGGAAGTTGAGACTGATGTTGGGATAACGTGTTGTAGGATCCACACTGTATTGATTGAAGTTCTTACTGACATTTTCTGGAGTGGTCTGGGGTAAGAGTCGATATATACTCTCCCTGTAGAAAAGACACACACAAAAAAAAATAAAAAATCTGTAAGGTGCACCAAAACAGAACAGCAACATGAAAATATGAACATGGTTAACTGAGGGCACAATCAGTCACTGCACAACAGAGGTGTCACATTCCATCCAGATCTTATGAGAGACACTTATCCCATTAGTAGTAGAAGAGGTGGGAGTGATGCTGGAAATTACATCCAGGCACATTTCCTAGTACAGCACTTAAAGATTAAAGGGTGTGTTTCAGAAGAGCAAACGTGTGCGCTTGTGGTTGAATGAGTACTTGGGAGTTTGGTGAGGGTGTATCAGTGTTTCCACAGCCTCACCTCTCTGCCAGCACCTCCAGAGGGGTTTTTCCTTGAGCCCAGCTTTTCACCATCCACCCCGAGTCCATCGCTGCCAAGAAACCTCGGGCTATACCGGTGCCCATTGGCCAGAAGGGCTGGTAAGACAACAAAAAACACCACATTCAATGACCAAGTATAGTCAAAGACAAGGCAAGAATGTGGAAAAACATATGAGGTTGGCCAGGAAGCTATCAAACCTCTGTGGAATCACCCACCTCCAGCAAACTGTCTCCCACTAGTGCCACCAGAAGCTTGTGGCCGTTGCGCTGCCGCACCATGGCAGCGTTCTCTGAGGCGTACATGCAGGTGAAATCGAACATGGCTACGTCCGGCTGTCCATAGTGATTGATAGCAAAGTCCAGTGTGGGCAGCTGGTGGTTTGTGGAAAAATCTGCAGCTTCACGGGCATAGGACAATAAAGCAGCCTGGTCCACGTTAGCTCTTGAGAGCAGTAGTTCCGTGTCTGCATAATCCTATGAAGTGGAAAAGGAAAAAAAGACGTTATTGATCAAGATAAGTCGAGTAAGAAAACAGCGTGAATGAAAAATATGAAAAAGTCTGTGCAAACGGTTGCTTTTGGAGCTACTCTGTTAACTTAAAAATAATGCCCCACAAAGGGGTGAAATCCATTAAAGTATTAGACGCCCTGGGTAAAATGACCTCATTGATTCTAGAAATCAGAGTAGAATAGCCCAACTGGGATGGGCTGATGCGATGGTAAAATTTACAATAAATCAAGTTTCAACCAAGAAAACAGATGAGTATCTTTTAATGTAAAACATATTAATCTACAGTACAAGCAGATGAACTCCAGAAGGGGAAAAGCAGCAGCATCTGCAACCGTAGTCATCATAGAACTGGAAGCTAAGGCTTAGGTTTATATTCTTGCTTTTGTCCAGACCCAGCTAAACAACACCATGCATCTATGACAGAATCTATTTTTTTCCAATTGCAGATAAATAATGTGCAGTTACTTTAACTACCTTAAAGTAGTATCCTGAATATGCCAATTAAACCTGGTCCATGTTTAAATGATTTGAATCTAGTAGAACATTCTGTCTGTGATTTAACCAAAGCATCTGAGCGAATCCTCCAGGGTCTCAATAAGTCGAGGTCACAAGGAATAAAAACTATTGCATAGCAAAGGATTTTTCAGTCTGGTACTGGTAAGATGTGCTTGAGGATGGATAAAACTGTCAGCTTTTGAACATAATATTTTACATGATGGAGACATTTGTCAGCACTTTAAATTTGTCTCGTATTACTTACTCCTTCAAGGCTTTGTGCAGCACACAATAAAGGAAAAACAAACTCACAAAATCAGATTAATCAACGGAAAATTTAACATTCTGTTACACTGGATAAATGGGAGTTACGTCCTAATATTTATGCAGTATAGTAAGAGCTATTCTTTAAGAAAAGCACTAGGATATATTTCAGTAAAACAGATTGAACAGGAATTAAAAATACAAAAGTTTAAATGCTGATCTAAATGATACATATCTACAAGTGTGACTGATGTTTTGCAAAACTTGCCTAGAGAAGAGCAATAGTCATGATCTAGCCTTTCTAAGTGTCCTACACGTATCAGCAAATCCCTCCATACTTTAGAGGTGACATATTTTCACGGAGGGCGGTGAAAGTCACATTCTTCCTTCTTCAACCTTCCTGGTTGTGCCTGCCAAGTTTAGAGAGTCTGATGGTGATGATGGGCAACAGGAAGAGCACAGACGTGCAAGAGCCAAATGGGTCTAAATGCCTCCTACAATAAAATCCCACTTTATTCTCTGTCTGTTCACTAGAAACAGCACTGGCGGTTATTTTAATGTCAAAACTAATTGGACACTTACTATATTTAATATTTTTTTTAAATACAAAAAGCATCATACACATAAATCCTTAATATGCCACATTGTGCTCAAAGCAAGTCTGTAATCACTCACATGCAGAATGACTCCCTTTTCCAGCAGGCTCTGTTTTTTGGCAGTCATCACAAAGTAGTGCGTGTCGTCCTTGTAATAGACAATGTTTTCCAGGTCAATACCTAGAAATGCCGATGGAGAGACATAATGTTAAACAAAAACTCCCTTTTTTTTCTTATTGTTTACAGCTGACTGCCACGGCCTATTTGGAGGACAAGAGAGGCAATTACCCAACTCACAGCCCAAACCCATTGCCCAGAACATTGCCATGTCAGCAATAAAATGTTAGAACATGGCATTAAACATGATGTTAAAGTGTTTAACTGGGTTGGTAGGATGTAAAAAAAAAAATACAGAGGAACTGACCTATTTCCTGTTTGGGAATGCACTACAGACTAAAACAGCATGGAATGTATAGATCAGGGGTCTCAAACTAAAATAAGTTGAGGGCAACCACCCACACTATCATTTCACTGAAGGGCTGTGTTAGCTTTCAGTGTTCAATACAAAAGATAAAAAACTGGGGATCATGGGTTTGAGAACTATAGTATTTACTATAAAATGTGAGGAAAAATCTATAAAATATTATGCAAATTCAACTTTCACATCAAAGCGGGGGCCGCAAAATGGTCCATGGGCCGTGGGTTTGAGGCCCTGTTTTAAGATACTAGGGTACGAATGTAACATGTTTTTAGAAAGGGACGTTACACACCTGTGGCTTCTCTGAGGTCTTGAAAGAATTTCTGATTAAAAATGAAAGCCACCCCACTGATCTCTTCAACCTTTGCCTCCGCTGTCGTATTTCTGTTGATGAAGTTAGCTGTGATGGCAATTGCAAGCTTGCCCCGGAACTCCTTGCGCCGAAATCCTGGTTTTGGAGAAGAAGCATAAGATTAACAAAATCTCGGCCCTATATATTATATATGCAAACAAAGGAGAGTAAACTATCAGAAGTGATTTGATAGATTCTTCAACCTTTCATAACTCACATAGTAAAACACAATGTTATGTTAAAACATGCAGTGTCTTGCTTAATAGTGGAAGGACTTACAGCACAAATTTGGCAGAACTTTTGTGTTGAGAAAGCACAAAAAAATAGTGTGCTGAAGTTAATCACTGGAGTTTAGAGAATAACTAAAGTACTGAAAGTACTGACAAAAATGTGGATTGACAAGTCCAATACTAAAAAAGGGACATTTTCTGTCAGCGGTTCAGTTGTTGAACACAGATGTCTTCTCATTATCACACCTAAAGTACAGTATGTTTTTTTTTGTAGTCAGGGAAACACTGCACTTTCACTCAGTCTGTAAATAAATACTTGCCTGGTAACGTGTTTCTCCTTCCATCTGCTCCAATGATGACATCAAACTCCAGCTCACTGACAGGGTGTGTCCTGGGGTGGACTTCTGCTCTCCAGCCTATCTCTGAGAAAAATGAGTGTAATCAGACAGAAATGCAGGGCCAAGAAAGTTCTAATTATTTAATTATTTTACATATCTCACTTACTCTCCGTCTCCTGGTGCTCAGGAGGTTCAATAAGACCCTTGAACTCTACGTTAACATGTATCTCAATGCCGAGCAGAAGAGCCATCTTGAGCAGCATGAGCTGAAGCTGACGAATACCTGTGGTACAAGAAGAACATATCTTATGAATAAACGTTCAAATGTACAGAAAAGGACAATACACCACTTACTGATGTGTTTGCTTACTGATATGATCAATAGCACCAGCACAGAATTTCCCATAGAACTTTTTTGCCCCGAGGCCCCTGAGGTCCTGGATGGTGAAAGGCCAAAGATGCAGGACGTTGTTCCTGGAGAAGGCATCTCTCTTCTCAATCAGCACCACTTTGGCCCCCAGGAAAGCCAGTTCTATTGCTGTTCGCAAGCCGCATGGCCCCGCACCAATAATCAGACACTGGAACAGTAAAAATACTAATTTTAAGCTGTATTCATGGAAACCATGCATCAAATTAAACAGATACAGTGGACAACAAAACTGCATTCTGTGAATCAGCAGCAGATGAACCTCCAGGTTAAGTTTACATAGAGCACACATGGGTAACTTTTTGACTTGGGGGCCAAAATTGGTCTTAAACTTGGACATGGGGGCCGAGTCCAGAGCAGAAGGATGGAACATTAATTTGAACTAATATAAATGGCAGGTAAAAGTCATGTATAAAACCTAAAATCCTACATTTCTAATACCCTTTATGATGTAATATACAGGGGAAATGCATTATTGCAGGGAATAGGCAGAGGTATAATGATAATTTGGATGAGGTTGGTGGCCCGCATTAAAAAGTTTAATGAGCCGCATCCGGCCCCCGTGCTTTTGCCATGCCTACGTAGCATGCACAGTTATTAGATGAGGCGGTTAAGTTGAATTACTAGATCATCACAATGGATTCACCCTTGGTTCTCCTTGGCTTGAGAATTTAAGAAGTCAACAGCAAAGAAGTTCTAATAGAACACAGGTTCAGCCTAACAATTTATATATTAATCATAAATAAACAGTGTTGACTTAGCACTGCGCTCAA
Organism: Paraplagusia blochii; assembly: GCA_016785265.1. Lineage (NCBI taxonomy): Eukaryota > Metazoa > Chordata > Actinopteri > Pleuronectiformes > Cynoglossidae > Paraplagusia > Paraplagusia blochii. The sequence continues at coordinate 69,955 of JAFBJS010005133.1, forward strand.
CTTAACATCTGATTAAATATATATAATATACCCCTTTAGTATTGCAAATTGTCATGAAACATTAAGCCAAATTAGAATAAATAAACTGATGTTCTTAACAAAGACAAAGTAACATTATGTCCTATGAGGGACAAATGACTGAAAACAGTGTAAAACAATGTAGCATCACATTACACTGCTTGTTTCCACAAAGGGATCAAACTGAAGCTGCCACTAAACTGAAATCAGCAACAATCACATAAGTGTCTCTGTTCTTCCAGGCCTACCTTTGAGTTGGCACAGGCGCGGCCCTTCTTGTATTCCTTGTGGCTGGCTCTTTTGTCTAACTTGGCCCATAGCGCCTTGGCCTTCCAGTAGTTGAGTTTGGACTTGAGCTTGTGGTAAAAGACCCTGTACTCTGTGGGTTTGACTTCCAGATGTTCACACAACTCCTGAAAGGCCTTGAGCGTGCCCTTGCATGTGGTGGCTTGGACGAATTTGTCAAAAAGAACATGGGACTTGTTAGCCCCATCTCCCCCAGTTGCACCAGTACCTCCATCCCCCATGGTCCAGACTTAGACAGGGCTTTTAGGGCCCTTCACCCCTGAGGCAGGGGTCTCTGGGTCCAGCCCCAAGTCTGGTACCCCAATCTCTGTGGTGGGCTGGAGGGGTTTATCTCAGGCCTCAGACATCCTCATTCTGCAGGCAAGAGGAAAATAAACAGAAAAATAGTACATTATCACCAAGTAAAAGATCCCAAAGCTTGACCTAAAATTCTTCAACTACCATACCAAACCAAACCAAGCTAAAACTTGAGGAGCAGGTACTGTATGAGGGATCAGAGTTGATTTGACCAGTCATAATTACGGACCTTTCAGACAGAGACCAGGTCATTTAGGGTCCTGATGTCATCAGTAGTTAGCTCTCTTCTGAGATGAGAGTGACTGAGACCAACACAGGAAGTGCATGAAATTAACGCTAAACTAAACAGGAAACACAAGGCCTTCTAAGTCAACAAGGACAGATTTCACGCACATTAAATTATTTATTACCGACAATAATTAGCAAGAATTTGTTGGGTGTGTATGACCTGATTAAAGCAGGAGAATTTGCCCAATAAACTTGATAAACATGTTCAAAGTTCTTTTCTTATAAGTCCATATATAAATACTGTATGTACTTATGCAACTACTTTGGTATAACCCATACTTCATTTTGATTACACTTTAGCTAATTTTGAGTACCGTAAATACTTGTAGCAAAAAACATTTTTTAAACATGGTTTTGCACAACTCACTACTGCTCATTTAGAGAAAATTTGCAGGCATTTCCTTATTTTTTCCACAGTATTTGGCTACAATCGTTCATTTCCAACGATTCCTAATGAACAATTTTGAATTAGTTTTAAATTAGGAAAAATCTGCATGCATTTGTCAGTATTTCATTTATTAAAGTATTTCATATTAAAATAATTCAGATCATGCAGACATCATGCTGACTGGCTTGTATGTTTAAAGGAAAGTTAATTGGCCTACAATATTATTCTTTTTATTCTTTATAATATTGTGTGAAGATGTGTGAGACTTATGTTGTGTAATGTGTCTATACCCTCTGAGGAAGACATTATTCATGTTCTTAGTCCTCTGTAAATCAGCATTAATGACTGGAATGTCTCGCCAAGTTCCGTTGTTTGTTCACCTATTTCTATACTAATAGTTAAGCAGACACTCATTAGTGGTTTCTCTCTTGAAGCAACGCCACTAAAACCTGCCCTGCTTGTTCTGAATTCATGAGAGCTGAGCAAACATGGCCCACTGCAACATCATGTGCAATAATTAGCATAGATACTTTACAGTGAAGGTTCCATTACAAAGTGAAGTTAATGTAATACACAATTACATTTCATCAGTCTTGTTAACCACTCTTATGTCAACCCTGTAGTTCAGACTGTACGTAAAACATGGGGAAAAAAGGCACAGGGGAACTTTGAAGCAAAATGGCTTTAGTAAAACTATAAAACAAAAAGAAAACTAATCTTATTACTGATCAGAGTAACTGCCAATATATATGTTTTTACATATTAACGCAAGTTTCTTTGAAACACATAGAAAAACACAGAAAAAAACAAACCAGACAAATTTAAATGTATGGAAATTTGTCTTTCATTTAAGGTTTTTCACCTTCAATAGGCTATTTAGTCAAGATGTTATTATAAAATGATTTAGAAAACAGTCTTTGTGCCATCAGGTTAAGATTAAAAACCTCTTTTTTAAATTACATTGCCTACATTGTATATTATAAGTTCAGAGGATCAGAAATGTTATACAAAATAATCTGGTGTTTCACATTGAAAACAAAGATGTGACAACTACCACCACCCTTAGAAATGCAAGAATGGGCAAATATTCTACTTCGAATGGAATATTTATCACGTTTTTGGACCAAAAGGTTGTGTGTGATTTTTAAAAATGTAGGATCCGAGGACGACTTTCAATGTCAATGTCTTTCTTGTCTCTTTTTGAGATGCCCAGCAAGTTCATGCAAATCAATGTAGTACCAGTCTTTTTGCGACGCATCATGAAAGAGAGGCCAGTGCAGAGGTCAGCTTGCTGCCTTCCATTTATTCCCTGCCAACTCTTCACAGCAGTGAAAACAACAGACTATGGGTTTTGGCTGCTCCACAGTCTGTCTTAAGTCAGCAGTGCAAACACAGACAGAAAAAATCTTTTCCATGAGCAACATTATTTCCCGTGACTTTAACCTTGAAAATGTATACAATGAAAGTGCTACAGGCACAGGCTTAAAAAGCTAAGACTGCACCACTGTATTCCTATATGGTTCCCTATATTGGAGAACGCATAACAACAAAAAACTGTATGACAGTTCAGATTACACGTAAGTGTCACTTGATAAATATGCAATGCTGGCTGATTGGGTTTCAGCAAGCATCAGTCAGGGTTCACAGACAGTAACATAACCAAGTTTTATAATTTCCTTGTCAATATTCATGAATATAAACAGAACAGACAAAAGCTGACTCATGATGATGATGCTGTAGAGCAGACTTGGGCAAACTAAGTTCTGGGAGCCAGATGGCGGCCATTTGGCGTATTAATCTGGCCCGCCAAAATTGCCCAAATTATACTTTTAATTTTTATTATCGTCATCCTTCTGCCTTTTCCCTGCAAAGCAAGTATTTCCCCAAAAGTCTAAAAAGGCTTAAAGAATTTAAGCATTTTAGCCTTTATCCAATACTTTACTCATCATTGGTCCACAGAAATACTTAATCTTTCTGATCCTGATCTGGTCCGTTACTCAAATTTCAGTACCACCTGTGGCCCTCAAGTCAAAATAATTGCCCAGGGCTGCTGTAGACTGTCCAGCCAAATCTGCAGCAAAAAAGGCAGTGTTTTTAGGTCCTGTGATAGTTTATTGAAAAATTATATTAAGCTTTTAGTAAAATTTGGAATGTTGTTAGACCTTAGCATTTGCATACTTAATAGAGACATGACAAGTGGGGCACGACAAACAGGAAGCTTTTTCAAAGGTTTTAACAATGATGGTACAACTTCACTTTTATTTTCTTTTTTCTACCCATATATTTTTTCTAATTACAGTATTACTTGCTGTCCATAGCTAAGAAAGGTTCGAGAATGACCGAACCAGGAACTACTACTGCAGTAACTATATATTCAACGTGCAAAGGTCTGATATTACACATATAAGACTAGATATTGGCTTCACATTCCAAACCACCAACTGCCAGGTTGCCACTGACGGGCTCTGAGCATTGCATTGTCCCGATATGCATAACTTCAAGTGGGCTCGCCACCCACAGGAAGGCTCATTGTATGGTGCGGTGTCATTTGGGCGGCAAGACTGATTCCCCTGACACCCAGTAACAGATAATTTGGATGAAGTTGAACAAAACTAAAGCAGCCAGTGTTTGGAAAATAAATATGCAGCTTATATTTGAATTTTTTCAAAAGCATTAAAAATACTTGTTTACTAATGCAGTGTTCATTGAACCAAAACAAACAGCCGTAGTCTTACAGCCACAGCAGCGCACAACGTGATTTGTATCAAGTTATGATATTTGACAAGATGCTGGTAAAATAAAACTGTGGCCAATAGTCCACCCCGTCTAACTCCCTTCCAACTCACTGACCCATCTAAAGGTTTAAGTTAATAGCCATAGGCAAGCAAGACCTACTTTCTGCTTTCAAAATAAAGGAGAAAGTAGGTCATGTCAAAACTATATGGTCCTACTAGCATAGCTCCAATCGATCTGTACCTTAAAAGCATGGTCCTAAAGGGTCATAATCCAGTTATTGGACAAATCAAATCATTCTCATGAGAAGTGATTCTAGCTCTGTCTGCAACTCAACTACAGGTCAACGAGATCCACATTCTGTATTGGGGAAAATAGTTCATGTTTCTTAAAAATATTGATGAAAAATCATGTTGGGTTACAAGCTGTGATGAAAACGTCCAAAATACCAGCTCAAACTGGCAACAGTCTAAACAAACCCCTCAGCATGTTTAATAACAACAGTGAACATTGCCTATAATTTGAATAATGGTGGTCTCCTGCAGAGACACAGATGCTCACGCAACAGGAGGGGTTCCTTGATGCCTTTTTGCAAGACAAAGGGTCCACTATCCTTTCTCGTGCAAAAAGGCACAAAGATTGTAGACATTTCCAAATAACATTATATTAAATCATGAAATTGCAAACAAGCTGTTAGTCGGCAACAACACAAAGATTAGAAAAAAAATCAAAACAGCTTTGGCTTTTCATGCACTCAAAAACCTCCAGACATCTGGATAAGCTGCAGGATTTCACACATTCGCTGAAATTTACAAAGGAATAACACACACACGCAACCTTTTACAAACACACAGAGGCACAAACACACAGCCGCCTCTAAGTTCCATACACACAGAGCTTGCCTCTGCTTTTTGCTCCCTGAATTCCATATCCTCTCGTCTAAAAATAGAGCTAAGGATTAGACAAGTGGGCTGCACATTTGACAGCATGGCTCAGTTACTGTAAACAATTCCTGCCACTTGTAGAGGGAACAGGTACAAAATGAAAAAGGAATATAAATAAAACAATAATGAATACTCAACTTTTTTTCTATTTACATTTAGGATAAATTGCTACTATTCAAGTCCTCTCTTTGTCTCCTACCTGGTAGCTCCATCTCTAGGATCATTCTTCTACCAATGTAACCACTGTCCCTCCTCTAAACATGTCCAAACCATCTTAATCTGGCTTCTCTAGCTTTTTCTCCAAACCTTTCAGTCTGTGTTGTTCCTCTAATCACGTCTTTCCTGATCCTGGCCATCCTTGTCTCTCCGGAAGAGAATCTTATCAGGGTCAATACTAGCATTTAGACTAAATTAAACAAAACTGGAAAAGAGTCCAGAAATTAAAACATGTGCCAACCATTACACCTACTTATACCTTATACACCAGACTTTACAGTCTGTCTGCTCTTTTTTTCCAGATTACCTTGCATCCAACTCAATTTCTCCTTTATTCCTGGCATGAATGAAGACTAAAACAACACCCATTGTACTCATCAGTACAGTCACTTCAGATGGCTGTAAAGCTGTAGTTGAATGCTAATTACAGAGGGACACAGCAGTAGTTGGGACTTCTCAATCATGTCTGCAGACTTAAAATATAACGCAACTAAAAACAAAAGTATAGCAGTACCCCTTACTGCATTCCATGGTCACACATATTAAAATTAGATGTGATGTACAGTGGTTTTAAAGCACTAAGGAAGCTGCTGTGTTGACTGTCACACATATTTTTGGTTGCAGTCTTCTTGGAACTTAAAAATATCACAGCAGGATCTTGGAAACAGCTTTTTGGCAAACCAAGCCAAACCCAACACAAAACTTGACAAATAAATGGTGGTTACTTGACACCACTTGCTATGCTTTAAACCATACACATACAGAAGAATTGACCTAATAACTCAACTTAAGACCTCAAGCCATCTCTTCTTTCCACAGACAAAATATGAGTGGTCTTTGTTTTTCTCTAATTGGTTGTTCCATAACTATTAGGACTGAGATTATAATTTAGAAATTACCCTACAAGGCAAGAGAAATACTTGGCAAGAATGAACCTTATGTTAACAAATTGTCCATGGACCATTCACAAGAAACTCGTGTGGTTAATACTACACACATTTGAGACACGTACAACTTGAACAAAAGGTGGGTCCTAAAACTACATTTTATTGTTCGGAGGTCATCTTGCAAACAACAAATTCAGCTGTTAAATTAAGTTAAGCTGACACAGATAAGTTTACAGTAACAGGTCCTTTCGTAATAAACACAAAAAACTCTAAAATAAATTGACAAAATAAAGCACCAAAAGTGTGCTGACATCACTTATTCTGTCATATTATCACTGCTTAGTCTAGGGACTGTAAGCAAGTACTGTTGCTGTTGCTAAGTGGAAATAAACACACAGAACCACAGGGAAAGAAATCCCCACCCAACACACACTTTATCAGCAGGCTAAGTAGAAATCTTAAAATTTTCACATTTGGTTATCTGTGTTAGTGGTTGCTTGCACATTTCACACCCGTGTGCGTGTAGTGAGATGGAGGCATGTATTTGGTTACTCAAATACACACATCCATCCTTGCCTGGGCACTAGGAAGTGTAATCTGAGATCAGCAGGCAAACAGTCAACATAGTCTCCAAGGCTTAGTCATGACTGGAGTGTAATGGAAGCGTTCAGAAAGGAAGGGCAGGATGGCATGTATTTATAGTATTTGGTACTCTACATAACTGTTTTTTCCAACATTAGTGAAAATGGTTCTGCTATGTCCTGCCAAAGAATCAAGCCAGGCTGGACTGATAGAAATGTAATTCACAGAAATAAGTATAAAGTGGAGAATCGGAAGACATTTCTGTATCTCAGGCTAAGTGTTTACTCCAATAAATAAACATAAAGGGCAGAGGCAACACAGGTAAGATGCAAATAAGATTTTAAGTCAAGTTTTGAGAAACAGGATTGTATCTGTAGGTTAAATTGATTAAACATGTTAATAAAATGATGGCAGGTTAAACAAAGAAGTAACAGAAACTGATTATCTTTTTAGCTCCAGACAGTGGAAGCTCAGTGGAATCAGCAAGCATGCTCAGACATGAGCACAAAAAATAAAGGAATTCATAGAAGACATGTTTATGAGGACAATGTGATATGTATCAAGTTATGATATTTGACAATAAGCTGGTAAAATAAAACTATGGCCAATAGTCCAACGCTTCTGATTCCCTTTCAACTCGCTGACCAATCTAAAGGTTTAAGTTAACAGCAATAAGCAAGCCAGGACTCCTTGCAAAATAAAGGAGAAAGTAGGTCATGTGAAAACTACAAGGACAACAGGATAATTATAATGTGTTTCCTGTCAAATGAAAAAAAAAATTTTTTATCAGTTTTTCTTTTTGTCATAAATAAAAGGTGAACATTGCCTTTTTTGACTTGCGTTGTGTGGCTGAGCTCAAGTTTTTGCAGGGTTGACCCTTTTATTGTTTCATCTCACGCTGACGTCTCCAAACTACAAAACATTAAGTTCAGAGGAAAAGACTAATTCCAAATCCAAAACAGCGCTGTGCTGTCACTTAGTTTGAATGGTAAACAAGATGCAAGATAACCTTTGAAGATTATGAAGCGAGGAGAATCTGCAGAATGTGCTAGCTCTGAAAGCTCATCACCCTGACTGGCCAGCAAGTTTGCTGAAACCTGCAAATGCCTCTCCAGGATTAAAGCATCCTCAGAGATGGATTAATGACAGCGTGTCAAAGAAGCATTAATGCTGATGCAGCAATGTCCCGACCCCCAAGACCCAGTGCACTGGAGAGGTAGCTTGTGTTCACACCGAGTACAGACTCTCCAGTAAAATGCAGGACACCTTATAGGGAGGTTGTAAACTGAGGACTGTAAACAGCAAGTATGCAAATGTCAACGGGGCTTCAGCTTACTGTCTTAAGTAAAGGTACGAGCCACCTTGCAAATTCTGACAGGATAGTACACTTTCTTTACACCAAAATTCACTTGGTCTGGCAACCAACTAACCAATTACAAATGAGGACATGATATTTATCCTGTTACTGTGTTTTCCATTGGTAAATAATTTATATTTGACTCAAACACAAAACAACTAAACTGACATCATACCATACTATTAGGTTTTCACTTATGAAAGAAATAAGGTCAACAGTATATTGATTTTATATAAATAGGTGAAATGTGTGTACACTGTGTATATCACACTTTTCATAAGTTCCTCTCAGCTCTAGACTGTTCAGTAATTTAATTTCCCTCGGGCCACAAGAACGGGGAAAAAAAAAAAAGGTCAATCCTTCTGCAAATCTGCAAGCATGTCCAGGTAACTGAACACCCACACAGAGCAATGAAAAGTGATGACAACTTAACAGACAAAAGCCTGAAAACAGACCCCTACTAGATTACACTCGAATTCACTCACGTATAACAAGGTGATGGTGGTAGACAGGCATAGGTGTTGGCAGCTACTGTGTAAAATTCCTTTCAAACACTGAAAACACGAAGGTCTTGGCAGTCAGTCATGTTTGAACAGAGCAGTGAAGAGTAAAGAAGGAAGAATAGCGCCTAGTATCTCGCAAGAAATCCTGCCAGTGTGTGGATCTTCAATCTAGAAATGCATTGCAGTGTTTAATTTATAGTTGTCTCGAAATACAAATTAAGTTAAAGACAGATATAAGAGTATAATTTAGTAACTGATTTAATAAAAGCAAAAAAAGAAAGGTTTTATTGCCATTGAGGAAAACTCCTTTAGAGTTCTTATTTTATTGGATGGTCTGTCGGTGAAGAGTTTTCCTCCTGTCCAAGTAGTTAGATAACAAGGCCACAGGCTTGTCCACACACAACAAGAATGAATGTGAAATATGATGTAGTCTCAAGAGGGATTAACCGTAAACTACAAGAAAGGGCCTCGCTAGACGTCTATAGTGTGTACTATGTACAGCCGTTAGATGTCTGAGGCCTGACAAATCTAATGGACAACCAATTTCACAAATCTAATGTTTCTTTGAAGATTACTGGGTTTCCTTTTCCTTACTGAGAGGAATTGATCACTTGATCAGTTGCCCAGTTGAAAAATGAGCCAACCCTGTGTTTTATCATACTGTTAAAGCACTTTGACAAAGAGGAAGAAAAAGAAAAAAGAGGTAGAGATTTGTGAACAACAGTATGGTTTTATGCTGGGAAAAAATACCACAGATACAAGAGTTTTGTACAGTACAGTTTTGTAGATTTAGAAATGGCCTATGACAGTGTGACAAGGGAGGAATTGTAGATTTGTATGAGGAAGTCAGGAGTGGCAGAGAAGTACAGTACGTTAGATTGGTGCAGAATAAGTATGAGAACAGCACAATAGTGTAGAGGTGTGCTGCTGAAAGGACAGAAGACTTTAAGGTGTAGGTGTGGGACTGCATCAAAGATTGGTCCAGGAATGAGGTGATTAGAGGACACAGACAGGAAGGTTTGGAGAAAAAGCAAGAGAAGCTAAATGGAGATAGTTGAGACATGTTCAAAGGACAGTGGTTATATTGGTAGAACAATGCTAGAGAGGTTGCTACCAAGGTAGGAGAGAAAGCGGAAGGCCAAAGAAGAGATTTACGGATACATTGAGATTAGACATGAAGGTGGTTGGAGTTAAAGTTGAGGATACAGACAACATGGTGAGATGGAAAATGTTGACTGGCTGTGGCAACCCCTGAAAAAGGGACAAGCGGATAGGAGAAGAAAAAGTTAAAGTACTTTGACAGTTTATGTGTTAACTTCTACCTCAATCAATACACAAACAAATGCACACTGAACTTCAACAGCTATTATTTTAACATATATTCTGAATTGACAATATAGTAAGATACCATACACAAGCATTTCACATGTGTGACCAAACTTAGGCAACTATGTTATAAGGCTTCAGGTTTGGTTACCAAAATCAAATGACAGCCTGTAACCTTTACACGTTACGTTACAGGGAGACTTACACTGGCAAGTGGTAATAAAGCAGTTGCCAACCCTGTAAAGGATTGTTTGAGCACTTTCAAAAAAACATCCCCCAGGATCTGGGAAAATGTTATTTGAGTCCATGAAGGCTGCTTATGCAAAAAAATGCAGGAAATGCAGAAATACAACAGAAGAATGTTGTGTTCACAATTTGTTAAACTAACAGACATTTTTTTAGTTCTTCAGTAGCTCGTGTTTTAGGCTTTTTATTTCATTTCAGTCCTTAGTAGTTAATGTCCAGACAAAGGAAAGTACAAATTATGCTATGTTACAGTTTCAAAGGTCTGCAGACTACTAAATGTAAACAGTCTAACTGGCTTCTGGAATGTATGTGTCACACTGACCTATTTTTCACCTCCAAGGCCGAAGAAACAGTCAAAAAGCAGGTCTTTCACTCAAATTACAAAAGCACCAGAAGCAGAGACAATTCAATCAACTAATGCATCACACGCAATTTCATCTTTGCTCATGCAAACATGTCAACATTGGCCAGTTGCAAGTTCAACCTTATGTTTAGGGAAATGAGTGGTGGAATAGTAACAAAAGAAGATTGTATTTTAGTAACCCCATACACCTTTTTCATATAATAATGATACTGAAACATAGAGTATCTGTTAATACTGATATCAATATGATATTGTTTACCCTCCAGCATGTGTTGAGCATTGTGTATGTTTAAAGCATACATGTCAAACTCAAGGCACAGGGGCCAAATCCGTCACGTAGAATCATTTGGTATGGTCCGCGAGTGCTTGACAAGGTTTTTTTTATTGTCTATAGAACAGAGTTTCTTGACCTGATGGATTGAAAGTTGTTTTACACAGTAACAAACAATAATTGGTAACTATAACTATAATTATGTAATCATTAACTGCAGTAACATGTATTAATATGTTATGGAGTAGTGACATCTGTACAGTATTTCATTTACAACTGGCCCTTCAAGGAAACTGTGTTACTGGTAAGAATTAGCTTGAAACCTCTGGTTTACAGCATAAAAGTTGTTTCAATGTTCAATCCTGAGATGGAAACAAATATCTGACTGATAACGTTACTGAATATCGACTCAAGCCATCTCTATAAACTGACTTGGTAAAAACAATAAAAATAAACCTCCACTCCTTAAGCTGAAATAAATTGTGACTCTACGGCAGAGCCTTTAGAGCAGAAACTTAAGTTGTGCCACTGCCCAGACATCAGTCATTTTGCCAATGGGCCGCATTAGCAGTCAATGTTCAATACAGAAGAAAAAAAAATGGTGTAAATCAGTTTCAAACTGTAATATGACACAATGAGTGTTAATACTTACATTCATCCACAGCGGTGTCAACCACTGAGTGCATCCAACAAAACCATTTGTTTTTGCATTGTTATGTAGTAGAATCCTTCTACTGTATAAAATCTTGTGGGCCTTGCTAACATTCAACTTTGACATCAAGGTGGGGACCACAAAATATCGCTCTAAAGGGCCACAAATGACCCACGGGCCGCAGGTTTGAGACCCCTGCTTTAGACAATGGTTGTGATATCTACTGGCTTCTAAGAGGCTGTGTTTCACTTGAAATATCGATCGTGTGACCTTGGTCAGCAAAACAGTTAAAAAGGACAACATGGGATGCTTGTCCTTCAGTAGCTATAATTTCCTTATATCAAGTGGCCACTGTGAATGATGTACCATTAGAATGAGTCAAACTGCTGTTTCTGTTAAGGACATGCTGAAGATGTGACTAGAGTAATACATACCAGAAGAAGGAGATAAAAGGCATGAGACCAAGTGGCGATGACTCAAGCATACAAATAGAATCAACATGTCTTATATGCATTCAGTAGATGTGGTTTAAAAGTACTTTTCTCAGTCCTTTCATCTGTTATAATTTCCAGAACCAGGGCAAATACTTAACACATACTTAATATATGAGTATGAGAGTCTGTCAGTGACACTATCAGTACGACAGTGAGCATGATGTCACAGTGGCTCAGCCTCACCCTTGCCTTCTACACACTCAGCTGTCAAATCAGTCACATAGTGTCTGTGAGTCAATATGTTAGCAGTCGTTTCAGGGTAAACACATGGGTGTGTACAGATAAATGAAAAGCACCATTAATTAGGGATGCACCATAGAGACTTTCTTTACCAAAACAAATATTTATCTGCTTACAGTCAATGGCGATGGAATATAATTGTCATATTTCTGTTGAAGATCTCTTAGACATGCTAGGATGTAGGTATGACATTCTAGGTTGTAGCTATAACATTCTAGCATGTCATACTAGGATGGCATCCTAGTATGACATCCTAGTATGACATCCTGAAGAATGGGATACCATGAAAATATAATATACATATAATATTAAGGTTGAAATAAATTACCATGTCTATTAAACTTAAATTTTCATTATTTATGTCCTGATTGTGGTCCGAGCATTACAAGCTTCAGCAATGTGCTGGAGCAGAAATTTAAATACAGAGTGGCTTGAACTTATCAACGGCTAAACAAAGGTCCTTCACACCTTTTCTGTAAATATTTCCGTATCTCAAAATAAAGCTGCTGTCAATAAAGGTTGACAGGCTTGAATGAGGTACAATTTGTCAATTTTTAAACGCACTGTTGCAAAAGTAAACAAATTTGTAAGAATAAAAAAGGAAAGTTAAAAGATGCAGCAGCTTACTAGTTCACCTCAGATTCTCCCTAGAAAGCCAGACAACAGACTGAGCAGTGGTGAGTCAGCCAGAGACAAAAACTACAGCTATTCTGCTAAACATCCTGCGCATTACTATTACTACTACTATATAACCATTACTAATGATAACTTAACATAGATAGTCCTTGTTGATTGATCAAGCCTTCTTCTTTTCTTTCGGCTTCTTCTACTCTAATTTCAACTACCTCCGTGTCCTCCCTCACTGCATCCATCAATCGCCACTATGTCTCCTACCGGGTAGCTCCATCTCTAGCAATCTATCCCTGTCCCTCCTTTGCACATGTCCAAACCATCTCAATCTGGCTTCTCTAGCTTTTTCTACAAACCTTCCTGTCTTTGTTGTCCCTCTAATCACCTAATTCCTGATCCTGTCAATTTCAGTTACCCCTAAAGAGAACCTCAGCATCTATAACTCTTCCGTCTCCAGCTCTGTGTGTCTCTAATCCATACATCATGGCTAGTCTCACAACTGTCCTGCGAACCTTTCTCTTCACCTTAGCTGACACTGCGCCATCACAGAGATAGAATGATCATACTTTGAATTCCAAAATGATTCTCAAAGTTTTTAATGTGAAAGTCGCAACAGTTCTAAAAGGAGGAATGATGAAACAAAACAAAACAAAACGATCGGCAGCAAACAATCAATACATTTAAAGTGCCATCACTCTGCTAAGACAAGATAAAAGCCTTTGTTTTCTAGGGAAGACCTCAGTCAGCTCAGAAATGTAATGCTCCAGTTGGCCACAAACTGACTCCTTCTGTACTGTGTTGATGTATGGCCCAATCTGGGTCAGCTGGAGCAATATGGTATTGTTATTATTGTTGAGGTCAACGTGCTGCCTGTCAAACACATTGCACAGCAGAGTCCTAAAGCAGAAAAATGATCACATCGGGGCCTTCTTTTTTTTCCTTAAAGAAACACATAATTCTTTTAAATAAAACGTGGGGAAACAAGCTGTTAGTTTTTATTTCTTGCCCTTACAGAAAAATAACAAACTACAAATGGCTCATGTCAAGGTCACAAAAGGATCAGATATGAAAGTCCAGTCTATTAAAAAGATACATTTAAAACGATTATATGTTATGGAAAAAAGTAAATATATCAACAAAATGCATTTAATAATTTCTTAAACAAATGAATATTGTTTACATTTTCACCATTATTTAGCCAGTATATAAATTACAGACTATATGCTGCAATTGAAAAATAAGTATGTAAATATACATCTATTATTCATATATTTATATATATTTCCCTTGTTGTATATTCTAAGAAAGAACTAATTCTGTTGTTTCAAATAACTGGGTTGAAAACTATACCACAGTAATTCATACATAGTATCAGTACTGAACTGTACTCAGTCATTAGCGATACAATGACTATCCAGACTGAAACAAACAGTGAGACCCGAACTGCTGCAGAGCAAGGGTTTGCAGTTGACCACCGACGAACCACCGCATTGCACTATGTAGATAAAATTATGGTTTTAATACGCAGTTGTGTAGTTTGGTCCTTGGCAGAGCTAATGAAACCAATAGACCGTGCCATTCCCAAACGTGTGGAGAGGTGTTGTCCTCGGAACGGAGAGTACAACATCAGAAATGTTACTGTTTGTCAGCAGTTTGGGGGGAATATTTCATCTCACCTGAATATCCACTACCGTTATAATCCATTAGGGTGTCGCCTGTATAAATCCATCATCTCCCGTTGTCCCAAATATTCCAATAAAAGTCCAGTTACGTGTTCTAATAGCAGGTAGAGCTTGACTAAGGCCAGAGCAGGGAGCCACACAGACTGTAGGAGGAGAAGGCGCAACTTGAAACTGACAGAGAGGAATCGGTTCAAACCATTAGAGCGAGAAGGAGGGTGGGAGAAAACGACTCCGTGGATAAGGACACGACCAAAATATTTTATAAGCATACTTTTCATAATACATTTTTAATATACACTTATTATTATAGATTCAAGATTGTATTACACGTTTTTCTGTGTTGTCGACACGTATTCGACATTGTGTAGACAACCATAAAAGCGACACCTCCCCCCCGTGAGTCGTTGACGTAAACCTGTGTGTTTTAACTCAGTTTAATCCGATTGGTGTGTTCCAACGTGACGCAGCAGAAGAGCTGCTGCCTTCACATGGTGTCAAGAACGCCACAGTGATTTACACAACAGCGAAAGGCGGGCATGTTTTTACACGACAGAATGGAGAGAAAAACTCATTTAATTGTAGGGCTTCCATTGGAGCATGTACTTAAATGTACCGACATGGTGGTTATTGAATTACATTCCTGCGCTTCATTGAAAATATTAATACATAATACCAGAAAAGGAAAGACTGGTCAA
This sequence comes from Paraplagusia blochii, assembly GCA_016785265.1. Lineage (NCBI taxonomy): Eukaryota > Metazoa > Chordata > Actinopteri > Pleuronectiformes > Cynoglossidae > Paraplagusia > Paraplagusia blochii. The sequence continues at coordinate 85,074 of JAFBJS010005133.1, forward strand.
AAATACACTGCACATAACAATGGATGTGAAGATCATCTTTGACGCTTGATTAAAAATGGAATTCAACAACCTCATGTTGGAATATATTAATAATGCTTCAATTAATTCCCCATTGTGGGAAAAATAAAAGTTTTCCTCATAACAAAGACTCACATTTGGCTCCAATATAAAACTATGGGAAAATGTTGTATAACTGCACCAGATTAATTGGTTGCCAAACTAAAACATGTAATTTCTCTTCTAAACCAGTCTGCCGGATGTGAATAAAAGCGGTCGTCCTTTTGTATCCAGATACATGCAATTCTTTCAGTACACCGAGGCTCTATTCTCTGAACTAACAAAGCACAGACTTCCACGACCTTAGTGGAAAACCACTTAGGATTGCAACTTTGGAAAATTATATGTTTATAGCAATTGCTTTCAAATGGAAATACATTGCCTGGAACAAAAAGTATAGTGGCTGAATCCTGCAGAAAGCTACATGTGCTGTCTTTTCTTTTCTCACCTTTCAGCTGTGGACACATTCTCATCATGTGGATACAGACTGTAGCCTACAGGTCATTGACCAAACAAGCCCAAGCTGCAGATGCAAGCTTGTGTTATTGCTGTAATGATCATTCTAAATGTCTCGGGTCATTCTCGGCAAAGGTTAAAGACAAGCAGCCTCTCAGAGAAACCCACTCAGCTGTGGAATGCATTCAGATATGGATCAAAAAGCTCATGTGGACACAAATTGTTTTTATTGAAAACATTTTCTTCTTACTTCATAGAAACAAAACCCACTTCTGCTACCACTTCAAGTTAAGTTTATGGACTTGGATGAACAATTTTGATATCCTGCACAGTCTCAGTGGGATTAACATGGCTGAAAGAATTTACCCTTCTGTATTGGATTGCAAATTATCAAATTAGTCTTCTAGTTTTTGGGAAAACTGGAATGTGTCTTATTTTTGAAAACTAAAACTGTATTGTGCACGTTGGCACGTTGCTCACGCAAATCGAAAGACTGAATTTTGAAGCAGCTCCATTGTGACAGCCAGGATCACACACCGCCTCCACAGACATCACACATGTGAGTTTTTCAGTCGGTACAAACTGCCCTAGTTGGATTTGAACAGATTCACTAATTAAAGAAACCGCAGGGGAGCACAGGATTTTAATAAAGTCCACTTGTGTGGAAATGAGAGGGTGAGATACAGTAGACAGAAAGAAAACAGAAAGCCATGGCAAAGGAAATGCTATAAAAACATTGCAGTTAATCAAAAAAAAAAAGCCAAGGGCAACAAAAAACATGTGAACCTCAGGTAAGAGCAGCTGCAACCTTCCAAACAAAACAAAAGAAATCACACATGATGTCATCCCAGATCTGCCAAGACTTGTGCCCTGCCACATTATTAAATATAAATGACAATGAGCATCACATGATGGTGCTGATGTTAGATGATAATAAAGATAAAATACTTACCTCACTGAGAGGAGACAGCTGACGGGCAGGAGCGGATAATCCTGGCGGTATTCCTCTGTTAGCTTCTTTCTCCTCCTTTCCTCTCCCCCCGGTCTTTCTGCCTCTCTCCCCAGCACCTTCCCCTGCCGTTTTTTTTTTTTTTTTTTCAAGCAAGAAAGATGCTGCCTGGATCAGTTCTCATTGTCATGGTAACCAAGACTTGCGAGATGTTCATGTGATCAAGTCCCCTGAACACCGATTGGCTAGGAGCCATAAAATAAGGAGGGAGGCACTGAGCAGCAGCACGGTGATGTCACACGGCCAGCACTTCACAGAGGGGAGGGAACCTCAGTCAGGCCCGCCTGTAACAACACACACAGACACAATGGGTGTCTTTTCAAGGTGAGGCTGAGCTGAAGTGGATTCTAATACACTGACTCACTGGCGTGCTGATCTGGAATCTGATTCATGATTCTCACATTCCTAGGATATAAAACAACCGGGAGTAAGATTTGCAAAGCAGGAATTCAGTAAAAAAAAAAAAGAATACCAGAGCAGCTAAATGTGTCAGCTGGACCTGCTGCATGGCCTACCAAATTTCACACTTTCCTACTGCAATAGGTTATTAATAGCACCAACAACCCAGGCAGGAACACACTGCTGCTATTCACATATATAAACACATTGCTGTTTAAAATAAATACATGGCTTTTATTTAAACAGTAACCACATCTGTGCATTCAGTTACTGACAAATATGTAACAGAAAAAGACTGTGTACATTTTAGAACTAACTTTAATCCCTCTGCAGTTACATGTTGTCGTGTATTTGCACAGTTTCCCTGAAATTGGTACATTTTAGGACATTTTGAATAAAATCTCTCATAAAAGGGATAACTATACCCTTTGTCATTCCAAAGGGTCACTGGAAGATTCTTTTTTGGAAGAAAATGCCATAAACGTTTGCTAAGATTTTAAGAACCAGTAAACCCTAGCTGCCAATAAAACTTAAGTAAAAGAAAGACATGTTTAAGGCTAAATGTATGTCAGCTAAACCAAGAAGAGAGGAGAGAATAGAATATAAGATTAGTATTGGGATTATCAATCTTAAGGTGTTTTTTAAAATGTAAATAGAATAGAATAGTCATTGCACGGGGGGAGGAAGTGTTTGAGGACTGACACAAGGAAAATGTAAATTAATGGGCAACTAAGATTGTGTCGACAAAGGGGAAACGGGGCAAATTCCTTGCTTTTTGGAGGTGTGCGGCGCAACGCGTTGCTGTAACTCAAAAGGTGGATTTCCTCATCCTAATCAAGGTCCCATTAGGTTAAAACACACAAACTCACATATTTTTAGACTCTTATATTATTTATATTTACAGTCTCTATTATGAAACTGTGAACCAGTTGTAAAGTATGTATTTGCTGTGGGTCCAGTGCTGCACAAATGCCTTTTGTGTTTATCAGAGCAATAAATATTTCAAAAGGTTTAGGTGTTTTAGAGCCATTTTGAGGTTTTCTATTAAAGCCAAGCTCAGTGTAAAGATGAATGAGGACTAGGGTTGTAACCCAAGTGTTGTGCAACATTATTGGATTGGTCCATCTGTTGTTGGCTTTTTCTTCTCAGCTGATGTCATTAAAAAGTGTTAAGCAACTCTAGCATATGTGTTTTTTATTCCGAATGACCTGAAAAGACTTAAGCGTGGACAAAGTTACATGTACTGTACAAAGTATCACACAGAAGGGCTAATTTACAAGAGCTCCACGTGTATCTCTCACTTGTAGTTCTTCTTTCGGCTTGTGCCTTTTTTAGGGGTTGCCACTCTGGGGTAGCCACTCTGACTGCAACTACCTCCATGTCCTTCCTCACTGCATCCATCAATCTGAACTTTCTCTTCTACCTGGTAGCTCCATATCTAGGACAAACCATCTCAATCTGGCTTCTCTAGCTTTTTCTCCAAACCTTCCTGTCTGTGTTGTCCCTCTACTCACCTCATTCCTGATCCTGTCCATCCTTGTCTCTCCTAATAGAATCTCAACATCTTTAACTCCTCCACCTCCTGTCTTCTGCCAATCGCTAGTGTCTTCAATCAGTATCTAAACTCCTGCACCTTCACCCTCTTCCCTTTGTAACCTCACCATTCCACTGTTCTCCTTTCATTCACACACATATGTCTTCATTCCTCTTCTCTTTAGTCCAAACCTCCACCTCTCTAGGTTCTCTTCTGGTTGTTGCCTACTCTCACTGCAGATCACAATGTCATCTGCAAACATCATGGTCCATGGAGACTCCTGTCTGACCTCATCTGTCAATCTGTCCATCACCAGAGCAAACAAAAAGGGGTCCAACCTTCACCTTAAACTCTTCTGTCCTTCCAACACCACACCTCACTACTGTTGTACTGTTCTCATACATATCCTGCACCAGTCTAACATACTTCTCTGCCACTCCTGACTTTACCGTATAAACCACAATTTCTCTTCTGCTACCCTGTCATGTGCCTTTTCTAAATCTACAAAAACACAATGCAGCTTCTTCTGATCCTCTCTGTACTTCTCCATCAACATCCTCAAGGCAACATCTCTCACCTATAGTGCTACTTCTCCATAATCCACAGCAATACACACACAGAGTCGCAGTTTGTAAAACAAATACTTCAGTGTAGTGGTTTTTAATTGAACAGGAACGAGGATTGACTAAGTCTGGAGGAGTCGTGACTCAAACATCATGTGTCAAAGTAACCATACGCCATGCATTATGCAGCCCTCTGATTGCTTCTTCCTTAAATGAGTGCTGAGCTTCATAAATAAAACATGACACACTGTCTCCGCAGCCGTTCCATTTGCACTGGACTATGCACAGACCAGGGTATTGTTCATATAATATTAATTCAATATAAACATCACTGTAGTAAATTCAACATTTTTTTTTCTGTCACCCTTTGTAATCATACCTTTTCAGGACACGGCTTGATTTATAGGTGAATTCAATTACCTAAAAACAGCTTTGTATAAAACATTGTCTGACATAAAAACATCAGATCGGCCGCGCTATCGCAGTGTCTTGCTTGTAATTCATTTTTACATCATACAATGAAACAGGTCTGGCTCAGATGGCACTGCAAGCATGACATTTTATGGGTCATGGTTAATGAATCGCAGATACAAAGTAAATGTCATGACATTGAATATCTCACGTGGAACATCACTCTTTTCTTCAATGCCGCAGTAACTTAGGTATGGTTTAGGTCAGATCATCTTCAGTGACCATGGAACAGAGGAGGAGATGACGACAACGGTGACACTAATCAGTACAGACATCATGTTTATTGGCTGCCATCAGGAGCTTGTTATGGGCCAGTAAGCACTGAGCTCCAGTTGAGAAGACATGCAGAGCAACACTGCAGTCTTTCAGGGTTTTTATATATATAAAGGCTATGTGTATATTTATATATTTGAAAGGATATGTTACTGATTTATTATTTAACAACTGAGATGAGAGAGGGCTAAATGCTAGAAAGTCCTGCATCCCAGGGACACACATACAGTACGGTATTCCACTGAGCTGAGGGCCAATGCTGCTACTATCATCTCTACAGCTGTGTTTTGAGCTCAGTATAACAATACAGTGATTTTAGGTCAATGTATGTTGTTTAATATAAACTGTACAAACAGTACTAGTCATAGTCATCATTGTCAACCTGTGACTGAAGCAGTTTAACAAATAAAAAAAAGGAAATTGGACATTTTGGACACACACATCTTGCATATTCACAGAAAAACACTATATAAAATGAAAGAACATACATGTAATCCCAGAAAGACCAAGGGTTAAACAGTGATTCCATCTCATCTCATCTCCACAACTGTCACCCAAATCACACTACACTCTACTATGAACCTTCAGGTGGGTCGGAACGCAGGTGGATTAGAACTTAAAGCCTTTTGGACCCTAGATCTGCTTTCCTTGGGGCAGTGGTGGTCTAGTGGTTAAGGAGCTGGATTGAGGTTGAAAGAGTTCCAGGTTTGATTTCACAAACTACCGAGGACACTGATCTATCACTTTGGTGATGGGTTAGATTCAGGGAAGGTATAACTGCAGTTGTGATGCTCTTCTTTTGTTCAGGCAGAGCATTGTTGCTAATCTTTATTTTTGGTTTGCAGACTTGATATAGCAAATTCTCCAGAGAGCACACACATGGACATGTGGCATAATCAGGGCAGCTAAACAGGGTGGAGGAAAAGGGTTTTTCTTGGTTGCAGCAGACATTTGTGAAATCTGTGTTAGAGAGTTGTCAGTGGTCGCACATAAATTGGTCTTTTCTCTGGCAGGTTAGTAGTCCTTAATGTGTCTGTGTCAGTTGAGGCTTTCTGCCTTATTGATTGAAGTTATATCTTGCTGCTTTTTTAGGTTCATATGCAGTCACGACTGGATTAGTGATTGATGTTTGATTTCTTAAAATTTAGCAGCAATCAAAATATTCTAACCTAACAAATTAAAGATTGAAACACGCTTAGATTCTTAGCTATCCTATATGTATTTATATATATATATATATATATATATATGAAAGAAGACACCAGAACTTAAGGAGGGCAGGGAGTGAGGACAATTACTGAAGAACTGGCCATGTCTGAGGTCAATCTGAGTCAGTCTAAATTTAACTGTATGTCTTTGGGAGACCTCAGACTAAGGCTTGCACAGACAGAGGAAAAACAGCAGAACTGGTCAGGGTGTGGCCGCACTGGTGTTATTCTCACAGTGCTGACTGTCTGATGTGTCCCTGACATGTTAACAGACATAAATTTAGCCATACCTAGAAGCCAAGAGGGTCAGAAGATCATGGCTGCGACCTTTCGTCTTTGACACCTAATGACCCTATGGCTATCTAGAGGTTCTTGAACTAAGTATGGCAGTAATTATGCCTCACCAGGTCTAGACTGATTGGCCATTATTGGCGATCAGCCACGAGTAAAATATTTCAATTTGTCAAGGAGGTTTCCAAAACACAGAGTTGATTTCCTGAAGGGTACTCCTGAGGGAATAATAAAGTTCTATCTATCTCTATGAAATTATTTTTAAAAATATTGTGCATCTACATGTTGACTCTTTTGTATGTTGACAAGAATCCATTGAGCTACGTTGAGGTTTTGAATCAGTCACTTCTATTGTCTAAGATGACTGATGTCAATGTTAGGGACATAATTTAATTTTATTCACTGATAAAAAAAAAAGCTGTCTTCACACTGGTCCTGCTGTAACCTTTACTCTATGTTGCACTCTTGGTAACTGTTCAAATTTATCTACCATGTTCTCTTGTTTATAACACAAATGTATACAGTATATGCATGACTCTTCTTGAGATATAATAATAATAATAATACATTTAATTTATAATAATACATTTAATTTTATATATCTTTATATTTGTGTATGTTTAATCATAAGCCATTGATGCACTTCTAATTAATTCATTCTTCTTCATCCTCTTATCCATTGCAGGGTTGCAGCAATCTCCACCACTGCTACCTAAATCACACTGCACCCAAATCTGGTAGCAGTTGGTAAAGTATCACAACAGGATCATCGTAGAAATGTAACAGGTTGCATTGCCTCAATTGTCTTATTGATGAAATAACCATTTCATTGGTAGTAAATGCATATGTATGTTCTTTGTAAATAAAACATCCCCAATACTATAAAAAAAAATCGTGTTCATCCTCTGTGGCAGTCTTCACCACTGCCACCACTGCCACCCAAATCACACTGCACCATGCTGTGAGCCTTCCTGTGGGTGGTGAGTCCACTGGAAGTTATGTGGGTGGGCACAGTGCCATGATCAGAGCACGTCAGTGGCAACCTGGCAGTTGATGGATTCAAACCTGAAGCGTTGCGGACCCAAGTCTGCTTCCTTAACCGCTAGCTGACCACTGCCGACTAATCCCCTTCTTATTTCCTATTAATTTTGCTGAGTTCCTGTGTTGTTGGTTCAACTCCCACAGCCTTAATCTAAACAAACGTCAAATAAAAAAATCAAATAAGACCCAATGTAATTAACATCGGCGAGTCCCAGTAAATATATTGTATTACTGCTAAATAGGTGACATCATAACAAAGTACACTGATGTATCCTAATCGGTGATTAATATATTTTGATTAAATTAATGTCTGGTGTCTACAGCCTTAATAAAATGTGAGACTTAAAAGTAAATAAAATCCCTGAACTGTTGAGAGTAAAAGTTATGCCTTTATTCTTAACAGCTGTTCTTATATCACAGGTCCAACTCTACTATGACTCATGTGATTCACATATGCTTTGTGTTCCATTGTGTTTTGCTTTTATAATAAGCACTAAATTACATATAATATGCGAATGAAGTCACACCATGTAGAAGTGAGGGCCTCAAATCAGTTAAAGATGGAATTTTCAAAATACTACAAGACTGAGATCAGGTTAACCTCCCCAACAGAGGACGTCCATATGAGGGTGCAGCAGAGACCCAAGCTGAGAGCATTTCCTCACCCTGTGTGCTGGCTCTAGCATTGTTGTGGAATCACACAAACACCCCTGTTGGTCAACTAGTATCTTAATGCATACAGAACAGTTTCGAGTCCAGCCATGATGGATGGATTAGAGACACTAGAAACAGGTAGAAGACAGGAGACAGAGCAGGAGGTGGAGGAGTTAAAGATGTTGAGATTCTCTTTAGGAGAGACAAGGATGGACAGGATCAGGAATGAGATCACTAGAGGGACAACACAGACAGGAAGGTTTGGAGAAAAAGCTAGAGAAGACAGATTGAGATGGTTTGGACATGTTGATAGTGGACATGTTGACAGTGGATACTTTGGTAGAAAAATTATCCTAGAAATTGAGCTACCAAGGAGGAGACAAAGAGGAGATAAAAAATAAAACACGATAATTTAATTCTACAGAATTAAAGAAGTCATAAACCCACTTTAAAGTACCCATATTATGTATAATAAAGTACACAATTAAAATAAAAAAAATAAAGGAAAAGGTATATTGGACAGTTGTGAGACCAGCCATAATTAATGACACTAGCAATAGGTAGAAGAGACAGGAGACAGAGCAGAAGGTGGAGGAGTTATAGATGTTGAGATTCTCTTTTGGAGAGACAAGGATGGACAGGATCAGGAATGAGGTGATTAGAGGGACAACACAGACAGGAAGGTTTGGAGAAAAGGCTAGAGAAGACAGATTGAGATGGTTTGGACAGATGGTTTGGACATGTTCAGAGGAGGGACAGTGGATACATTGGTAGAAGAATGATCCTAGAGATGGAGCTACCAGGTAGGAGACAGAGAGGAGATCGATGGATGCAGTGAGGGAGGACATGGAGGTAGTTGGAGTCAGAGTAGAAGATACAGAGGACAGGGTGAGATGGAAAAAAGGGACACACTGAAGGGAAAAGTAGAAGGAGACCCGATAAATCCAATTTAAATAAATTTCATCGTATAAAATGATGTAAGCTGGCACATCTTGATTGGCAGCTGTGATCACCAGACCTGCACCACTTGAGTTCTCACACGTTTCAGCCCATCTGGCCTCAGAAGAATGAAGCAAAAGACACCGAAACGGTTGAGAAAATACAGCGGAAGTTTCTTTCAGTCTGGATTTACGAAGGTCATTGAAAGCAGCGTCCTGTCGTCTGAGGTCACCGGAAACTAATGATGTCAAAATGGGGCCACAGGCCAAAAAAGGTTACAATCCACTGCTGAGTCACATGACAAGGTTGTTTTTTTTTTTTTTTAGCAAATGTGATATTACGTCTGTAGCCAGATTTTCATGACTCACAGAAATGACTGTGTTTCTATCTATATTTGTTATGGAACAACTCAATGACAGTTTTTGCAGTTTGGTTATATTACACTCTTGACTCTCCAGTGTGCAGCATGTGGGTTCACTGTCTTATCAGTGTCACTTCTACTTCTAAACAGAGTGTGTCTGTGACCAGAGCAGCATTTTAATTAGGCTCTGCTCTGGGCAAACCAGAGCTCCAGTCCTGTCACCATTGTTGTTGTTTTTCTTCCGTGAGCTTTAGAAGAAAATAATCTTTCTGTGAATATTTACTTGAGTATAAAGCAGCTCAACGATGTATGTCTCTGGCAGCAGAAGTGATGCTTGACCCCATCTTAACCCTGACTGATGTGAAATTGGATCCAGAGAGTTTTTTTTTTTTTTTTTTTTTTTTTTCTTCTCCTCACTGTGCAATTTAGTTGCAACTTGTTCAGACAAATGTTGACTCAGTCATTCCACAATGAGCTGAGGTCATGGTTTCAGCTGAATTTAAACTTGATACAGCCCGGCCATGATGATGATCATCTGTGGAGAGCGTGCACAGACACGGGCCCAAGGACAGAAACCAAACGCTCTCTTGTGGAAACCTGACACTAAACTAGTATAGTTTGAAACAAGCGTCGTGGCAATCATGCCCATGATACACGGAAGGAAAACTCTTTCTTGTTTAATTTATGCTACCTGCAGGCAAACAAATAAAACATCATATATAAAAAAATAGGTATTTAAAAATATGTGTTTGTACTGGTATGATACATAATTCAATATTTGTTCCTTTTGGCAAAATCTTGCTTATTCATCCTTTTACTACTACAAGCTGAACCCCACTCAGTCACTGTTACAGATTTCCCTTTGACAGTGTTTCACTGTCAGTGTTTCATGGTCCGTTTATTAAAGT
>JAFBJS010005133.1:104011-183629 GCA_016785265.1 Paraplagusia blochii
GGACAAAGAAGGTTCCTCGAGTCACTCTGGCAGTTTGGACCAGAGTTCAGGAGAGCTGTGAGTTAAAGAACAGGTGAGAACATGGGTCCTCCTGGTTCTCCTCCTAAAGGCAGCACATTCTCAGGTCACTGAGAGTTGTTTGGGTGTTGGCCCTGCCTGAGTGCCCATCTGGAATCCTCTCACTGCTAAAAAAAAAAAATCTGCCCATGATCAAGTTTTCACTTTGTGCTCGTCCTCTGGCAAGGATCTGCATAGGTCCACAAGCACCTCCAGTTCCTTTCAACATTAAGAATAGGCTTTAATACAACAACCCCTACTGTTACACTCAAATATGTATCTGTTAAACTGTTAATAAAACTGTTAAAATGACTAACTCTCTGATTGACTCACTAGATGAGTCAGTAACTCTACTGAGGTTCCGGAAGAAGTATAATTGTGTTAAACTGACTCCCCCAGCAAGAAGAAAACAATTTGCGCTCCGCCCCACCACCCACCACCCACTCTCCGCCACAGATATAAATTACAACATTTGTCTATAAAATAGTTCTAGCTACACCTCTGCATAACATCGTATCCTTGTTAACATAAAGAAAACAAACAAAAAAGAGATATAGTTCAACTTACAAGGATGTGCAATTACACTTTATTGTAGTACGGTGGAAAAAAAAGAATGTTCCCCAGGGTCACACGCGCCAACCCCTCAGCATTGCAGCGCGCCCCCCCAGGGGGGCTCGCCCCACACTTTGAAAAGCACCGATGTAAACAACACCACAGTGAGAACCCATTCCATAATGCTGTTGTTGTATTTTCCAGAATATAAGTCGCACCTTTTTTTTTAATCCTGTGGCTGGATTCGTAACTTGTGGCGTGACACTATCAGTTTGTCTTTACCCTGACAACCATTAGAGGGCACCCTGGGCTTGTGTACCCCTATTTGGTACAACTTTACCACTAAAACTTTACATTCATGTTATTATTACGGTCTACTGGTTAAGAAAGCAGACCTGGGTCCACAAGGGTTCAGGTTTGACTCCACCAGCTGCCAGGTTGCCACTGAGATGCTCTGATCACAACACCCTCCTAACCCACCTATACCACAGGGCTCACAACCTACAGAAAGGGTCACAGTTTCGAGCAGTGTGATTTGGGTGGCAGTAGTGGAGAATGCTGCTCCTGAGACAGGGTAACGGATAGGAGGATAGAATGAATGTTCACACTGACTGCCACAAGAGAGCACTTAAAAAAGGAAGGAAGGAAGGAACAAAGGAAGGAAGGAAGGAAGATGCTTTAATACAGCAACCCCTACTGTTACACTTAAATATGTATCTGTTAGACTGTTAATAAAACTGTTAAAATGACTCACTTTCTGATTGACTCACTAGATGAGTCAGTAACTCTACTGAGGAAGGAAGGAAGGAAGGAAGGAAGGAAAGCTAACTCCTTGTCATTGAGACATGGGGATTCACACCACTGCACACACTGAAATGTGACCTCTGCATTAAATCCATCACAGTTGGCAGCTTTGAGCGCCCAGGGGAGCAGTGGGTGAGGAGGGTACAATGCTCAGTGGACCTCAGTGGTAACTTGGCAGCTCATGGATTTGTACCAGCGACTTATATTCTGGAATAATTCCCTAACTTGAGCAAACTTCTTACTCAACCAATCCAAATTGTTGAAATTAACTTACACTACAGACCACACCATGTGTGCTGCTGTGTGACCCTGATGTGACGGACATAACCCATGTCTGATAGCTGATCTGTGTGGGATCTGTACACGGGGACAGCTGCTCCTAAAAACTCTCTGGTCCAGGTTGGATTCTCTCTGTGCATCTGTGTGGACATGAATCAAATGTCTGGACGTGTGTTGCATCTATTTCTGAACATGTCAGCCTGTGTTTGACCCTGGCCAGCCGTCCCTGGCCTGCGTATGCGATGAAGCGTGTAACTGCCCCTCCATCACCAAAGTGAACAGTGGGCAGCTTTGAGCGGACAGGGAACAGTGAGTGGGGATGGTGCCTTGCTCAGTGGACCTAGGTGATAACCTGCCAACAAGTGGATGCAAACCTGGAACCCTGCGGACACAAGCACAGTTCCTTAACCACCAGGCCACAGCTGAGCCGCCATAGATAGCCATTACTAACACGTGTATGGAGAAGGTTAGCACCATATGCTTAACTGTGTCACAGATGTTATGTTATGTAAAGGGAGGAGTCAAACTAGGGACCATATGAAGAGCAACCTGACACCAGTCTTTCTCCTGCCATGCTTTATCTTCTATCTTTTTTTCACAGGCTTATTTCAGAAATGTCCCATATCTCAAGTTGGAATATTTATTTTGGTCAGACACCAAACAAAACTACTCTTAATCAGGAAACATAGAAATATATATATACTGTATATGTATATATATATATATATTCACAGGTCCAAAATGGAATATAAACCCATATGCATATATAATGTTGTTGTGTATACATTTGAGTATTGCGCAGAGAAATGTTAAAATGTCTTATTTAGGTACAGTTTTGTCGGAAAAATAAGATAAATAAAACCAAACTTCTCTAAATAGATGGCTGTGTTTGTATGTGGAGTCGTGCATTCATATCTATATTTTGTTCATGAACGGTGTATTGAAATAGTGCAACTGATGTGATGGAAAAAAACAACCTAAATACCTGCAGACAATAGAAAGTTGATCCATGACTAAACCTGCTGCTACTGCTGGGACGGATCTACAGGGATAATATAAGGCTAATATAGAGGGGACACAGTGAGTGGGGACAGTGGTAACTCAGTGGATCTCAGAGGTAACTTAGCTGCTGGTGGACTCAAACCTCAAACCTTAAGACCCAAATCCACTTCCTTAACCACTAAGCCACCTCTGTCCAAGTGCATTAGTTCACATGTTTGATTATAAGACTGTCTGTTTTACCCATCCAAAAATCCTATAGAATAGAATGAAATGTTTTTTTCTGTATATTTACAATGCATTATTAATAATAGGTGAAAATAAAATAAATTAATTGGATTTGCAGTGTCTCTAGTGTGAAGCTGTCCTTGTCCTGTCAGTGTCCCCTGCAGCTTCTTTAGGTGATTCACAACTCAGGCTATCGCTAAGCCCTCCAGTTTTAGGTAACAGAAAAAAAATGGTTTCTTAATCTTCTGGCTACTTTACTGTCTCCTGGTGAAGGGACGTGTCTGTGACACAAAATCCTTGTACGTATTGATAGGACATGATGTCATTTCACACATCCCTGATGTATTCTGTTCTATTTTAAGGTATATATAACAATAACAACAGTATGTCTCCCTGATTCTCCTTCCTCTCTCTGCTGTTAAAAATGAGAGCATGCGTTATATTAGCCACGGTATGTTGCGTACCATCTTTTCAGGGGTGACTAGGATGGGCAGGTTCCGGAATGAGGTCATTAGAGGGACAACGCAGACAGGGACATTTGAGAAAAAGCTAGAGAAGCCAGATTGAGATGGTTTGGACATGTTCAGAGGAGGGACAGTGGATACATTGGTGGAAGAACGAACCTAGAGATGGAGCTACCAGGTAGGAGACAAAGAGGAGATTGATGGATGCAGTGAGGGAGGACATGGAGGTAGTTGGAGTCAGAGTAGAAGATACAGAGGACAGGGGGAGATGGAAAATGTTGATTAGCTGTGGTAACCACTGAAAAGGGAACAAGCTAAAAGAAGAAGATGTTGCAAATGTTTTTAAATGCAAATTAATTTAAAAACAGCAATCTACATTTTCAAAAGCAAAACGTTTGTATGTTTAATTATTCTATATATTTTATTTTTGCTTTTAATTTTACAATTTTGTTAGTTAGATGGTTTTATTGCAAAAATAATGAAACATTAGTGACTAATTTCTATATCCTTAAACAAAGACAGAGTGCTAATGTGCATTCATGTGCAGAACATGCAGGTATTTTAGACTTCACAATCCCATCTGTATTTACCAGTACTGTATGTGTTTGTTTTTTGTACATGTATGTGCTGCAAAATATCTTTTAGACAATTTTTTCCTACCATTTTTAGGTGAGAAAATTCTTATTTGATGAAAATAATAAAAGATAAGGAAGTTTTAAAGTACATTATCCTCTATAAAAATATTGTGATCAGCAAGATCAGATTAAATGCATAGTAGCGAGAACTGAGGTTGTGAAAGGAGAACCATAATGTGGAAAGGGAACAGAATATAGAGGCAACTTGACATAATGGGTTACAAAAATAAAAGCTTGAAAAGCTACCGTACCTTTATACACATCTAGATGTGTATAAGAGACAGGCTCTGAACAGAACAGAGAAAAAGCATTATAAACTCCTGTATTTGCTCTTTGAATAGAAGCCCTGCCTTCATTTCCATGAGATCCTGCATTGTTGTCCACGTCACAATGACTGACTTGGTAAAACCAACAATGAGCGTTTGTTCCAGTTGAGTTCTTGTGTTATCTCAAAGTTGTGTTACTGCAGAGAGATGTCAACATCAATGTCACCTTTACAAAATAAATACCGGTACTCCAAGTTGAGTAAATGTCAGTACTGGTTGTGAGTAACACACAATTCCCTTTATTACTCCGACTCCCACTGCGTTTTATAGTCTTTTCTCCTCCAACAGGAATCATGACGTCATATTTAATTAAAGCCTTATAAATGGTAAATAGGAGCTGAAGTAAATGTTTGATGATGTCATTACTGAAACAGCCTGTTCTCTCATTCCAGTGAACTGAAGATCTTTACATCCAGAGTTGTTGTCTGTGTGATTAGAATCTACTCCCACTTCCCATTCCAAGACCGGAATCTAAACAAAATCCGTCTTAGAAATGCACTCTGTTTTCCCACAAAAGTCAACTTTAAATATCCCTCCTCCCATTGAACTCGTCAGTGCTCAGTGTATTGGAACGACAGTCGGCCAACGGTATTTCGCTGATGTTTGCTGTTGTGGCTAAACTTTAACTTCAGGTCTGGGAAGAATATCCTGTAAAGACAGCGTTAGTGAAAATCTGATGTGTTTTTAATAAACAAATAGCAGAGTCGACAAATCCTCCTTGAATCTCCAAGGGGGATTCACATAATATCTGGTCTGAAATGATGGAAGAGGCTGTAAAGTTAAAATAATGTCTCAACTCCTGAAACATGCACTGTCAGATCTAGAGTAGTGAAAAGAGTTGGATGCAGAAGGAAGGTAAGGAAGAAAAAAAAGTTTGAGTAGAGACACTGCGAAAAATTATGAAGTACAAATAAATTAAGTACCAACTGGATGCCTGCTATAAACTTGACTGACTCTGGTATTTAGAACAATAAGTTTGGTTGTTTGTAGGGTAACAATGGTGACCCAGGGCCTCAAGGAAGTAGACTTGGATCTTCAAGGCTTCAGGTTCTAATCCACCAGCTGCCAGGTTGCCACCGAGATGCTCTGATCATAGCACCGTCCCCACCCACATAACTTCTAGTAGGCTCACCACCTACAGGAAGGCCTGCAGCATGGAGCAGTGGGATTTGGGTGGCAGTCAAGGAGACTGCTGTCCCTGCGTCCCAAGTATGGAAAAGAGGATAGTGATGAATGAAGGAATATTTTAGTTTGGGACTCCAGACCAGGTGTGGGCAAACTTTTTGACTTGCGGGCCACAACTGGTCCTAAAATTGGACACAAGGGCTGAGCCAAGAGCAGAAACATGAAGCATTCGTTTGAACTAAGACAAATGGCAGGTAAAAGTCATGTGTAAAACCTAAGATGCTACATTTCTAATATACACAATTTACTGTGAAATCACAGGCCAGGCAAAGGGCAGGACTATAATAATATAAATACATTATTTAATTTGGACAAGGTTGACGGCCGCATTAAGAAGCTCAACGAGCCACAATTGGTCCCCGGGCCTTAGTTTGCCCTGGCCTCCTCTGGATCAATGTTTTCCAATATTATTTTTATTAGTGGGGACCCATATTTTAGAAATCCCGAACCTTTGCGTCCCAACTAATAAGACATTATTGGTAAATCATTGACCATTATTGAACAATAATGGTCGAGGGCTGCAAACTAGCCAATGGCTAAAAGCCCCATGTACAATGACATCGGTGACCTTTGGTAACAATGTAACTGTACTGTCCCTGTCAAATAAACATTTAAATAAAAAAAAAAAAATAATAATGAGGATATTTTAATGTTGAATGGCTGATATGTGAACAATTAGTATTGCTCATGTTTTATACAATAAAGAACCATAAATAAATCAGCAAAATGAGCACGATGAGACAATCTTGATAAAAATCCCTTGGTGATCCACTTGAGGGCCATGACCCAGTTGTTGGGAAACAAAGCTCTAGCCCAAGGCTGGGCAAATATTTTGACTCCTAGGCCACTTGGGTACTAAAAAAATGGGTTCCAGGTCAGCAGCAGATAAATGGAGCATATGTGTAAACTCAGGTCAATGATCGAAAATGCATTAATGTTTTGCCTGTTCTTTGTATCTATCAAAAATGTTGCCATTGTGTAGAAAAGGCAGAGGGACATTTATAATATACTGTATATCCAATTTTGACTAGTTTGACGGTCCAGATTAAAATGCCAAATGGGCCAAATCTGACCCCCAGGCCTTAGGTTGCCCAGGTCTGCTCTAGCCGATAGCAGAGTAAAACTAGTTTCAACAAAACAGCTGCAGCTCAGTGGTTCAGTGGACCTTGGTTCTGCAAAGGAAAAGCCAGAGCAGACCAAGTGCAGACCAGGAGAGTCCACCTGGTACGAGACAAATACTCTCTTAATAGGATTACTGCTGATTATAGTCTGGACCCATCGCAACCCAAGTACTCCTGGGCATAAGAACCACCATTTCTACAGCTGTCTGTCCTCATATTAAGTCTTCAGTGCAGGAGCCTCCTCCTGTAGAAGGACCTGACAGACAGAGACGCCTTCTGCAGACGACTCTGCTGTAAATGGCCGTGGGCTGTGAGGCTGTGATCTTCTCTGAGGAGGCAGTGAAAAGAGATCCACTGTCTGCCAACGTGGATTATCTCTGTCTGAGAAGCTGCAGGGATTGAAACCACTGCAGAGAGACACGTTGTCACTATCCACTGAAGACAAGTTAGTTTTGTTAACGCATTAGTTAAAACACTATACGCCGCCCTATGAAAAAATGAAAAGAAGGTTATGTTGAACAAACCATAGAAATAGGGATGTTTTTAAAACATTTGTTTACAGTAAAAGCGAGAGAAATTTGATATAATCCTTTGGGCCAAATAAAATTACAATGTGGGCAAAATGTGGTCTGCATGCCTTATTTTGACACAACTGGTTCAGAAATTTTAACCAAGGCCTGTTTCTCCAACTCCCCCTGTCCTCTGTATCCTCAACTCTAACTTCCTCCATGTCCTCCCTCACTGCATCCATCAATCTCCTCTTTGTCTCCTACCTGGTAGCTCCATCTCTAGGATCTGTCTCTTATACACATCTAAATGGCCGTGGGCTGTGAGGCTGTGATCTTCTCTGAGGAGGCAGTGAAAAGAGATCCACTGTCTGCCAACGTGGATTATCTCTGTCTGAGAAGCTGCAGGGATTGAAACCACTGCAGAGAGACATGTTGTCACTGTTCCACTGAAGACAAGTTAGTTTTGTTAACGCATTAGTTAAAACACTATACGCCGCCCCATGAAAAAAGAAGGTTATGTTGAACAAACCATAGAAATAATTTTTTTAAGACATTTGTTTACAGTAAAAGCACTGAGAGAAATTTGATATAATCTTTTGGGACAAATAAAATTACAATGTGGGCAAAATGTGGTCTGCAGGCCTTATTTTGACACAACTGGTTCAGAAGTTTTAACCAAGGCCTGTAGATAGGCCTGTTTCTCCATCTCCCCCTGTCCTCTGTATCCTCAACTCTTACTACCTCCATGTCCTCCATCACTGCATCCATCAATCTCCTCTTTGTCTTCTACCTGGAAGCTCTATCTCCAGGATGATTCTTGTACCAATGTGTCCACAGTCCCTCCTCTGAACATGTCCAAACCATCTCAATCTGTCTTCTCTAGCTTTTTCTCCAAACCTTCCTGTCTGTGTTGTCCCTCTAATCACCTCTTCCCTGATCCCGTCCATCCTTGTCTCTCCTAAAGAGAATCTCAGCATCTTTACTCCTCCACCTCTGTCTCCTGTCTTCTACCTATTCCTAGTGTCTCTAAACCATACATCAGGGCTGGTCTCACGACTGTCCTGCAAACTTTTCCCTTCACCTTAACACATTATCCTGATCCTGTCCAAACAGTTTTTAAGTCACACCTAAGTATGGGTTGCAAACTCTCCCCTTTAACCTTCCTTGTTGTCTCCTACCTGGTAGCCCCATCTCTAGGATCCTTCTTCTACCAATGTATCCACTGTCCCTCCTCTGTCCAAACCATCTCAACCTGAGGAATTGATCTTTCCCTCCTCAGCTTTCAACTATTGTCTTTCCATTTGCAGCCTTAATGTCAAATTGTCATTTTTTCCCTCCTGCGTCTCTTATGATTGGTCCATATTGTTTGACATACCCTAACAACATATGTTATACATATTCCAGATATGTACAGCAGCATGTGTCTACAAATCATGTTCCGTCAGCATTTTCTACATGTCGGGATGAACAGCTGAGCGTCCTCACTCTGATGTCACTGCTCTCTGATTGGTCTCTGCTCTGTGTCAGTTTTATAAATACAAACATCTCAAGTCCTGTACCTTGAAGTGGAGACACTGTTTTTTTCTCCGTGCTGAATGTGTGTAACCTCTGTCCAGAAGGACAACAGCACGGCTGTGGACGGGTCCTGACGGCAGCTGACGGACCGGGTGGCTGACCGTCAGTGAGTCAGAGCAGAGGGCAGCTGGCCAGCTGATGAATGATGGCCATTCACCTCCCTCTTCAACATCACATGGACGTTGCCTCCCACTCAGATCAGCATCAGACACAATATCACGCTGTGTCCTCAGATACAGTGCGGCCAGGAGGGGGAGGACAGGGAGGGATAACCTGCACTTTGACCGTGGCTTTGTGAAAGTTCGGAGAAACAGCCTTTTATTACAGACGGAGAAACAACGAGTCACGAGCGAAGCCCGAGAAATGAGAACAAGAGCTTTTGTGTCTCACCTGAGAGAAACTATACTTCTGTGTCACCGTCCTGTAAGTAGGACAGAACAGGCCAGTGGCAAATGGAGAGGAATAAGACATTACCTTCTCTACCCTTCAACTCCAAGTCCCCCAGCTGCTCATTCTTCTGTTATGTAAACAGACTCAACCTTTACAGGGACAGACCACGCTGCTCTTGGCATCTACGACACCAAACATCAGTTTCTGCACCTCGAGCTAAGAAACAAAACCCACAAAAAACAGGCCGCCACATTTTTTTTTTTCAGGAAACCAAGCGAGAAAAGAGAAACCGACCTGACGACAACAATAAAGATGGTTGAAAGCACGACGCTCAGGGCCGTTTAGTCAACTTTAATCGTTGCAGTCATGTCTAAGTTAGCCGGCCACTTTACTAGGTACAGTTTGCTCATGTCTGGTTGG
Source organism: Paraplagusia blochii (assembly GCA_016785265.1). Lineage (NCBI taxonomy): Eukaryota > Metazoa > Chordata > Actinopteri > Pleuronectiformes > Cynoglossidae > Paraplagusia > Paraplagusia blochii. The sequence continues at coordinate 113,556 of JAFBJS010005133.1, forward strand.
GTGAACATTAGAACAGGCCTGAGCAAACTAAGGCCCATGGGCCACATGTGGCCCGTTTGACCGCCTTACTTGGACCTGCTATATTTACACAATTAGTTTATGTTATCGTCATATTTTGCATTTTTCCTGCCATGGCTGCATTTCACTAGTTTCACTAAACTAGTGAACCTAGTGAAATGCTCGCTTTTACAAAAAAAAATGCATTTTAGCCTATATGCATAAATTTTTCATGTCTTTTGTCTTAGTTCACACAAAAGCTCCATCTACGTCACATGACCCCACCTGCTCACCTGAAGCATAAGGGCTTTGTGCAGTCTCTGCAAGATCTATTAGACCAGGTGTGGGTCATGTGACGAAACCAAAGGCTAAAATGCTTTTAGCTTTTTCTATAGTACTTATGGGGAAAAGGTGAGCATTGCAGGTGAAAGGGAAAAGTTAAATTACAATACAAGCAGATGATATCATTTAGACTGGTTTGGTGGGCCAGATTACAAGGCTTAATGGGCCATCTAAGGACCACGGGCCTTAGTTGGCCCATGTCTGTTTTAGACCAAGAGCTGCAGAAAACAGAGACCATTAATGTTCCATAAAGTTCTCTCAAAGAAGCATTGCATCTTCCTCCCAGAAACATCTGCCCCGTCCATAAATCTTAAGGATAAACATTTAATATTTAATAATGAATCCAAAACAATAGCAATAACATTGTTTTGTTTCAATCAAAGAAAGAGAACAAGATTTCTTCATCCCTTTCCTTCCATCTGTCAAGCCACACCTAAAACAAATTAGATGAAATTAAAATATTATATACACCTGTAGTCTTCAAGAGTGAGCTATAAACTCCTACAGGATAGGTGGCAGTACTACAAAAATACTGTAATATATGGGTTGATATGTTTTTCTTTCAGCTCTTTCAACCTCAAAGCCAACACTTGTTTAATCACATTAACAGACACAATGCAACACATTACGTCTGTTATTCAATTGCTCTAATCTGAATTTGCTGATGACCTGCAGTGAATGTGCATTTAGATTTAATCATCAGCCACGAAAGAAAGATAATAAGACATCATCATTATACAGTAACCCTATGGAGCTATGTATAATTTATAGAACTTAAAAATTAATGCAAGAATTAAATGTACAACTCTCGAGGCCCTGATTAATATAAAAAGCCTGTTTATGAAATATAAATAAAGGGCTTACAGCTCCACCAGCACCATGGATTATTGATACAGGGCAGCCTGGAGGTATTGATGACAAATCAAGACAATGTAAAATAACATTGTCAGAGTTCTGTTAACCTGTATGACAGGGTATAACAAAACGCATGCATCAGTAATATAAAAAATTCTGACATGGGTTTACGTGCTGGTGGGGCCAGATGTAATTATCTTGCGGGCCAGATTGGCCCCCGGGCCTGAGTTTGACACCCATGCTATAAGAGGTTTCTAAAATGATATATTAATAGACATTGTTTCTGCCTACAGTATAGTAACGCGAAGTAGAAGTCTAATAAAGAGTTGGTTATAAGTTATTAAGTGCTGTGTTAACTGTTTGTAATCATAACCACAGCCGCTCACATCAACAACAAATACTTAATTTCCAGAAATAATTTGCTGCGATGTGATTGGTGGATTACATTCCCGCACCAACAACCAAATGTTATCCAAGTGAATCTAATATTGATGCCTTTCTGATGTTAACTGTTGTTTCATCAAACCCCACCAGACGCAACTAAATGCAATGAAAATATTATATACAACCTTAGGTCTTCAATAGTGATCTATAACCCCCTACAGGTTAGACGAAGGTACTGCAACAGGACTGTAAAATTTGAGTTGATATACACGTGGAAATGAAAACAGTGACATCACTAAGTGATGGCTACGCTGTTTGGCTTCAGTCTCAGTACTGCAGGAGATGCTGGGCTGCTGCGTTGTCCCTGTGCCAGTCCTGCAGCCATTGATCCACTGACAGCATCCGTCAGTGGATTTCTACTGCAGCAGCAGCAGCAGCATGCAGATGGATGAATGATAATAATAATAATAATAATAACAATAATAATAATAATATAACCTGGAGTAAAAACACTTGGTGGTAAAAGACCAGAGTTGGCCACCACATGCTACACATGATGATACCTGCTGATTCATCATTTTCACACCATGACAATATCCGTGTGTCAAACACACACACACAGATGGTCATGTCAACACAACAACACACGCTCCCAAAGTGTAACTTGAAGCTGATGTTGTGAGTTTGACAAAAGTAAATAAGCTCTGGAGTTTGTTGTTATGTCATGCAGCAAACACACAATCCTGACCAGTGACTTCAACGACAAACAGTCACACAATCACATTCTGTCCATTATCTGAACTTGGTAAAAATCTACTCACTCACTGTGTTGAGATTTGTGCTGGAGAAACGGTAAAAAAACCCTTCTGTTTGCTGTTTATGACCAGATTAGTTTCCCTCTTGTCTTCCTCCTCCTCCTCCTCCTCTCTGTTCTCCCTGCTCCTCCTGTGTTCCTCTCCTCTCCAGCTGAGTAAAAAGTGCCTGGAGAATGAGAGAGCTGCAGTGTTGGAACTCTGTCAGGGGAGACCATGCTCTTCCTCCGTCTCTGTTTCTCACTCTCCTCCCCCTCCAGAGTTCTTCAAGGTCAGTGGCTGAAGCTGCCTCACTGACTCCGCCTTGGCTGAGCCGAGCCGGGGTTCTCCTGCTCACAGCGTGGACACCCAGGCAGTAATTACCACCATGATCCAGATTAACTCTTGGGTGTGCGCACTGTGATCTGAGCCGAGCCGGGACGACACAGAGACAGGATTAAGATCAAGTCGGGATGGGGATGGGGATGGGTGCAGACCCCACAGGGAGGGTCAGGGACGAGCAGATCAGAAGAGACGCTCAGGACATAAAAAAATGAAGGAGACTCCTAAATAACAAGTATGACACCAACATACTATCCACACAAGCGTAACAGAACATACTCTGCTGTTTAATCTCCAGTATTAGCCTCTGACATGGAGGAGACCAGGGAGAAACAGCTGCGAAGGTGGAAGACGATCAAACCAGAGAGAGTTCAACTGGGTTGATTTCAGTGTCCAACTACTGTCTTGTATGTAGGTACAGCACAGCCTTGTCTAAACCACTATCCAGTGGATTTACACCTTACGATGGGATTAAGAGGAGGGAACAAAACCAGCACCAGTAAATCCAAAAGCTAATTAGAGTGTTTGAGGTTAATAATTTCTATTAAAGAGACGTAACAGCAAACATGTGACCATTACAGTATGGAAGAAAGGACAGACAATGACAACGAATACTATTTGTCATTGTGATCCAAACCATAGCACACAAGGAAATGCAACCTCTGTATTTAACCCATCACCAAAGTGAACGGTGAGCACCTGTAGAGCAATGAGTGGGGACGATGCCCTGCTCAGTGGTTAACCGGCAACTGATGGACTCGGACCAGCAACCCTTCGAACCCCAGTCTGATTGTAAACATTATGTTATCAAGGATAAACTTGTCGTTGCTGTGAGCAGAGGGGTCAAACTTTCATGAAATATGCTGCCACCTTGTGGTTAATATTCGTAAATACATACAGACGACTGACGGTGAACTGGTTTAGATGTTAGATTTTGAAATCCCACGACATATCAAGTTATAACTGGTTTGTATTTGACAAAACTTGTTTCAAGCACAAATGAAAATAAAAAAAAGAAACATGAAACTTTTGCATTGATCGAAGGTCAAGTTGAACCAGCCAACAGAAAAGTGAGACAAATGAATAAGAAAAAAAAAATAAAAACAAACAAAAAATTACTACAAAAATCAAGTCTGTTTAAAATAACTGTGAATGGGCCAATTTACAGTGTGAAACCAGCAGATAATTATGTCAAATGATAAAAAAAGCAAGGATGGAAAAAATAAGCATGCATTTACAATGGGATGTCACACTCATCAGCTTCCTCTTTTTCTTCTATGTCCTAGGGCAAGGTCTCAAACTCGTGGCCCATGGGCCATTTGCAGCCCGTGTAATGATATTTTGCAGCCCATTTTATAATATTACAAATATTTTGAAGATTTGTTCTTCACATTTTATGGTAAATCCTATAGTTCTCTAAACCCTGATCCACAGTCTCCTTCTGGTTCAGTGTTGTATTACACAGAATCTATGGGAAACTGAGTTTTTATTCAATTTTTTCTTTTGTATTGAACACTGAAAGCTGACGCGGCCCTTTGGTGTAATGACAGTGTGGGTGGTGGCCCTCAAGTTATTTGAGTTTGAGACCCCTGTCCTAGAAGTTCCAGACAGATGGGACAAATGGATTAATTCACAAAGACACAGCATTGTTTCAAGTCCTAACCCACCTACTTTCTGATTCATTCCATTGTTACGGATAAAAAAAAAGTCCATATTTCTAGGTCCTGCCTTCAAAATGACTCACTGCTCTTTTATTTCACTTAAATAAAATTAAAAACAAATCAGGCCCCAAAATCTTTCACAACAGAATACTCAGGAACATTAAAGATATTAACCAGAGGGGGCATTTATAAAAAGAAAAGTAAAAAAAAAGCACATAAACATAACAGCTGACATTATTTTAAAGAAAAACAACCCTTTCTTTCGTTTGTTATTATGATTGAAAAGTCAAAGCAAACTGTAGAATACTGCAGGAAACAAGGAGAACTGACGTTGGTGTGAGTCCATAGTTAACACTAAACTGAATGTCTTCTCTACACGGATCTGTCTTTTCACTGATTTGTCCACTAGCTTTTCTGAAAGACCTGAGCTATACCAAGTAGTCTGCATACAGTGCGTTACATACAACCAATACCAGTAGATACAGGTGCTAACTGTACATTAATGTCAAGTACATACATACTGTCATTATTTATTTAACACTTGAAAATACCTTGTCTGCATATTTTGTTTTGTTTCAAGGCTGTTCTGTTCCCATCTTGTCTCGCTGCCCTGAAGCTGCCTAATGTGAGTAAAAAAATCAGAAATCAGCACAATCCCTAATACATATAGTACAAGACACAAGGTCCTTTAAAACAGTGGTCCCCAACCACTGGGCCGGGGACCGGTACCGGTCCATGGGTGAATTGGTACCGGGCCACAGAGAAATAATGTTTCCTTTTGGCCTAATCTGTCTATTACTTCCACTTGATCCATACCCATATCAACAAAAGAACTGACCAATAGAATGACTAGGATTCCATCCTCAATGATGCAACTATATTTGATTAGGAAATATTTTTTCAGTGAAGACAACAACAATAAACTCAAAATGACGGAGAGTCATTGATACAAGATTCTAACTTTTTATACCGGTCTGGTAGCAGAAAGTTATAGCCTGTGTGCACTGGAGAAATCATTGTTGTGCCCATGCCCAGTTAATTTGGGTAGGAAGATTTTATAGGTAGGAAAATATTTCAGAAAACGGGGAATTTTATTTTATTAAGGGATATTCATCTGCCACAAATTAACGACCGGTCCATGAAAATAGGTCGAGACAATTAAACCGGTCTGTGGCGCAGAAAAAAGGTTGGGGGACACTGCTTTAAAACACAAACATGAAGTTGTTGCTGCTACATTAACAGGTAAGGAAAAACAGGGAGGTTTTTTATCAACAGATGTCCCTCACGTCTACCATCAGGGAGCGGCTGTTTTGGACTGGACTGTAGACCTGCATAAAACACTGGGCCTGGTGAACTGTTCACTGCAGTATAAGGCATATGACAAGGCTCATCCTTGCAGGAAACATGACGTACCGCTTGATGTTTGGAAAGAAGTCAGAGTCACCGGTGACAGGCAGCATGGTTTAGAGCGACTGTGTGTTTATGGATAAAAAATTAGTTAGAACCTCAGAAATGCATCAAAATATAAGAAAAAAAAAAGATTTACAAGACCACTCCCTGATCCACAGAAACCGGACAGACCGGTAGGTCCTTCACTCACAACACAGTTCATTGTTGTCCAACACCCGTCCTGTCTACATGTATATAAGACGCTGTCCTTGATTCTGATGTCACTGAGCCAAGTCTCTACTGGAGTTTGAGCTTATCTGTACCGTCTATCTGCTCTGCACCTCTAGGGGCTTCCATGGGAAGTAATGTCAGATTGGCAGAAGCAGGCAGACAGGCAGAGTCAGTGACGTGACTGTTGTGGAGACAGACAGACTAACAGAGAGACAGACTTCAGCTGTGGTAGCTGGGCATAGCTGCCTGTTTCTGAGAGAGACGCAGCAGCTCCTCCCTGATGGCTTTGATCAGGGAGGCCGAGGAATGGGTCGGAGGAGACGTATCCAGAGGTGGCGGACACGGCGACATGTACCCCGCCACGGGGGCGTCTAAGTGGACAGAGGGTGCCGTGGGCTCCCTGTTACCACTCCTGGGCATCTGGAAGATATGGAAGGATTCGTAGTCAGGACAGTCCAGGTACTGATGGAAGCAGAGAAGGGAAAAGAGAAGGAAAAAGGAAGAGAGGAGGTTGATAAATACTAAGGAAAAATAGTAAAGATTAAGTAGAAGATATGAAACTTAAAACTGAGGAGAAAATATTGTCAGATGTTATAGAATTACTGATGATTAAACCCGGACCTCAAGAAAAAAAAAATGTCTGCATTTTTGTCACACCTACTGTGGCCACTAGGTGGCCCTCTGGCATTGGATGTCAAACTGCACTAGTAGATGACGATGTGCTGCTGTGATCATGTTGTACCACGAACTACAGACAGATTAGATCACCTACAGTTACCAGAGATAAAAGCTTCATATCTAATCGATAGTTTAGAGCTGGGGTGTCCAATAGATAGATTGGGATCTACCAGTGCTGGTAGATCCTGAGCAATAGCTTCAAAAATATAGTTATTAAACTAAAGATGTAATTCTATTCAAGAATAGGTATTGAGTCAGACAGTATAACATATGTTAATGTAGAGAGTAAGATAAAACTTTTTGGTAAAACTTTTTGAGTTATCAGCCTAAAACTGTCCAAAAATTAGACAAGGAGGACACTACAGGAGAAAGAGTGGAGAAAGATGGAGCATTAGTGTGAACTGAAGATAAATTACATTTAAAAGTCAAACGTGAGGGCTGATAGATTTTCTACGCCATCTTTTGGGGAAATTTGGACATTGAAGATACACATCTGGCTCGTGTGTTGTAGTTTGTCTGATACTGAACGATAGTATGATGTAAAGATGGTTTAACCTTGAATATTTTTTACAGCATCACAGCTGAGTTACACTGGAGAGAATATGGCAAAACACTAAATATGTCAAAGACTGTGTGACACAACTGTTGTTGAGATAAAACATGTTGACACACGTATACTACATTAATTGCTGTAAGGAATTGTTTTCCATGTCTGTAATTTAGACTGAATGATACTTGTATATTTTTTCACTCTGTTATTGTTTTTTTTGTTGTTCTTAGTTGTTTTTAGTTTCATTTTTTCATGCAATCAGATAATAAAATGTAGAAAAGCAGTTAACGAAACAAATCTGATTTTCTTTTTCTCATACTGTGTCTTTTTCTGGCTCAGCTCTGGAGAAGTTGTCCTCATGGTAGTGGTTCCAGCCCACACCTCCATTCTGTCCTGGAGCCACCCTGGCTCCTGCCGGGTAACCGTTCACCCGGCTGGACAATCCCACCTGTGTTAGATGCTGGAGCTGGGCTCCTACCCACACACACACACACACAGACACACACAGACAATCAACCCATCATATGAGGGCAGGAGTACGAGACACTCGATCCTCTGTAGCTTCTCTAATATAATCACTGCAGTGGAGAGAGGCTTTTTGTCTGTGCTGCGCTGGATCTAAGAATCAATTTTCTGTTGATCTTGTCATAACTGTGTTGCAGCAGCTATATTACAGCTTCTTAAATAATTTAAGACATGGCTCTGTCAGTTTGAAGGCCCCGTGGTTGGCGAAATTGTATTGAAGATAATTGCAGTGACCTACATTCAGCAGAGATGTAAATTACATTGTGCAGGGGGAGCCTCTGTGGCTCTGCTCTCATAAATCTGTGTGTAAAATCTGTATAAATACATATAAAGTATAAATGAGTAAACAGCCCAGGGTGGTAGCCGAAGGGCTTTTACAGACGGACGCAGGTTCCACATGTACCTGTCGTTCCTCCAACTGGTCTGGGTCTTGCAGAGGATGGGTGCTCGTCAGTGTACAGCCCCCTGCTGGAGAACAGACTGTCTGGCTGGAAGTGCTCCTCCAGGCCGGTGGCATCACCTGGTGGAAGGTAGCTGGAGCCAAGGCCCTGTCTGAAGCACAGGAAATCGACTGTATTTAATTGTGTGTGATGGGATATCAAATGACAACCAGATGGCACTATATATCACATGTTGTACCCTGGAAATAAACATTTAGGATCAATGACATGCAGAAAATCACAATTCTTTTTCAGCTTTGACAAAACTATGTCTCTAAATGTTCACCAGATATCTCAAATAACACCTTTTAAGCATTTTTTTTCTGCCACCTTCATTCTCTGATTATACTACTCATGTAAATAGAAATGTAAAACACACCAGGAGGCTCTAAAGCTGGGGTCTCAAAATCAAATAAGTTGAGGGCCACCAACCACACTATCATTTTACTGAAGGGCCCCGTCAGCTTTCAGTGTTCAATACAAAAAAAAAAAAAAATTAATACAAATCAGTTTCCCATAGATTCTGTGTAATACAACACTGAACCAGAAGGAGTCTGTGTATCACAGTTTTAAGAGTAGGATTTACCATAAAATGTGGAGAAGAAATCTATAAAATATTATTATTATTATTATATAATTATAGTATTATTATAAATTTAACTTTCACATCAAGGTGGGGGGCGCAAAATATCATTCCAAGGGCTGCAAATGTCCCACGGGCCATGAGTTTGAGACCCCTGCACCAAAGAAACCTATATGGATTTAATTCCAGATCATTGTCCCATCTTCCATATGCTGTGCATTATTTCAAGGCCATCTCTGTCTTTCTTAAAATTCTGAGTGACATTAAACTCATTCTGTCCTGTGTTACCATTAGACATTTGTCAACCCGCCTTTAACACACTGTATGAATAATGTTCATCCTCTATAATTACATTTAGATGATGACGGGTTTGCATCCCCTCTGGTCGGGTGTCACTAAATTACAAGTAAAGTCACCGTGAGATAGTATTATTATTATTATTATTATTATTATTATTATTTATAGTTACTACAGCAGAAAAAATAGCGACAAATCTGTCAATATTGACGTGTGCCTTTTTCGAAACAGACTACACTTTCCAGTTTAACTCAGAGAAGTCACTTCATCAAGGTTGATAATCTAGGAGTTTTTAGTATGTCAACAAACACAAGAGAGATCCTCGCAATAGAACCATTGGTTCCCAATCAGGTAAGTGAAGTTGATGCAGTGAAAATAGAATCCATCAAAAGAAATGGCACAAATCTGTTGAAATCTTAACGCATGCAACAAGGTGCCTAAGTGCCTTTGTGGACATTGGTGCTCTAAGCATAGCACCGTCCCAACCCACTTCCAGTAGGCTCATCAACCCATAGGTCATAGTATAAAGCAGTGTGATATGGATGTCATTCGAGGAGATGGCCGCCCCTGTGACCCATAAATGAAGGAAAGAATGAACAAATCCACTTTCATGACAAAACAGACGAGTAAACTCATGCACAAACAGCAGGTTGACGGCTCCACTAACCGTGGTGTCAGGCCTTGGACTGAAGGTGGAGACACAGCCAGTTCAGTGAACCTCTGACGAAGAGAAGAAGAGACAAAGGATGAAAAATTGTTGTGATACCAGGAAAATATGTCTGCCTCAAACACTGCTACACAATCTTTCTACACGTGTTTTTTTTTTTTCACATTAATATCTTTTGTAACAGCGTGAATGCAACATGAATGTCTATATCCTAGACAGACTACATTAGAGTCAGAGGTAATCATCATCCCAGCTTTTCAATAATCCATGGTCTGCCCTGTTTCTTGAGGCCCCTGTTCTCACCCTATTATCCCCCCTCTAGCCTCCCAGCTCCCACATAATGTCACTTTTATCTTCAAACCTTCCTCAACTGCCACTGGGCAGCACAGAAAACATTTATCTTCAGCTCAATCTTCTTCATCCTCTAAGGGAAGTTCAAAGAGACAGAAACGCTGCACACAACGTGGATGTAGTTTCCTGACAAAATCTGTTTAAGAGTTATTTTAAAATAGCAAGATGTACATATTACAGATTGTTTGCAGTGTTTTTGAGTGAAACCTGCATAAAATAAATCTGTTTTGTAAATCAAACACATGAGTTTTAGGAGCTTTGGATCACTGGCTGGGGTTATGAGGTTGGAGCTCCAGGGGGCGACAGATGGAAGAATGCTTAGCTGATTAGTTCACTAAGAAGATGATTAAAAGGTATGAGCTTTGTACTGAGAATGAACAGGAGAAAAAGTAGTTGTGAAAAGGAAAAGAGCAGAAATTCGAGAGACTAGATGAGTCTGTTTGCAAATTAATTCCATTTATTCTTCTCTGTTCCTGGATCAGTGAAGAAAAAAAAAAGTAAGGTAATCTATGGCCCAGGAGCCATATTCGGCCTGCTTGCTATTTTTATACTTGTCCAAATTATACTATTCATTTATATTATCATTATACTTTATTTTACCGTCTTTTCTCTGCAATCCCTGCATTTCCCAAATAGGCAGAGAACAAAAGTTGAGACACATTTCAGCCACTCGGTATTAACTTCCTTTAAGACCATATTTGACTGAACATAAGGAGACAATTATAGATAGGACTTAGTCTGTAATGTTTTGGCTGTAATGTTTTATAAAATTAAGAATAAACCAGTTTATATGCTTTTTAATGTGGCTGGTCAAACTTTTCCTTCAATGCTTATATTTCCCCGATAGATGGCGTAAAAAAGGGTAAAAATATTTTATTCTTTTTAACCTATCTACATGACTTTTATATAACCCAGACACCGTCAGAAGTTAGTTCCCATTGTGGCAAGTTAAAGAGTTGAGTTAAAGAGAAGCATCTCCTGATGTTTACTGGATGTATCCAGGATATTAAAGAGTGTTAGACGAATCCTTACACTTGGGAACGGACCGACAGCTTGGTAGGAGTTTCCCCACTGTCTGGGCATTCGACCTGGAGGGCTGGAACTCGGCAGGTTGCTGTTGACCCCTGGTAGCGTGATCCCCGCTGTGCTGCCTTGAGAGGTGGGCGACACTAAGGCGAAGGCATCATCAAGCAGGGAGTGCATCTGCTGCCGAGCCTCCTCGATGGAGGGCTGTGGAGGCATGTAGGGAGGCGGGGGAGGGGCGTGACATGGAGGAGAGGAAGTTGGGCCGAGGAAAACGTCGTCGGTGGGGGAAGGGCTCCTGTGAGGAGAGCCTGGGCCTTGGTCAGGGTCCGACTAGGGAAATGCAACACACATAGTCAGTGAGAAAGCTTGTACAAGTTGTTAAATGTGTCTGTAGTGTACTGTACTGTAGGTCGTGGAACTTTTGAGGTACTCACTACGTAAGCTACGTTGTTGACACCGGGGCACTTCCTGTACGCAGCATCAGTGTCCTCTGTGATGAGGTGGTCTTTGTCGGCATCCATTGAACCGCCATTCAGCTGGTCCTTCATCCTCTGTTTGGGAGAACGCCTTCCTCGACCGCTGAGAGACAAATGTTTGTGTTATCGCAAACGTGTCTTGTCCAACAACGCAGAACTGAACTGGCCCATGATCTGACAGGCATACCTTTTTTTTGACTCCATGAACAAGGAGGGCATCTGTCCATCTGGGTCAAGGATCTTATCAATCTGCATCTGTGCCTTCTGATAGATTCGATCTTGATCCTTCATGTCTCCAATTCCGCTGTTCTGTTCATCCATGGTAGGAAAGTCGTAGTGGCCCTTTCTCTTTGCACGCAGACGGATTTTGTTACGGTGGTGCTCAATTTCAGACTTGTGCCTCAAGGCCACCTGAATCTGAAGTGAGAAATTCTATCATTAAAAAAGGCATGATTGAAATGGACCACAAAAAAAAAAAACAAATACAAATATAGATTTATCTTTCATGTAAAGTGGTATGGTAAATATATAAGAGAAAAAAAGAGAAAAAAAAACTGTATGGCCTAATATTGAACTATGCTACTCAAATAAAACGCATTACACATCAAGACAAAATATAGCTAATAGTTGAAGTTATAAGAGTGCCAAAATGCAAAAATCTATTTAATATACAGTATGAACAGATTGATACAGACATCATATATTATTTCACCACTCATCCGTCCATGACATTTGAAGATATTATTTGTTTCGATAAAGTACCTTGAGTTTAAAGTATATTGACGGCTTATGAAATTAATTAATAATAGGGATGTCAGATAATAACTTTAGCCGATTTTATCAATATTCCTCAGAGAGCAACTTTGCAGAATAGGATTTTGAAAAACAGTGGAGAAACCGATATCATTAACTCCGATATTAATAATTTTGCTGATATCAGGCCAATAGTATCAGTTGATATCGGACATCAGGGAACATGAAAACTGGACTGCCTAAGTTGCGCTTGACATTCTATTCCTTTGTACTAAAGGTGTAGAATGGTACAATCTGTTTGGCTGCATATGTAGGCATTTTTACCCACGGCGACCAAAATCAATAGGAGGTAATTAAGGCAAAAAAATGTTAATAAAATAAAATAAAGGAATAAAGGTAATTATGTTATGAAAGTGATGATATCCAAACATATACAGTAAGAAAATAATTAATCTGGATTATTCCAAAAACAGTAAAAACTCCAAACCTCTTTGTTTATCTGGTTAGCATCTGACAGTTTGCCATTTACAGGTGGGCTGTGCAGGGCGGGCACTGGTATGGGCTGCATGGCGATGAGCTGCACTTTGTTTGGAAGCTTCCGGTTTGCATCTGTGGGTCGAGACATGCGATCCACATGCTCGAATATGGAAGCCGATGTCGGCTGTTCGTTGGAGCTGTTTGCAGGTGGAGGACCTGAAGAAGTGAGTGAATGATGAAAAACAGAGGTCACAGCGTAGACAGAACTAACTTTTAACTAAAGAGCAATTTCAACGTTAAACAGACTACAGATGTATATATTCCTTGTGGTTAAATAAAATGGAAACTGACTTCTAGACTGGGCAGCACTTCGAAAAGGTTCTTTGCCTTTGTTTGTTAAATGAATTGTTTCTAGTTGATTGACAACTCAGGAGACAGTGATGGATGGTGAGAATAACCTGAACTAAAAGCTACCGCAGGAAGGGACAGACGACAAACAGACACAGCTGCCTGAGGTCAAAGACCCGCTATAAGGAAAGACAGAATGAAAAAAAAAGGCAAACTCTTACCAATTCTATTTCTGCCTGCAGACCACAGCACAGAGAGAGAGACGAAGAAAGAAAAGACACACAGAGAGAGTTTTATTGAAGGGAAGGGATCAAGTACTAAAATAGCAAGGCATATTCTTTTGAAAATGAGACTGCAAATGTGGGAAAGAAGCAAAAAGAAGAGGAAGAAATGCGGGTGAGTCATGGGAACGATTATTTTCTGCACCTGATAAAAAGGTCTCGTCTTGTGTGAAATGGACAAAAGAAAAAACAGAATCAGAATGTGAGCTTTATATGACACTTCATTACACGAAATAGAGAGAGAGAAGAGAGAGAGAGACAGAGAACGCCTGACACACCACGGACTGATAAACATGATGGTGGAGTATAAACAGGCTCAGGCTGAGATTTATCGCTAACCAAACACAGATCATTCCTCTGTGGCTGAGTCAGGCTCGAGTCTGTGTTCCTGACCCTGTCTGGCTCTGGTGCAGTGTCTTTGTGTCAGGACTCAGTACTGACCTGTTGACAAAGTGTTCACAGAACCTTCAACCTTTTTAACTCTGCTGGTTCCAGCTCACTCCTCAATGGACCTTTGTGAGTTCAACCATACTCAATTTCTTTCTCAATTTTCTCTTTTTTTCCCTTATTCTATTCTTATTTTTCTTTCTGTCTGTTTCTTTCTTCCCTTTCCTCTTTACTGTAAAACATCTTTGATCGTATAATTCTCTTTATTTCTTAGTAACAGCCACATCTTCTACATTTTCTTCTAACCTCTCCTCCCTCCCCCCTCTCATTGTAATCACTGTCTGTGTTTGGAGGAGTGATGTGAGCGTAACCATGGGTACTCACCATTTAAAACATTGAAGGGAACCTTATGGCTCGGCTTGCCGTCACTGGGAGTGGTGTAGGCTCTCAGGTTCTCCTCGGTCGTTTCCTGCTCACTCGAACGGTCACTTACCACCGAGTCAATGTCTGACGGTGAGATTCTACGGGTAAAACCCAAATGCACAGAAAACATATGCAGGCACTCGCATGAATAATTGAAGTCAAAGACTGTAGAAAAGAATGTTTATTTTCACCTGGACTTTTTCAGGAAAGATAAAACTGTGAGTTTATCCTTAAAGAAAAAGTTAAGGAATTTATAATTACATCTATTAACTGACCAATCCAGAAATACAAAAGTTTTCTGCAATAACTGCAGGACAATGTTGTAAATACTGCATAACTTATTCTAAACCAGTAATCAATGTCAGTTACAGCAATGGGAAGAAAAGGTAAACTATATATAATTACATTTTACCACTGGTTGTATGGATCAAAGTATGTCAAAGACTTTTTTTTTTAACATGGATACATTGAACATAACATAAGTCTACCAGATCCCTCCATGTCTGCTCTGATGTATCAATAATTCATCTGATAATCTCTCAAAAGCTTTTAGACGTGTTGTCTAAGGTGGAAAGAAAAACGACGGGAAAACGCTGCACCTATTATCCAGTGAAATTTCCTTGTCGGTTTTAAAAAAAATGAAGTTGAAAATAAATGCAAACGCGTTTCTGTCTTCCATTAAGACATTTTGGAACATCTGGTGGGATCAAAAACGGAACAATTATTTGTAATCTGGGGACCATAACATAACTGAGTAGAGGATTAAATAGAACCAGATGGGTGGTGCTACTCCAGGGCCCTTTTCTTGGTCTTGTTGTGTAACCTATGACAGCTTGTTTCCATTTCTAAACATTATTTGCACTCACTGACCTTTCTCGCCGGCGTTCACCACGGCTCTTCTTGGCGGAGGAGTTTTTAGATATGGGTGTAGGGAGCTCCCCGTTTTCAGAGGGACTCAGGCCTTCTTTAACAGACAAGGGTAAAGACCCAGGGCCAGGGCCTGACGGGACGTTCTCCTGAATCACCATGATATCATCTTTACTCTGCTGGCCAAGGTGCAGCTTGGCAAAGTCAAAGCCCTTTACACTTGGAGCCTGCAGCTGAGGGAAAGAAGAGAGAGGGGGAGGCAAATAGAGAGAAAGAGAGAATCTTAAAGTCCAAACATTGCCATATCGATGAAGAGGAGGCTGTGAGAAAGGGAAACAGTGCAACATTCAGCTGCTTGCTCTACTTTGAGGCAGTGAGGGGGGGTGGAGACTGGCAATGGGAGCGGAAAAGACTATTTGATGGTAAACTCTGGGGACTTTCAGTTTGCATTTGCAGCTTTTGAAACAGCTTCTGTGACACAGAAATGTAGCTAAAAGAGAAACAGGGGTCTGTTTACTCTACAACCAGGCTCAGTGGGTTTTACCGAGGCAGCACAGTGGCTGAGAGGAGGTTTGATAGTATACAACACTAATACAGTGACACATTTGTTAGTGTGAAAGTGCTGCAGACTACAAGGATGGACTACAATCTTTTTTGTGAACCTATTTTGACATCACTTATTTCTGGAGAGTTGAGAGACATTCTAGCAGTTGTAAATTGTGCAGCCATCAATCACCATGCATTTTTAGTATGCATTTAGCTGTTCCTTTGTCCAGTGCGACTTACAGAGAATTAACATTTTCAGAGTTGAAGACAGAACTACCTGCTCTTTGAGGCGGACATGCCAACCCCTAAACTATGGGGCTTGATTTATATTGGTGAATAGTGAAAGAATGTTGTATTACATTTCTATTCATGAGGAATTTAGAATTTCTAGTGACTTCCAGTTAAAAAGCAGTAGACAAGATGAATAAACTGAATGATGGAGGAAAGTTTCAGAGGTGAATCTCCAAAGACTGGTTAAAGATGATTATTTTTTCGTTTTTTCAGGGATTTTTTTTGTTCACATCTTATCCATAAATTTATCTATAGAAAAATACATACATACAGATACATTTATTCAGGGAGCTATATGTAGGGTATTTGCATTATAAGTTGTGACATGGTTATGGATCCACCATTAATTGCTAAATTCTTGAGACTAAACAAAGAGAAGAAAACTCAAACTTGTGTCATTCTCTAACACAACTACAGTCCCGGTGATTGATTTGGAGGTCACAGTTGCTCTGGACAGTCCAGGTGTTGAGCAGACTGAATTGTTGTTCTGCTGTAGATGTATCTTTTCATCTTACAATTATTTCAGGAATATGAAATGTATTGTAATTATCATTCATTAGAGCCCTGTATATGCTGCACAAAAAGTAATGGAAGACATTATAAAAAGGTTATTACTGTGGTAATGTTAAGGTGAGATTATAATAACAATCTACTTATAAATGAGATTTGATAGTCATCAGTATTAATATAGTAATTTCCAATAATTAATTAATTCATAAATTTAATAATTTGACCGAGGTTAATGGCAGTAGGTGCAATTATACAGTAACTACTATGGCCACGGCTGATTACTGCAACAATATTAAAAACTCTTCATAAGTGAAATGTAATTTACAGGCGCAGATGAAGAGCTGAAACATCAATACATTTATAAATCTACAGGACAGTGTAGAAGTATATTCTAACACAACCACATTCTAACACAACCACATTGTAGAAAACCAACCATCCTCCAGAATGAAATACCAAAAAAGTCTTTTCTAGTAACTAACACAGGGTTTTGCTGGGGGTTTCAGAACAAACTAGCACTAGCCTCTGTTTCAACTACACCCAGTACCTCCTCTTTGCTTCTCCTCCCCAGAGACATCACTTTCCGTATTTCTTCTGCCTTCACCAAATCAATTCTCTTCAGCAGTGCTGCCTTCTCTTGACTCTGAGTGTCATCTGTTTTTACTCCTTCACTCTTGACCCTATATTCTTCCCCGGTCTGGTCCTGATCGTCATCTTCTTCTCCTTCTGTATTGCTTGAACTCTTTTTGCTGCCTGAGGCAGTGGGCGGCCTCTTCACAAAAGTAAAAGTTAAGGGTGTGAATGCTCATGGCAACAAGCTGATTGGTTTTGTGATGTCGTGTTTCTGTTTCTTCACAGACCAGCTAGAAAAACACAACTGCTGATGTCAAACACACACAATCTACATCTCAACCGAACACAGATCGATACCTTCTCCCTCTGCAGACCCTCATCCTCTTCCAATTCCTCTTCTTCTTCATCCTCCTCCTCCCCCTCTTCTATTTCATCATCAACATCTTCTTCCTCATCCTCTTCTTCTTCATCAACCTCATAATATGTGTATTCTTCCTCCCGCTCAGCTGACAGTAATGTCTTCCGAGGAGTTCTTGATCGGCACAATGACATTATAGACTAAGAGGAACAACGTTAAATACTGTTAAGTATTGGATGATGGTAGCAGCCCAGAGAGTGCAAGCTGAATGATTTTTTTGGGGTAAATTCAATTTATTGCATTAACCCCAAGTAATTGCTTTAGAGTTCGGCTCAATGACATCATAAATTAAAGGCGTGTATAGAGAGAGAGAAAAGAAACAAAGAAAGTAAGTAAATCTAACCTGAACAGAAATATGTTCATGTTACATATGTTTTATTTTATTTCTGTTAATCCCTCGGGAGTATCCTTCAAGAAATTCTGCCTCTGCATTTAACCCATCACTGCAGTGAGCAGGGTGTGGCACCATGCTAAGGGCACTTGAGCAGTAACTTGGTGGTAAGGGGTTTTGAACTGGGGGCCATGTGGACCCAAGTCTGTTTCCTTAACCACTATGGAATCCTTCACTGGGAATGAGACCACCAGGGAGCTAAAATTGTTTTGTAAACTGTTATAACCTTATTTTACTGAACTAAAGCATTCTGACTTCTGAAACCTTGGATTTTAGGTCTCTGCAACCTTCACGGAAGGCCTTTCATCGGGCTGAAGTGGAACAGCTTCACATTTGCCCGTAGCGTTTATGTAGCGTTTAACACCATACATATATTTAACCTTCATTGAATGCAATGCAAAAGTTTTCTATGGTAATTGAGAGATTCTATTTAGGAAAAAAGTCCCTTTTTCCCAGGGATTTTAAAACACATTATATCTACTGTAGTGACATGTTGACATACTCTGTTTCTTCTATAATGCCAAAATAACATTTCTACCTTCTGTCTCTGTTGCATGGAGGTCATGGCGTCTGGCTGGAATTCCAGTTTGTCTGTCCGGCACATCTTCCAGTACACGATTAAAATGATGATGACGACAGCAAGGAGAGGACTGACCACGCCAAGAGCAATCCATGTGCTGGTGTTCTCAGAAGCTGAGGGGGAAGATGAGCCTTTCTCTACCGCTTTAGAGACAAAGACATAAAATCTAATGGTTATAAGACACAAAAGACACATCAAGAATTTGGAATTTACATCTTATTTTCCCCAACTAAGACAGAAATCTATTTCTAGCTTGTTGTAAATGATAAACTACAAAGACTAGGATATTATTGTAGTTCTGCTCCTGTTGGAATCATCAGTAGAGACCTCAATTAGTTTTAATTAACACTGATTTCTTCCCCTGGGAAAGTATAAGAAGGGGAACACATCAGATCGGAAACTCCCATGAGGTCTCTTTCGGCTCATGTTTAGACTCCTAATGAGGATGACAGACTATTAGTACAGTATGAGCATCAAGGAAGCATTTAGCTCCAAAGTTACCATGCACATAAACTCTATGTATACAAAGGAAAGAATACAGATAATTCTCAAGATATTTTCTGTAGTTTTAGTTTTCCTCTCTGAAAAATGGCAGAACTGCATTATGTGTGTAAGACACAAAATATAGACCGCTGATCAATGCCAGACAAGAACAGTGGAAACAACAAGGAAAATAAATAATTCCCAAAATGAAGCACATCTCTTATTGTCTATGATGTTTTCATTCCACAAGCACTCCAGTAAATGGCTATGACTCAGTGTCTTTCCACCGTTTCAGGAAGCTCTAATTTACTTTGTCCACGTCAAGGAGCATCTTATTAATCGCAGCATCAGTTGGCTGCCCTTGGATGTCTGCTATCAGCCACGCAGGGGGTACTCACGTTGGGCTAAAATGCCCTGGACCCGATATCCTAAGACGATGGCGGCCCTCTGAACGTCCAGGCTGTTGAGAAGGTTGGCCGTCTGGACAGCGGGCACTCTTTGACCCCCGTGCTCCTCCACAAAATACACAATCTCCAAGGGGTGGTCTTCACCTGCTAGACGGCTTGCATTCACAACCTTAAACAAACACAAAAAAAAAAACACAATTCACATCCTCAATGTCCAATGCCACTTATTTCCTAACTAGTTTAATAAAAAAATAACCAAAAGATGAAGTATTTCATTCCATGGCCGATGGCTGTAAACTGGACTCAAGACTTCAAATCATGGCCCAACTCCTCTAGGACCCTATAGTCTGTGTTCTCGACCCAGGACTTGGCCTGTACTGACACTGCAAGGACTTTAAGGAGCCTTTGTGGACAGAACATCTGTAGACAAATTGAGTTTGTTTTTCTCCTTGCTGACGGCCTGTCTGTCCTGGGTGAGGATCCCCTCCACTGTCAATCACCCTGAGGTTTCTCTCTTTTTTATTTCTTTGTCTGGGTTTTTTGGGAGTCGTTCCTCAGCCGGTGTGAGGGTCTATAGGGGCGGTCAGGGGTTTATTTAGTGCATCTTGTTGGATACGCATACTTTTAAAGTGTCTTGGGAACAGTTGTTATTATTTGGCACTATAAACAACAAGTTGAAGTTGAAGTTGAAATACTTTGCAAATCTGGTCTTAGTTCAAGTTAAATTTGGGGAATGTTAGTGTGAAGCGTGATGAGAAATAAGATCATGTCAGAGTATGAACTGGTTATGCAGAAGAGCAGCAAAATCAAGTTGGTTTGACCATATGTTTGTGTATGAGTCTGAGTGTGTGTGTGTGTGTGTGTGTGTGTCATTAGTCTATCATTGCAAAGCCTGGAGCACTGCACAGTCTACTGACTGCATTAGTGCAAAGAGCAGAGTTCATGCCTGGGCTGGCACAGAAAAATGACTGGACTCACTACCACCACCAGAATTTAATCCATTCTATACATGTTTATTAGAGTGGAAAGCCAGCAGAAATGTGAATGTGTGTCACCGCGTGACCCAAATTCAACCTCATCGTCTGTCCAGACTGACTCCTGAGGAGTGGAAGACCAAGATGATCATAGTGTATCATGAATTACCATATCTGAAGAGCCCCAGCTTATAGTTTAAAAATATACTATACATATACTACGCGCATACTGTATACATGTACTTACACATATACAAATATTCTACATACTGTATCTTTAATAGTTTTGTCTTATCCCTCAATTTACAACATAGAAAAACAAAAGGGCATATATTTTCAATTGTATAAATGTTTTTAGTGTAAGAGTATACATTTTAATCTCTCATATTGTTCATTACATGTGATTTTCTTGTTTTGTGTTATTCTATTTTTCTTTTCTTATTTACCGTTAAAAAGTACCAGTAAAGTAGTGATGTACAATATAAAAAAAAATCAATACAAACCTGAATGAACCTGAATTAAATTTGACGGAAACGGAAATAAAGGAGGTTGATCACTGAGGCAGGCACATTGTGGAACACTGCATATTTACAGAAAACTGTGGTTTAATAATTAGTCGTGCAGGTTTTTACCCCAACAACAGCAACCCTTTGATTTAAGTCCACTGTCCTGAGTTTGGCTCCTTTTTGGATCATTTTTTCCTCAATTTTGTTCTTCCAAATACTCAGACTTGGACACTAACAGTCTAATACTGACTTTGGCAAGTGCAGGATCCACAGACACAGATAAAATGAATAATTGATCCGCCCTCAGCAGCTCTGCAGCTCACATGAGCCATAGAGTAAGAGCCCCAGAAAAATGAGGAATAGGAGAAAGAACAAGGACTCGTGAGGTTGCTTTGATTGAGTGGCTGGACTCTGGGCTGAATGGAGATGGTGTTGCTATGGTGACAGAGCCTTATCCTGTCCCCTTAGAAATGAGCTGAACAGGTGCAGACAGAACCCACAAAAGCCACAGCCTGATTAGTAAATCAGCACTGTTGTCACTAGTTGCAAACATTGCTCACATAAATGAGCCCTCAGTGCTTTGACGAGGTGTTTTTTTATGACTACTAGTCTGGTATGTGTATGTCCATCACCTCAAATTTACTTACTAAGTTAGCAGTGAGTCCTGGGCTTGTGTAGTTGGACACATGCTGATATACCATTAGAAATTAAAGTAAGACACACAAAAGCTCTGATTCTATCTCCAGTTTTTACAAAATTATGGGGTATTATACGGTTTATAAATATTTTTCAGACCAAATATGTGAAAATGGGACATTTTTCAAGGGTACCCTTGATCTCACGCAACACACTTTTTCTTCCGGCTTGTCCCTTTTTCAGGGGTTGCCACAGCAAGTCAACAATTTCCCCCGTCCTCTGTATCCTCAGCTCTAACTCCAACTACCTCTTCCTCACTGCATCCATCAATCTCCTCTTTGTCTCCTACCTGGTAGCTCCATCTCCAGGATCATTCCTCTCCACTGTCCCTCCTCTAAATATGTCCAAACCATCTCCATCTGTGTTCTCTAGCTTTTTATCCAAACCTTCCTGTCTGTGTTGTCCCTCTAATCACCTCATTCCTGATCCTGTCCATCCTTGTCTCTCCTAAAGAGAATCTCAGCATCTTTAACTCCTCCAGCTCTAGCTCTGCCCCCTGTCTTCCACCTATTCCTAGTGTCTCTTATCCATAAATCAGGGCTGGTCTCACAACTGTCCTGTAGAGTTTTCCCTTCACCTTAACACACTAATATGGCCTAAAAAACCTTATCTCTCAATGCAAGTTACACACATAAATGCCATGTTTTTAAATTATAGAAAATAAACCACATCAGTCAGTCCAATGTTCATTTTCAGATGTAGAATTACAACAGTGTGCTGTACCTGCACACTGCTGTTGCCAACAGTGGTGGCTCGCTTAACACGTCTGACTGGTCCCAGAGCTTCACCAAGTAACATGGCCACCCGACGCTCCATGTTGGCTTGAAAAGTTCTTTCGTGCACTTCCTGGTCAAGTACACCCAGCAGAACTACAGACAAAGAGAAGATAATTGGAAAATTGTAATACATTTTTATACGTCTGTTTATATGTTCTTTCATCTACAAGAGCTGCTCTCAGAAATACCTGTTCTAACCCAGGATGATCGCAGTGATTTGCTGGTGTTCAGCTCTGGATAATGGATTGCTATGGAGACAGAGATTATGGTTATTTTTATGCTTTTGAGATTTTTGTATTAATGCCGTGTTGAGGCGGGAATACTGACGTTCGGCAACCTGCAGCACAGGATAACCCATGTAGTAACTGAATTCCACCTTGCTGAGCTTCATCAATGCATTGCTGACTTCTGACCCATTCAGGTATCCTCCAGATCCACGTACTGTGAAGGTGATGTCAACTGGTTGCCTCAGGAGTCGTTGTTCCTGTTTTTTTGGAACAGCCATGGTGATGTTTAAAATCTGGAAGACAAAATACATAACAGGAATATTACATATATTTAGGTATCAGACAGAACATGTGTCCTGGACTTTTCAATTCCTGCCAATTTATTGGGACTTTTGTGTCCATATAAGTAAAACAAATCTGGGGGAAAATTAAGAAAGTAAAATAAAATATCAACAAAATATAAGCAAATTATAAACAAAATAAAATAGAAATATATAACAATATGCACAAGTTAAAATAGATGATAAAAGTAACACTATATTAAAACAAAAGAAAAATATGATTTATCAGATCCTCAGAATCTTGGCCAAAGCTAATTGTCTGATGTCGCTGAGGTTCACAGACACACTTATTTCAATATCGCCAAAAACTGTCATAAGTGAAGTCCATGTCAATTTTTTTTTACAGTCGTCAGACTCACATGCACAGTGAAGTTTGTTGACTCCTTTAAGCGTCGACGCACTTCTGCAAAAGCCATGGTCAAACCTTTCTCGACACTCTCACTAAAGTTGCAGAATCGAACGTCTATGTGACTCGGAACAAACTGCAACACTGTACAAAGTAGAGATGAGAAAAAAAATTAAATAAATAAATGCAAATGTATGTATGCAAATGTGAGCACAGGACTTATCTGTTTTTGAAGTAATAATAAAATGCACTGTACCTGTGTGAACTTGGTATTTAGTACCAGGTGTCATCCAGCTGGGAGACACGTACAGGAAGCGCCCCCTCGTTCTTCGCAGGGAGTTGACGACAGATATGGCTGTGTAAACCACAGGGCCAGACACCACCCGAAAAACAAATTTCGGTGGAGGCTCCACAACCTTACCACAGCAAAATATATAAGAAGAGGGGAACAAACAACTTAGTGATTGGTTCTGATCGTGTGGGTGTTTTGAAGGACCAAAGGATCGACTTTGTTTCATCTGCACCACCGCAATAAGCAAAGTGGACTGTAAACAAAACAAAGTACGACATAAAATGACATAAAAGTAATATAAAATTTGCAGAGCAGTCATAGAGATGACATTACCGATTCCCCATAATAGGCCAATTTTATTGTTAGAAGATTGTTCGAATACTACATATAAGGTACTGTATTCCAGAGGAGTACATCAGAGAAATGTGAAATAACCTGCAGCTCCACAGACTTGTTGAATTCCACTTTCAGTGTATCTCTGAGTTGGGATCTAGCAAATCCGGTAGTGACCCCTGAGGGAAACCCTGTAATTGGAGGAAAAATGTTTTTTATAGGAAGAGTCCCTGGTTGGAATAAAACTAGGGTTAAACAGTAAAAAGTTAACCCGTTAGAAATAAGAAAAAAAATGTTATATTTAATCAGTTCCCTTTTTTTAGGAATGATGCCACAAATTTAAAACCATGCACACCAGCGGCAATAACTCTGTGCATCCTATGGACGCTGTAAGGTTTTTGGAAACCACCAAGTTTTTGGAATTCTTGATATCAGCAAAAACGTCTTCAATTGATTGTCAATGAAGGTTCTGAGTCATCCAGGTCATGGTCAAGGGTTAGGCACAAGACATTCAGTTTGTGAAAACCTTCACCTCTCATCCAAGAGACTTCTTCAGCCTTCTTCCAGAAATGAAAAAGACTCTTGGATAAGAGGTGAAATGTTTTTCAAAAAATGGAATGGCCAGTTGCCTAACTTAACTCTTTAACCCTCGATTGCCTGGATAATCTAAAACTATCTTTTAAATAAACTGACAAAGATGCATTTTTTTATGTAAAATGTTTGACTTAAATCATTTTCTATCTTTCTATTTTTCTTTTATTTCTTATGAAAATGTCAGACTTACCTATTTTTACCAAGTAGGTAGAGCTGTCTGGATGGCAGAGGTACTGTCTGGACGGTTCTTCTGTGGTTGTACTTTTTTCAGTGGCAATAGTAAAGACTCCATTGGTGGGTTGTTGTGAGTAGCTGGTGTAGGTTGCTGTTGTAGTTGAGGGAACAGATTCACTATCATTTGGAATTAAAGTCATGGTGGTAGAACTGTTTTCCACTCTGCCCTCATCAACCACAGTGTCATTAGATGAGCCTTCGGTGACGTCTAAACTGACGTTATACCCTTGTTCAGTTGTCAGTGTAAAGTCCTGGGGGGTTGACTCCGTGGTACCAGCATCGGTACTTGTAAAAGACTCCGTAAAAGCAGCAGAAGAAGCAATACTTGCAGTCAACACTGGAGTACTTACGACAACACTTTCTTCAAATACTTCTGTCACAAACCAATGGACATCAGTCAAAGAAGACGATGCGACATAATCCGGCAACAGCTCTGTGCTGTGGGATGGGAAGAATTCGGGAGGTTCAGAGCTGTTCGCACCGACTGTATGATAAGATGTTGACACCCCACCCACCGACGTGGACGACGAGGGATCAAAGAGGTGACTGGAGGCCAATGAAGGCGTCAAATACGGCTCAGAGACGTTAACCAGCTGAGGTGTTACCTCTGTGATCGATTCCTCTTGGGTTGGAAACCCTGACAAATCAGTGGAGGACTCTTCCTCAAGCAGGTTGGAACTATGATTATATCCAGAGGTGGGTGTGACTGTGTGAGAGGTTGTGATGGAAACCACAGTGATGTTGCCTCTGTGTTCAGCTCCTGTGCTTGAACTGCTGTTCTCCTTGTTCTGCTGAATAGTGTAATACTCCAAACTGTTCATGTCGGGCAACAGAACATCAGTTGGATGAATTGTGAAAGCATCCGACCAGTCCACATCAGACGTGTCACCGATGTCAGATGGGGGAGTGGGTTCTAGGGCATAATGAACTGTGGAGGTAAATGAGGGGTGAATAGAAGTTGAGGGGACAACGTTGGTGTGAACCGTCATGAGGCTGTGGGAAGGCGTAATGTGAGGAGGGTGAACAGAAGAGGCAGATATTCCCACCCTGGAAGGAAAAGATGTGTCATATCTTTCTGTGGCGTCGTCTACGTCGTAGGAATCAGAGGGGACCTTGGTGGCTACTGGGTAATTGTCGCCATTTGAATCTAAAAAAGACATTGTTTCCTCGTAGTCCCCAGACCCCCAGTTCACCTCCATTGTGTTGTAGGGGTAGAAGTCCTCTGTGGGGTCCTCAGTGTGTTCAAGGAAAGGTGACGTAGGGTGAAGTGTGAAGGCAGGCACATTATTTCCATGGGCCATAAACTGTGAGCTGGGTGAGTTGTTTATTCCATCTGCTGGTTTGTTGCCCTGTGCTGGAACAATACTTGAGCTGAGCTGGTAGAAATCCAATATTTTACTGGAAGATTCTTCTGCTGGTAAGAAGGAGAAAGCCAGGTGATCTGGGAAATAAGTGTCTGCTGTTGCAGTCTCACTGTAAGGTTCCGTTGATGGAGACTGGGTACCAGGTGATTCTTGGCTCCAGGAGACAGTGGCCTCACCAGTGGGTGATGGAGACCCATCTGCAGGAATAAAGAAGACAATTGTAACTCACATCATCTGTAGCAGTCTTTTCTTAGAATATTAGAATGTTGAATGAATGAATGAATGAATGTCATTAATATATCAAATATATCATATATAGTTCAAAGACTGGCTCAGAAGGACACATAAAAAACATAAAACCCAATGTCCCCCCAAGACATGTTTCTAACTGATTCCACTCTTTTACAGTTTTGCTGCCACCAGTGAAGTGGACAAGGCCAGGACAGAAGCGAAAACTCCGTCAACTGCCCCGACTAAAGACTGAGACACTGGCACTTGTATATCTATGAACCCTTTATTTTTAGAGTTGTGTATGTATTTGTGTACTTGCATGTTTTGGGTAACATCTATTGCACGTCTGTCCATCCAGGGAGTGGATCCCTCACCTATGGGTCTCACTAAGGTTTCTACCTTTTTCTTTTTTTACCTTCTACAAAGGGTTTTTCCGGTAGTTTTTCCTTATCCTGGCTGACGGTCTAAGTACAGAGGATGTTACTAACCGTGCGCGACAAACTGTGTTTTGTAAATGTGGGCTATATAAATAAAATTTGATTGATTAATTGATAAAACACAATTCATTGTGTTATAAGCAAATGTAGCAGATTATGAGGGAGAGTTACTACTACTGTGATACAGGTCACACCGTTGTGTTGACTGGCTCATATTCATAACAATACAAGATCATAAAATGTTTCCTTCTGTGACTACTATATAGACCTTTTAGAACTTTTGTTATTGTCTAGGTATTAACTAACGTTAAAAATTAGCAATGTAAGAAAAAACATCATGACATTTTTAATAATTCAGAAAAACAAACAAACAAATATTACATAAGCATTTAAATGAGATTCATATGACATTTTTTCTTTTCTTAAAACTGAAAAATGACATTTGAAGAAATCTCTATTTCTCTTTTTCAATATTTAAGACAAGACGAAGGAATTTCCTTCGCAGGAGTTCAGCAGAGTGAAAACATATTTACATTTTTTGCAATTTTGGTTTGATGTGCAAAAGTAAAATAAGATAGAGATAAAAGTTCTTCTAAAGATGATGGATAACATTTCACTCATCCGTGGTCAACACAGAGTAGGTGTCACCGAAAAGGGAGTAGGACACCAACAAGTGGCCAGCAACTGGATGTCAGTGTTATGTAATCTAAATGCCTGCTGTAAGTTTTTGTCCCTTTAATGGTGTCAATGGGACAACCGTGGCCTCCATCATATCTGAGTTTGAGACTCCTGACGTAGACAGAAGGTGTTTGATTTTTTTCTTGAAAGATGGTTATTTCTACAAGTAACACCACCATGGCCTGCATCATTCTGCAGCTGGTGAACAGGAGTTTATTCATTTACTTTCTTTTTTTTTTTATCAAGGACAGAAAATGGCATGAGCAAAAATATCTTCATGGAAATATACTATATACTATTACTATATAACATTATGCTCATGTCATAAATGAACAACACTTGCCATAAAAACTTAATTAAGGTTCCACTATAGAAAATCCACACATGCATAACCTAAATTATAACATCAAACGAATTAGGACAAATACAATTAGTGACAGGGGATTAGTGATACCATGGATTCATTAATGTGCATAGTGAATATCACTGCAGGTTCAAATGAGACCACTCTACACCTTTGAAGTTGAGCCATAAAGTCATTTTTTGAAGAGTTGATGATTGTAGTGAGTGATTTGGGGATTATTTTGTACCATATGCCAATTTGGAGAATATACATAAAAATTTTGTAGAGAAATTCATTCTGAAACAGAACCTTTACATTTAAATGACCTTTATCAATACATATGAAAGGCCCAATTCTTTATATAAACTTAAAACGTCACAAATGCCTGCATTTTTATCATATATACATGTATACATACATAAATATATTTATATTGGGGCAGCTAAGGGAGTGGACTTAGGTAGTCTTCATGTGGTTGTGTGATTGTGTGATTTTGGTGGTGCTGACTGCCCCTGTGGCCCGGTAATGGATAAGAAGATGGATACGAATGACTATTAATATATTCTGTATATACTATGCTAAAAATAGATACATATTAAAATCATAGAAGCTATACATTTTAGCAGACATGGGCAAACTAAGGCCCTGGGACTGGATGTGTCCCGTTGAGCTTTTTAATGCGGCTCGCCAACGTTTTACAAATGAAATAATTTTATTATATTATGTTTTTACTTCGGCTTTTTCCCTGCAATAATGTGTTTCCCTAGTAGATTACACCATAATGGGTATTAGAAACTTAGGATTTTTTTATATATGTCTATTACAAGCTATTTAAGGCCCAAGTCTGCCTTATAATTTAATATCTGCCATTGACTTGATCTTTTCAGCAAATCATGAAAACATTACGTAGCCATGAGACTGAACTACATTACCAAAGGACGAACTTACTTTAAATAATTCAGCAGGGAGTGTTTAATTCCTGAAGTCTAATCTATGGTAATGGCAGTGGGAGTAACAGCTGGAAAAGAGTAACTGAGACTAATTGACATCAGAGGTGACATTACAGGAGCCCAAAACTAACAAAGGACTTCACGACCAAGCGGCGATGCCACCTGTCCCTGAAACACGAGTGTGACACACTCGACTGAACACACATTGTTTGTCCTGTGTCTGAAGTGGACACGAATATCAATACGCACTTTGACATATCAGGTCACGAGAGTAAAAATGCCAGCAGTCGACCCATGTGTTTAACAGTTTTGAAATGAAATGAAATTACCATTACAAAGAGTCAAACTGCTTTTTCTGAAATACACAACAAATACTTTTTTTGCTGTTGACCTCGATAGACACAAAACTCTAATATTTAACAAAACATGTTAAGATAACATTTTATCAACCCCATTTTTTACCATTAGTGTAGGTTTGATAACCAAGGCGGATATTTTTTTAAGAGTAAATCGTCAAACAATAAACACTGATAAAAAGGGATTTGGGTTTCACTGTCCTCTCATTAAAACATATCTCAAGGCTGAAACTGAGTTAGCCTGATAAAGTCTGTCTGCAGACAGTACTCTGCAGATGTCTAAAATTAAATAATAGAAAATCTTTTCTCTGTCTCTCACTAACTGAATAGAAAACCCAAAAATCCAATGCGGCACCGTTCATTAAATCTTTTTCGTCCTTTTAAGAGACTATATAAAAAAAAATTAAGTTTGATAGAAGAGTGTCAGCTAAGGTAAAGGGAAAGATTCACAGGATAGTTGTGAGACCAGTCAGGACGGATGCATTAGAGACACTAGGAATAGGCAGAAGACATGAGGGACAAGCCAAAAGGAAAAAAAAAAAGAAGATTGAAAAAAGTGGTTCCTGGACTGTATATGAAAATAAACATGTTGTGTCTGCCTTCCTGCTAGGGTCTCATAATTAACCTGGTAAAAGCAGAGACAATTGTTTGGTAATTTATGTCTGCTCTGCAAAATCTAAAATACTATCCAGTCTTCTTACAAATCTAAACTGAAGATCAGACAGGACAAATGGGGAAAATTACTCAAAGATGTATCACACGGAAGCGCATAGACATGTACAGCACTGTATGTACTTCTTCCTATGTTGTGAAACCCGAGGAGCAATTACAGAGTCCTGTGATGATGTCATTTCCTCTTTTTAAGTACCTACCATAAAGAACGTGGTTAATAGTTGTTTAATCTAAAAAAAGAAAAAAATGGAATAAAGACGGAGAGAAGCCCAAAGAAGAAAGGCTCTTGTGGAATTAATGCTCACTAACTGCAGCCCCACACATGGTTCTGTTTTCAGCTGAGCCCCTTGCGTGACTTTTCAGTTGGCAGGAGCTACGTTTGCTGAGTGCAGCCCAACAATCTAGATATGGCTGTGTTGACATTTGGTTTATCGAGGAACCTTTTAAAATGGGAAAGATCCCACAGTTTTTATCAGTGCAACTCAATTAGATCAAGCTGTTTGTCCAAGTTCAAGCAAACACCACACATCTCCCTCACCCTGATTCATACATACTACACACGGGCGTTCATTACTGTTTCCTTATAAATGATCTTTTAATGTAAACCTACAGTTAAGTAAAGATAAGAAAAGGTTCAATGTCAATAAAAACTAGAAAGGGAAGAGAAATTGGAGACCAAAAGTGCAGACAAAGTCAAATTCACAACATAAACAGGACAGAATGAACTAATTCAACTGATTTAGATGGAAACAGACATGAGAAGACTGGGAGAGAAGAACACTGAGACCATGTCTGCACTTCATCACATATTAACATGATACTTGTTCGGCTTTCTTGAGAGAATACATTTGGTTTTAACGACAAAAGGGAGTGAAAGAATGGGGATTACGTAGAAAGACGACGGGATGGAGAGGGGAGTAGCACAAGAACCAAACAGAAAAAAGGAAAGAATTCAGTAAACATAGAACTTATGTAGTCGTCTGTTCATCCATCTCTTTTCTGCCCCTCTGACCATCAAAAAACCAAATCATTCCTACAAAACAAATGTAGAAATTAAAAGAGTTTCCCAGAGTCCTGGCTAACCCTGATGTCACTTTACACACAAACCAAACATCCACAAATCCAAAAACACTCACTTCTTCACCTTTCAGAAAAGGACAAGGAGGCAAAAACCCTGTAACCAGAGAGGCCCAGAGGACTGAGTCACTCTTCAGTCCTCCATCACAGGCAGCTATCAGAGCACCGTCCACTAAAGGTTAAGCTACAATAGAGAGGTTTTTATTTATCTGTATATCAAAAAGAGGGATTTTGTTTTTACCTCTAATGCAACTATGATTTAGATCAAAATTACAATTAACCTTAAAATTAAAATTATATAAACTATGTAAAACAAGGATTCCTAAATACAGTATCTAAAATAAATTCTACTTTAGATAAGATAATCTAAAATAGATGGATAGATACTTTTCCAGGCATTTATTTTTGTAAAAAAAATTCATATAAACAGGATACAGGAATTTGACTGATTAGGAGGACATCACAGACAGGACGTTTTGGAGAAAAAGTAATAGAAGCCAGATTGAGATGGTTTGGAGGGTTGTTGGTAGAAGAATGATCCTAGAGATAGGGCTATTAGGTAGGAGACAAAGAGGAGATTGATGGAGTTGAGGATACAGAGGCCAGGGCGAGATGGAAATTGTTGACTTGCTGTGGCAACCCCTGAAAGAAGCCAAAAGGAAATGAAGACAGGAACTTGATTGAAATTGGTTAAAATCAGAATGCTAAGTAATTTTTAAAAAATCCAAAATACCTTACCCTTCGAAGTCATAAAAAACCTGGTGTCAGTTAACTAATTAGGTAGTAAGTAACTAATACA
Organism: Paraplagusia blochii; assembly: GCA_016785265.1. Lineage (NCBI taxonomy): Eukaryota > Metazoa > Chordata > Actinopteri > Pleuronectiformes > Cynoglossidae > Paraplagusia > Paraplagusia blochii. The sequence continues at coordinate 145,102 of JAFBJS010005133.1, forward strand.
CTAAGACTGAGACTCACCAACTTAGAAAAAGACAGAAAAGCTTTAAGAGTAAACCCTCACTGTTTACTCTTTCACTCACAGCCAAAATATTCTGGTAATTGGACAGTCTGATTGGTTATCTGCGAGTGTCTGCTGTCTACCAATAGATCTGTGTGCTGAGACCATGGACATGGTGAATGGAAGAGTGGCCTCAGTGTTTGGTTTTTGATGGTTCCAACCATTGATTTGCAAAAAGCTCCCAGCACTAATGAATTATGAAAGGCCATATTGTCGTCCGGCACGTATCACATTTCACATGGCCATCAATTGCTCTGGTAATTGGCCAAGATGTTGCCGGCCAAAAGCCAGCTGTATTGGACTTGCCAATAAATATATTGAAGAAGATTGGAAGTGGTGTGCAACATTAAGTATATTAATACTCTTTCTTGGTGGTTTTAGAGCTTGAACAGGGGCAGAAACACTGCAAGACACTCAGTCTGCAAGTATAGTTGCTGCTGCTGTGATGCCACGCTCTCTTTGACCCAGATTCTACAAAGAGTGATTATCTGAGGCTGAAAGTGAATACAGTGAAACTGGTGAAATCACAGTGTTTTACAGTGGTGAAGGACAATTCTGTGGCTACTGTGAAACGGGCTGCAGAATTCCTTCTGCTGGCATTACCATAGCATTGAGAAGAAAGCATCTAATCTTAGTATAACTGGAAAGATTTAGCTTTGTACAATAATAAAATGAAATAAGACAGATTTAATAATGCATCTTCTTTTTGTTTGTTTGGAGTGTGGCACTATCTATCTATCTATTCATCTATCTATCGATCTATCTATTCAATTTAATTTAATTTAATAAAAGCCTGCCAGTAAAAGAAAATGCTTATAATCAGTGCAGATCCAACAGTCGGCAAATAAATTGCCTGAAGGAGAACAATCTTAGTTGTGTACAGGATTGTGACACTCAAGATTTTGTCAGTTACATGAAAGAACAACAATTTGCAGCTATAAACACAAAACCCCTGCAAATAATATGTCATCTTGTAAATGTTGGATGTTGGAAAAAATAATTCTTTAAGAAACTTTTTGTTGTTCCTCAGACTTAAACTGCAGACTTGCTGGTGTGGATCAAGCCACACAAATGCATTAGTGGTTAAACTGAGCATAGGTGGAAGCTCATATTCCTGGTTATAGCATTTAAAGAAGCTGAAGTGTCAGTAGGAGTTTCATATAAACTGCATAATTCATGACCTTTTAAGGGTATTAGCTTGTGGAAAATGCACTTTTCTTGAAACATTCCCTCATGACTGGATTTTCACATGAAAATTAAAATATTAATAAAGGCACTCAGGTGTCTAAGAGGACAGAAAAGAGGACAAAAGATGACACTGACAGGTCAGCTCTTCACTGACTACCTCATTCTTAATATCTTTGAGAGGTGAGTGCATGTTATGTGACTTAAACAATTGACATAATGTTTCTGATTGATTGATCTCATTGATCGATATATTGATTCAAACCCTGGCCTTAGTGCATAAAAATTATTTCAGTATCCATTTCCATGTCAAGGTTCAATAGAAGGAAGGAAGGAAAGCAAACTCCTTGTCATGGTGACATTGTAATTCACACCACTACACACAACAAAATGAGACCTCTGCGTTTAACTCATAACCAAAATGAACAGTGGGCAGCTTTGAGCACCCGGGGAGCAGTGAGTGGGGGCGGTGCCATGCAGTTGGTGGATTCGAACCTGGACTCCAGTCCAGTTCCTTAACCACTAGGCCACCACTGCCCCTTAGATTGCTTGAGAAAAAAAATTTGCCATCAAAAGCTCAGCATGAGAATTTGTGCAGGGTTGCACAATATCTTTTGGCTAATTTATAAACAATGTTTCTTTGAAAAAAAATTACGTTTATAATCGTGTCTCCCCAGGCTGAAGCCACTATACTGGCTATACAACATTTGAGGCATTCATATGAGAAGTAAAAGACAAAATCAATGTCTTCTGTAGTTGGAGGAGTCCACATTTTTTTTCGTCTTAAATAACTGCAGAACTTATGCAAAAGAGCACTTCCAATGATGGTGGCTCACATCTGTAACCATAGCATAGCACTTAGTAACCCGTTACCTCGCAGTGCATGACAATGATCCATGCTGTTGTACAACACAAGGGACAAATTAGAAGTTCACATCGTGTGAGTCAGCGAAAGGTGTAACCTTACCTGCAACAGGTGAGTCAGCTGCCACCAGAGTTACCAGCAGCATCAACCCAACAGGCACAGCGTGCCGGCAACTGAGCGTCATGCGAGCCTGGAGCGTCAGCAACAACCCCACAAAGGAGACTGAAGGTGCCATGGTATGGCCGATGTCAGGTCAAGGCATTTCATCCATTTAGTAAAGGAAGAGTCCAGCCAAAGTCCATAGAGATGTGGTTTAACAGGAGTTCCCTTGAGTTGGTCTCAGGCTCCTCCTTCCACGTGCTTGCAGTGAATTTAATGGCTGAGGAAAACAAAGGGGCAACAGTGTTAATGTCTACTAGGGTCCAGACACCATGACATTGATATACACTTGAACACAGCCAAGGCAATGTATATGTTTACTATGCTTTGCATGTCTGCCCTATAACACTGAGTTTGGTTGAGTCGAAAACGTTATAACTATATAACGAATAGTTATGTAGTTTGAGAGTTTTTTTTTTTACACCGAGTAAAATGAAAACGGACTGAATTAGCAGACTATTGTACATAGTTTTAATATCTGTTTCACATAAGTGGACAACATAAGGTTTAAAATACTACATCAACGGTTTCCCTGCGCGGTTTGTGCCAAGCAATGTCAACAAAACCTCAAGCACATGGTGAGCTACGTAATGCCAGGCAATGTTAATGACATCACCGGGAACGTCATAAATGAATGATGGTAATCCTATTAGATTACTTGAACATAATCTACTCAAGTAATGAAACATTTCTCGACACACCGCGGGTTTCACATCATGTCCTTCCACTTTGGCGGCGTGAATCATTTTTCCCCTCATCTTGTCTCCTGTCCTACATCGCGTCCCGTTACTCGCAGCCCCAGCGGCCCTCGTTCTCCTATCACTGGCACAATACAGCGATATAACCCACCGTTTCTGTTGTACATAAAGGTGACACGCAGATGTTTTTCTATGCTTCGGGGCTCAAATAGCTGAGTGTTTCTGCTTCTCCTGAAGCTATTCCTGTCAGCCAGCTAATAGTTGCGCATTTAGACTTACCAAAAAAGGCAAAACAAACCAAAAACGGTGTTTAAACTCTGGCAATTCCTTTGTCTGAGCGAGGAGAAAAAGCCCGCGAATTGAAAAAGGCTGCCTGCTTCTTCGTCTTCACACATGTGGACACCTGTCAGTCTGGTAAGTTTTTTCGTGGATAGATGTGTTATACGCTGACTGGGAGCTGATTTCATCTGACACTCTTTGGTCACAGTTACCTTCTCCCGTCCTGAGGATTGAGCAAACCCCGCCCCCAGAGGAAATTTGATTGGTAGTAGTTTTATCATTCTCTGTTTTCATTGGCTAAAGCTTACGTCGATCACACTAAGGGGTTAAAGTAGGTTGTACCAACACTATTGGCGTCTGCGGCTTCCACGGCAACGTTGTTTGATGCAGTGATGCTTTAGTGGATTCAGGCTCAGACGAGTGGCTTTCAGTTTGATTAGCGGGTGACCGCTATTTTACTGCATTTGCATCTAAAACAAGCAATTTTTATATTTCTTATCGAAATTAAATCTTACGTAATCCCCACGATGCGCATCACATTTTAAAAATACAGTTTTATTCTCATTTTGCTTCGATCAATGCAGAGGAAAGAGTCGCGATGGGACACGTATTGCCGAATCACACATTAGTTAGTTTTCTGGCTAAAAATAACTATATGATGGAAATGGTCATCTTAGCAGAACACGTCATTGCCTATTGATGTCATGAGAGATAACGTTTTAGTGCATACCGCCATCTAGCGAAGAAAAATTATAATAACATGTAACAACAAGTCAATCAAAGAGGTCGTGCAGAGATGGAGTTAAGATGATGTGGACATTCACTGGAGAGATAAACAGTTGAATGGATATTGAAAAAGCAAAAAAGCAACTTACCTCCTCATTTCAGTTTCCTCAATGCACAATCAACTAAAATACTTATGACTTACGGATGAAAAACATATTGTATTTTATTGTAGAGTGAAAGTAGTTTACTTATGCATCTATCTATCTGGGTACATGTCTATATATCTATGTACCTCTCTACCCACCTGTCTATCTACATACCTATCTGTCCATCTATCTACCATACCTATCTATCTTTCTGTCTGTCTCTCTATATATGCATTTATCTACCTATCAATGTATGTATCAAAAATGTTGACTCGCTGTGGCAACCCCTGAAAAGGGACACACCAGAGAAGATTTACCCATCTATGTTTCTATGTTTTTCTATCTATCTATTTGTCTGTCTGTCATTCATTCATTCATCCATCCATCCATCCATCCATCCAAATATCTATCTGTCTGTCTGTCTGTCTGTCTATCTATCTATCTATCAATCAATCTACCTATCAACCAATCAATCTACCTATCAACCAATCAACCAATCTATCTATCTATCTATCTATCTATCTATCTATCTATCTATCTATCTATCTATCTATCTATCTACCTATATACCTATATATCAATCAATCAATCTATCTATCTACCTATATATCGATCTATCTACCTATATATCGATCTATCTACCTATATATCGATCTATCTATCTATCTATCTATCTATCTATGCATACATCTATCCATCTATCTATGTATATATCTACGTATCCATCCATCCATCTCCCTATGTGTCATCTTTCTATCTACCTGTGAATCTCTCTCTGTCTGTCCATCCACACACCATTAACACCAAAATGACACTGATGCAGTGACTTAACAGTTTAATGTAAATCCAAGACAGAGTGTGATTACATCTCTACACATATACAATATGCATATGTGAGCATACAAATTTTCATTAATAACTCGATTCACCTCGGAGACCGAAAAAATGATCAAAAGTAACAGTGAATAACAAGCTATAACATAGTTCACCACAATGCGAGCCCCATCTCATCCTACAGTTAGTAAAGAGGACAATTAAAATAGCTATACTCTTCTATTTGACGAAGCTGTTTGTCTGTTAAAATCCTCCAGTAAAATTTACAATCCTATCATTAGTCTTTTTTTTGTAGCCTAATATAAATCCACTCCATTTTTCTACAACGAAAATGATTAAGAGAAGCACACAACATCATAATGGCAACACAAGCGCTTAGTAGCAAGTACTCAACTTGTTGGGAGGTTTAATTAATCCTTCCTCTTGTTGTTGTAACTATATTTTGTTTAGACATTCTATAAAGCCAGTAAAATATCCATTCTCGTAACATACTTAATAATATTAGGCTAAGAAACAGGGTATACCAGGAACGCTACATCAACAGATTAAAATAATAAGACGTCACACCCCAATAAACAGAAGTAAATAAGAAAAGACAATTAAACAGATAATTATATTAGGGAAATACTGCAGCACACGTCAACAATGAGAAACCATACAGCATTGAACTCATAAGGAGGTCAGGGTTTGATGCACTCTTAGGGTTTAGAAAAAATCGAAAGTTGTCCAGTACTGTAAAAAAAGTTAGTTGTACAAATAGCTACTACTATACTGATAAGATTTTTTACTAAAAAGAGCTTTGATGGTCACATCAAATCAAAGCCGGGATGGATTTATTTTTTTATTATTATTATCTTTTGCAGTGTAAACATGTGAATCCCTACGTGAACAGAGCTTTGGTCACCACACCCGCCTAAAAAAACACTTTGGCCAGATGTTTCTGCAACTATATTTTTTCCCCATTGTGTGCAGCGAAATACTGCATATAATTTTATTTAAGGAAATTAAAAGAAGCAACATTAAACTTCTTGTCTTATATCCAGGCATACATAGAAGTGATTGCGATTAAAAAAAAAAAAAAAAAAAGTCATGTTTGGTCATCGACTGCACACATACCTAACATCCGGTATCAGTGACGGCATCAAACCTTGACCACCACACCCTGAATTCCTCCGAGAAATAGCCAGCGAAAAGAGAGCTACTCACAAATAAAGAAAAAAACAAACACAAACTATTATCAAATTAGGCTTTAGGAATATTGTCTATGTGTATTTCATCTTCACAAGCACATGATTAATCAGCCTAAAACCTTCTTCTACGCTTTGGGAAGAAGCTGCTTGTGTCAATTGTTTTTCAGTGTATAAAGCATTTACTGATTTGTGTTAAAGGGTCTCCTGATTACTGGGAAAGGTTTGCATGTTCATTTGGGAATGTCTCCTTGTGTTTCCAAGTTCCAGAGAACATTAAAAATAAAACAATGATGGTGGTAAAAGTCAAAAGTCCAATCCATCGACCCATGAAGATAAACTTTGTCACTCTGATTGAAATTTTAAAGCTCTGGAGGTAATCCATTTCAGGAGTCTAACAGTGTTACTCAACCACAAACAACTTAACACTCCATTTACGGACATTTTGGTACGTACTGTCATTAGTCTACATTAATGCAATTTTTTACCAATGAAAACACTGGTTATGTTGAACAGTGTAATATACAAAGACATCATACACATTGAGTTCACCTTCCGAGGTGTCGTGTGAACCGGGCCTCTAAAAATCGAAAGGTTACAAATGATAAAAAGTAGTTGATAATCCTATAATTCCAGGGTTCATGGTAGTTTTACATCATCTCATATTTCAGGGTGATTATATATTTAAACATTGCATCATGCGTGGTCACAACCAGTGTAGGAATCCAATCAATGGTCAGCGGCCGAGCAGGATCGGAAACTTTTAGTTGACGTCACGTGTTACATTCAATTTGCTCAGCCGACCATATCCTTGAAGGTACAATTAACATGATTATAATTTCATTTATTTTCGTTTCACCAGCTTCAATATGTAATTTCAAAGTTTATCTATTAATTTTTTTTCTAATTTACAAAATCAAATTACACAAAAAGAACCATAAAGAACCAAAAAACAAAGAAAGAAACATAAAATCTGGCTTTAAAAAGTTTGACAAATCTAAGGTAATTACTGTTCAGTCTGCGACAGAGGCTAAATGTGAGGAGTGATTAAAAAAGACTGCAGCATCTTTCCTCGGCGAACGTCTATTCTCACGACTGAGCCGTATGCATCATCTAAAAATGAACCCCCCCCTGCGTACTCGTACACCTCTGCAGCTTGTGCACAAAAGCATATTTTGCTCTGAAGTAAAACACCAGTTATTGCCTGTGAGAATTGCTTGTACCTTGCTGTGCGGTGATGTGCTGTGCCGTGCTGTACAGGCCCAATCTGTTTCGTTCTTTGGTGGGAGGAGTGGAAAAAAAATAAAAAATTCAAGAGCGTGACAAACGGCATCCCAGCGATGACAGTGATGGAGACAAAACAGCATGGGTAACGTCAAATTCCTTCAAACAGTGGAATGTTTCAGTAGTCTGTCTCGAAAATGATTTACACGGAGAATCATCCTCCGTATGCATGTGTTCTTAGGCCCCAACTGAGCAGAGGAAAGTACAAAGAAAATGTGGCAAAAAAAAAAAAAAAAGGACGTAACCAGCAACCTGTGATGTTATCACGACTTCGACCGCCCTCTTCAGGGCTTCAGCACTGCTGGAGCTGATGGAGAATGGGATTTTTTTCCTTTTACCTTGACAGGGGGTGGGCGCCAGTACCAGGTTGAAAGAGAGTTCTGAGGTACGCTGCCTCGAACCATGACAGCCTCACTGGACTACTATTAAGTCAACACCTCAGCAGTGTTGCAACATTTACACAGGTGCACCCGCCTCCAGAGAACACTAAATATGACTGTACATCAACCCCCTGGTTATAAAATAGAAATGAGCCTGACATTTATTTAAAAAACACACACACACTCTGTTAAAACATCCACAAGAATTATTGCAACAATCTCTAAAAAATAAACACAACATGTACTACGGCCATGTCAAAAAAAAAAACAAAAAAAACAAGATCTTTAAGTTAAAAACAAACTAAAATCTCTTCAAATGCAAGTACTATGGCATACTATGAAGGACGGGAGAAGGGGAGGGAGGGGCCTAAGCTACCACTTCTTATGTATGTGCCCGTGTTTGAGACTATGCAAAATGTGCCAAATCGAGCACAGAGTGACAGCCCTGTTGGTTTTCTCACTGTGGGAGTTCCATCTCACCAGCGTGGCAATGTCGCCTTTCACGGTGCAACGACAAGACAAGTGGACAGAGCCTATGAGTTGTCCTTCCAGGTGTACGCTCTGGCTTCTTTTCCCCTTCTGATCTGATCCTATGACTGCTGCTCACACGTACAAATACTCAAGTACAAGTACAAATACTCCTGCTCAGGACAAATACAGTGGAACCTCAAGATATGATAATCATTCTCAGCTTGTAACTCGAGGTGTTTGTATCTTCAATCATGTGTCCACTATAGGTGTAACAACAACTTTTTAGGGTGTTGGTGCCTAGTGGTTAAGGAAGCAGACTTGGGTCCACAAGGCCCCCGGTTCGAATCCCCCTACCGCCAAGTTACCGCTGAGGTGCACTGAGCATGGCCCAGCCCACACTGCTCCCCGGGGAACTGGCTCAGGAAGCAGCCCCCTACTCACTACGGTGATGGGTTAAATGCAGAGGCATAATTTCCCGAAGGATACTCCCGAGGGATTAATAGAGTCCTTAGGGATTAATAGATATTTAGGACTTATCACTCTTTATGAATCATAATGTAATAAAAATCACATAGATAATGCAAAAATAATACGGAAAACTTCTGGGAGATGCGTACGAAAGTCGGCAAATGCATGAAGTAATGCTATAAGCGAGCTGCTCTGAGAGCTCGGCCACTTTGCGTTGCTGACTGTAAGCGTGATTGTATCTCAAGTCATCTCTCAGGTCTTGAAGCATCCTGCCTGAAAATCTCAAAAAAAACTCCTATGTAGAGGTGTTTGTATCTCGAGGTTCCACTGTGCTTCCAACTATCTTCCGTGGAGAAACAGACAGCAATAAAGAAAAGTATTCTACTATTTAAATAAGAAAGCCCCAGTGTCTCCTACCACCTGCTGGGCTCAGTGTTACTATCAACCTGCTCAGTCCCATTTAAGACAGAGGGTTTCCCCCCGTTGTCCACAGTTCCTTCTTAAACTGACCCTGTGCTTCCAACCAGCCCCTCACTCATGCCTGCACAGTACCTGTGTCTCTCTTTCCTACAAAACCTTGACGCTCTGTCTCTATGCCGCAGCCAGACGATCACCGTCACGGCGTCAGCCACTTCCTGTCAGGCCCTTCTTCCTGTCTGGCTTCTTTACCTTTTACAATAAAACACAACCTCTACTGTGCTAAAAACAATGGCCGCTAACCTGTTCTCTGCTCTGTCATCAAACATTAATGAAAATCCTTCTATGTGTTAGAGGAGTGGTCACCAACCCGGTCTACCTGAGGCGCCCGAGGTTGCGCTTGCAATTATATTCAAAATGAGGGGTCTCAAACTTGCGGCCCGTGGGCCGTTTGCAGCCCATGGAGCGATATTTTGCGGCCCCAACCTTGATGTGAAAGTTGAATTAATAATATTTTATAGATTTGTTCTCCACATTTTATGGTAAATCCTATAGTTTTCAAAATCCTAATCCAAAGTCTCCTAATGGTTCAGTGCTGTATTACACAGAATCTATGGGAAACTGATTTTTTTATTATTTTTTTTTCTCTTTTGTATTAAATACTGAAAGCTGAGACGGCCCTTAGGAAATGATATGGAAATGATAGGAAATGAAATGATAGTGCGGGTGGTGGCCCTCAACTTATTTGAGTTTGAGACCCCTGTTCTATTGGGCCCAATCATGATGGTCAGAAGAGTGGTCATTTGTATATGCCCCAGAACCTTTTATTATTACATTTTTTTTGGTAAGTCTGCATCAAACAAGAAGCTCTGGTTGGTTTTAAAAAGATTGGTGACCACTGTATTAGAGAGTTATAACTATATCTGAATTATTTTTTTAGGTACAGCTACAAAGTTAGACAACTGTATTCCTTTGGTCAACACTCCAGGTCTGTCACTACTTCCACTCATGTTAGTCATCTTGGATTAGGAGTTATTCCCTTAGAAAGAAGACTAAGGACAAAGGCAAGAGCCGAGCCTACACCTGGAAGAGCACTACAACTGTCCCACCTGTGACGCCACACCATAAAAACATTGTTCTGTAGGTACAGGTGTAGTCTGTGGCCTTCTACATCTGAGCGGAGTAAACTGTGGTTTTAACTGTAAGGCACTACGAGGGACAAATGGTGAAAACCTAAGGGTGGAGGAGGATTTTTTTTTTTTTCTTCCAGGAGTGGACTACACACGCATGGCTGACAGTAGCGCACGCAGACAATCACATTGTACATGCTTATGTTATTATTAACCACTTTGTGCAATTACATTGGAAAGAAATAAGGAACAAACTGATCTATTGGTGTTGAAAAAAACCAAACCAGGTGAACACAAACAGGTGCCGACTGCTACATTCTAAGAACGGGGCCCAGCTAAGACAGGTAGCTAAAACAGAAGAGTCATCATGAAGCTGAAAGGTAAAAAGGAAATATATCTATAAATACACTAAAAAGTTGGTTGTCTTGTGTTGGTTATATTTCCAGAAGCCTTCTCGGTTGGAGAAGGTGGAGCCGGGAAGTAGCCTCTCTTTTCTCCCAACACCATGAATGATTTGGAAATATTAAGACAGTTCAAGGCCATCGATAATTTTTTTTTTCTTTGAAGAGCAGCAGGTTTCCGTATTTCACCTTCTCCCAAATCTTTTGGGATTCCACGCTTCCAGTCAGTAACCCCTGTTCAATAGTCACTTCCCAAAACTTTACGAGGGGGGAATAAGAGAAAAACAAACCAGGAAATTCCCACTGTCCCGAAAGGCCTTTTCCTTCTCTGAAATTCAACTGAGACTCATTATTTCCTTGAAATTAATATGAAGAATAAAATAAAACAAACAAAAGCAAAACAAATAAAAACTGGCCCAATTAGGGAAAGAGAAAAATCAGAACAGGCAAAAAAAAAGTCTTTTAACCCCTCAAAAATCTGAACCTTATCCTTCTCTTCCAAAGAGGCTGTGAATTTTTTTTTCTTCCTTTTTACTTTATATCTTCAAGTTAATTGTGACACTTCATGAGGGTTGCATCCTCCTCTGTCTTTTTCATCTGTCTGAGGTGGAGGGGAAAGTGTTTGGGACGTGGGCAGGTTTTCAGGGCAGATCATGGGAAGCAGCAGTGCTGGGTCAGGCTCTCCAGTGTCAGTGTCGTCTCTAGAGGTAAGGGTACTGGTTGACCTTGGTGGGGCTCAGTGGGTATCCAGTGTAGACAGTGGAGGCGGGTGAGGCGCTGATGTAGGCCTGGTGGGCAAACTGGGCCTGGTACTGACTGTGGTGCAGTGTAGGCGAGGGCAGAACACGGTGGCCCATGCTGACCGGGACCTGTTGGACTATGCCCGGTGGATAACTTCCATGTTGGACTGCATGACGTGCCGTACCTTGCGACGCCACTAGGTGGGTCACTGTGCCTGTCGAGCCCAGGGCGGCAGGGGCTGCATAGGCATAGAGGTGGGGTTGGCTGGGAAGATGTGGGGCAGCTAAGTGTGGGTGGACGTTGGCTGTGTGAGAGGGGCTGTTGTGATGAAAAGAGTACGGGGGCTGAGTGGCGATGGTGGGGGTGATGTAAGCCTGTTGACGCCGATGACCTCCGTTTCGCTCAGCTACCATGTGCTGCTGGGCCTGAGGGAGGGAGAGATTTAGAGGTGAATGGGGTTAGAGGTTTTGCTACATCATTAAAAAACCTGTTGTTGGGCTAACCATGACCATGGGAGAAGATGCCACTGTCCTCCATGTGGTAGTGAATTGCGAAAAAGTGAACTAAGGAGACAATTGTGCATTTTGTGCCTATTTGGACCAGGGCTTTGAACCAGTTCAAGGACTAAAATCAGGAACATTAAATTTTTTTCTGTTCAGGAACAGAAACACTTATTTGCTAAGATTGGTAACCGGTTAATACCAGTTTAATTTCATTCTTTAAAAATCCTGTGTATCCTACAGTCAAAGTCATTGGTCTCCTAGTCTAGTCTAGGGTAGTCTGCAGTGACCTGATGAGGTTGACTTCCTGTGACGTTCACTGACTGAATGGAGAGAGTGGGTGGACCATCATACTATATGGGGAGGACTGACTACCAACTACTGTCACATTTCAAAGGCAACAATAAGAGGACAATATTGGAGTCTGTCAATATGGAAAATGTTAGTTTCAGACATAATATCAATATATTTGTCCATGTTAATGATGGGCTGGTCAACACTGATTGTTGTCAATGTCAAGTAATGGAGTAACAACCTCACTAATTAGACTAATACTCTAGTATTGGTTTGTTAAAGCGCAAACAAACGTATTCTATATATTTTCCACTTCTTGCATAAAGCTGTAAAGTCATTATGAGAATCTGATGCACCAACATTTTTCTTTTGACCCGACAACAAACAAGGAAATGCAAAGGAATGTGGAGCCAAAATTAAGGGAAACCAAATGGGGAAATTGGAGACATATCCGTGTCCAACGATATTCGGTTGTTCTAACCGGTTCAGGAAAATCAATTTTATGGTTGAAATTAAAACCCGAAATGTTAACATATAGAAGAATGGATTGGCTGATAATTCTGGTTCAAAGCCCTGATAAACATACCCAAAATGAAATCGAAGTAATTACATGTGAACCAACAACACCCCTTGATTTTCTTACCGTTACAGCTCTGTGTAAAGAGTTTGTTCCTACGATGACTTACCATCACTTCTCTCCGGCGATTCCTGCTACGGTGCAATAGTGTGACGTCAAGGAAGAATGATATTAACAACACGTTTGCTACCTGAAGTTACCTGGATGCTTAAAGAAGCAGGACATGATCTTCCCCAATCATAATTTCATGTCCACTTTGACTTGTAACTTGGCAGGTTTTTGATTTTAACGAGTATGATTTATGACCTGTGACAGAAGTCAGCCTTATTGTGTCTAAAAAGTTGCTAGGTGAAATCCATGACACTTTTGAGGTAAACTAGAGCACATTTTCCTTTATAAACATTGAAGAAAAGCAGGTCAACTTCAAATTCCATCAACAGTTCCAATCGAGCTCTGGATTGGTTAAACCCAAGTTTACATACTATATGCTGACATTGCGAAAAGCTTCTTACCTGGCTGAGATTGAGAGGCTGCTGCTGGAGGGGGTGTGGCCCTGAGCGCTGCTGTCTGTAGGACCCTCCTCCAGTGATGCCACCCGGTACGTGATTATTGCCAGACACCATCCCATTGGGTTTGAACTTATAAGCTGGAGTTTGATGGTTCAGTCCATCTTCAGGGCAGAGAGAGAGACGGACGTCACAAAACACATTGGAATCTATCGCCTGCGGCGGGGATTTAAGTTTAAGTAAACAGTGCGTCACCTGACATCAGGCGCTCACACTCAATGGGGACCTCAGTGTTCTGGGTTTTCAGAGGCGGAATGATGATGGTGCGGGGGTTCCCGTTGTTGTAGTTGTCAAGTATTGTGGTCTTTGTGTCGTAGCTGTTGTTGTTATTAGATCTGGACTCCATGGCGTATGGGCTGTTGTTGCTGGAGCAGTCAGACTCTGGTGAATCATGGACTGTTACGCAACTGATCACATTCTTCCTCTGCTTAGAAGATGAGCTGAAGAAACAGAAAAGATGAATAGAAAGAGTGTTTTTCACTGTGGTAAACTAGAGGGTTTCTTTTACATTTCGTCAGTTTAACCAGGAAGTCTTTAATCATTCACTGAACTGAATACAATGTTTGTTGAAATGGTATGAAATTAAGTCTTTAGAAAAAATATGTTATTTAGTCTGGTCACTATGTACGGAAGTAAAAATGACAGTTGAAAAAATTATGTATAGTTGCTCAGTTTAGACAATTGTATGTCCTTTCATGCATGTTTTTTATGGTATTCTCCAGGTAATATACCTTCAGCGGCACGTGAAGTTGGCCTGTGGGCCAAATCTGGCCTGCCACTTGATTTGGTAATTGATTTGGACACTCATGCTCTATGTGTACCGGGGGTCTCAAACTTGTGGCCTGTGGGTCATTTGCGGTCCATGAGATAACATTTTGTGGCCCCAACCTTAATAAAATAGTCATATGTTTGTGCTTCTTTCCTTCATTGCAGAATTAACTTTGATCCAACTCAGTTTTCTCATTCATGGAGACCAGTGTTGATTGACTAATGGGTTGATAATGCGCTACACACACACACATTTTCATCCAAAAAAAATGTTATGTTATGTTACTGTTATGATCTAGTCTTCAGATCATCGCAGTAAATGCATTTTCATAGTTTTTATATTATTTAGATTTGGTCTCCACATTTTTGGGTAAATCCTATAGTTCCCCAAACCCTGGTCCACAGATTCCTTCTGGTTCATTTTTGTGTTTTTTTTTCTTCTCCACTGCAGTGTTGTATTACACAGAAAAATATTGATAAGCTGATGCAGCCGTTGGCAGTAACAATGTCAAAGGAGGCCAGTGGTGATGATGTACCTGATGTACACACCTAAAATTCTGGTCCAGACACCAAAATATGGTCTAAGGTTTTATGACTACATATATTTTCACCACGAGATGTTGCTTTTATGCTACATATTAACCTGAAAAGTATTTTTTTTTATGTTTCCACTAACCTGCTCTTTTGTTTATGATCATCTTCCTCATCTGTGTCGCTGCTAATGGTGATGATGCTGACGGCAGGGCTGGGCGTGTCAGGGATGATGATGGTCTGTCTGGGAACGTGGTGCTGGTGGTCACGGGTGGTGCTGGACGCCTGCTCCGCCTCGTTGGACCCCCAGCCGCTGCCACCACAGGGCTGTGAGGGCAGACAGTTGGCGGTCGAGCTGTTTGGTGCAACAGCGCAACGCGGGGGTGTGTTCTCTTTGACCCTCTTTGACCGCTGCGGTGACAGGACCACCTGGGATGAGGAGGACACCTCGTAGGCTGACGTGTTCCTGATGGAAGGCCAGAAACAGAGTGACTCATGAAAAGAGGTCTTGGAAAAAAAAAAACCCCGACGCCAGAATCAAAATGTTTGTTAAATCATGTCCAGAAAAATCTGGCGGTGAATTAATACCTGGTAGACATCTGGTGCTGTTTGTTCTTTTTGGAAGAAGAGTTGTTATTGGTTGAGTGCTGCCTCATAACATGTGCCACTCCCACGTTAAGTGTCGGGTTGGATGGAAGTGTAACATGACCAGCCAACAATGTCGGCTGCTGCATGATGGGATTGTAATGACTTCCGTGGGGATGGGAATTCCTGTGACATAAAAATCAGAGGGCAGTGAGATAGAAAACAGTGAATGTAATCATTACAAACACACACTTAAATCCATCACTGGTGTAGAACGAGAGGACAGAGCAGTGTTTCTGACAGACACCAGTCGGTGGCAGCATCTAACTTTTCTAAGACAAAAGGGTGCGAGTGAGAGAGAGAGAGAGAGAGAGAGAGGAGGGAGGGAGGGCAGAGGAGCTGACACCAGCAGCTGTGGAGCGATAGCTCTGCAGAGGAAGTGCGACACTTTCCCATCGTCTCTCAGAGGACGGAGGAGCCGCCACTGACCAGTGGGAGTGATTGGAAGACAGAGCAGAGAAGGGTGGAGTCCGATCACAGATGAGAATCTTTGTGACCCGAGCACAAACGTGATGATCATATCTGTACCTTCACCTTCCATCATCACAATAATAACTATAATACATACTAGACTTGTTTATTTACATTCCGTCTCATACTGTGAATCCCTGCGGTGCGTCTATATTTGTATGAGCAGCAGTGTATACATGGCACTGAGATAAAGGACAAGCTGTCAAGGAAACGCAGACTCCTTGGTCGATCGCTGCCTTTCCATACCACTTTCCCGAAGCACATTTTGACCTATAAAAGCCATGAAGCCAGGGCTGACCTTTGAAATCTATTTATTTGGTACACTGAGGGCTACTTACGCAATTACCTCTGGTACTGTGTTACCTGGTACTCCAGAAAGCTCGGATTGTGGAGGGCACTGTGAACAACGTGGTCACCCGACACGTTTTTTTTTTTCTCTATAAATCTTTACAGACAGATAAAAACACTATCTTTTTTTTAATCTTCTTGTTATTGAAGTATGCAAGATGTAGTTTCACCTACATGGCAGTGTGTGAATCAGAGGTTAAACGTCCTTGTAGTGCTGGATGTGTGTATATCTGTTTATAACTGTCCAAGTTTGCAGTGCAACCTTCGCTACTAAGTTAAGACCTCGTCTGGTGAGAAATGAGTACAAAACATGTTACTCACCTCCAGTTAGTGAGAGGCTGTGTGCTGCTCATGGAGTCGGGGATGACAGTTGCATGTTGGACTGAGGTGTGGGTGAGCTGCTGCCAGGCTGGAGGCAACAGTATCTGCTGGGTGCCACTGGGCCAGGCCTGCTGAGGTAGAACAGCACAGGTTATGAAATCAATAGAGGACAAGAAGACGATGAGAGGAGGATGTAAATAAAAAAAATGTCAAAAAGGAAAGAGAAATAAAACTTTTTATGGATTTTACTAAATGGCACTGGTTCACGAGAAGCTTCAAAAATCCGTAAGAGCTATTTGTTATTCAATCATTTCAGACATATCAGGTAAGATCATTTGAACTCCTGGTAACTCCATGAGGGATCATGAAAAAAAAACTGATTTATTTCAAGAAATGATTATAATTTCCCTGATTTTTTAATATCCTTGCAGGTGAGCATTCCCAAATTGCTCTGTTATTTGATGGATGCAAGTTTGGATCCATCCAGTCTGGATGTGGTGCGGTCAACAAGCCTGAAGATCCCTCACTGTCAAGATGGTCAAGGTTAAAATCAAGACAACGATGCACTTCCATCTCGGAGAGTCAAGTGGAGTACTGTATATAGATACAAGGACTAACTATTATGTTTCAGGGTACATACAGTGCTACTTTGTCCTGAGCCATGCCAGGATCAATGTGTTCATCCATCCATGCCTAAGCATTTAGCTGTGTGTAAACCAAATAGTTTAATGCAGTGATATTGATTAGCACTTTAATGTCAGGGATAATAAATTGTTTCTCTAAAACCATTTTAACTTCCCACCCTTGTATTTTCAATTTCCTTTTCACCTTAATGCCTGGTACCAGAAAAAGGTAAATTTCCTAAGGAATTCAATGAAAATGAAAATGTGGAATGTCTAGGAATGCTGGTTTTTGTCTGTATAATGCAATGGCTGTCGATGTAAGAACTTATGTGACTATGGTTGCTATCAAGTTCTCAGGAGTAATTTGTGATGGTGAAGTGAAAGGTTTACAGGACAGTTGTGTGACCAACCATGATGGATGGATTAGAGACACAAGGAATAGGTAGAAGACAGGAGACAGAGGTGGAGGTGGAGGAGTTAAAGATGCTGAAATTCTCTTTAGAAGAGACAAGGATGGACAGGATCAGGGATGAGATAATTAGAGGGACAACACAGACAGGAAGAAAAAGCTAGAGAAGACAGATTGAGATGGTTTGGACATGTTCAGAGGAGGGACAGTGCCAGGTAGGAGACAAAGAGGAAATTGATGGATGCAGTGAGGGAGGACATGGAGGTAGTTGGAGTTAGAGTTGAGGATACAGAGGACAGGGGGAGATGGAAATTGTTGACTCGCTGTGGCAACCATTGAGAAAAGGGATAAGCCGAAAAGAAAAAAAGAAGATCAAGAAAACTCAGGAGATTTGCCAGATATGAACTCTTAAATTAAACTTTATATTTTAGATATATTTAAGTTGTATTTATATGTGTCCAAAGAAAATGTTTTTTTTAGAGGTACAGGGCATTAAAATGGACAAGAAATTGAAGAAAACACCAGGGTGGTCTAGATATTTTTACCATCACTTGCAGATGCAAAAAAGGACGAGATGAGGGCAGAAGAAATTTTTTTTTGGTTCTACTTCATCCTTCATCAACTTATGTTGGTGACTGGATTAACCTGCATGATAAATGTTGTGTTCCATCTGTTGATAATAAATCGTATTAATCTTAGTCCAGTCCAAAGCATCGGTGCTGCAGCAGGAGGCAGCTGGAGGCCAGCAAAGACATCTCCACGCTGATGACTGACATTCTCTAATGGAACATTCTGGAACTAGAGAGAGGGTCTTTACGTCTAGGAACGCGACCACGGCCCTTTTACCAACGTGCCATTATAAGCCGCTAATACATGCATCCATCTCCGGCTCCTCTTTTGGCTTAATTTATCTCCATTCCTGGCACTCAACATGCCTCTCTCACTGGGCATCTGGGTTGTGTAACTGACCTGGTATCACAGTCTGAGAGGCTTTTTTTTTTCTTTCTCTACTTCTTCAGAGTCTAACCATCGCTATCAGTGCCTCCCACTCCGACCTACACTCCCTGGGTGAAAAGCCTTTGTCACCTCGAGGCTTTGAAAGCCCAGCCCGCCCCAGCTCTCACTCTCCAATTGTTTCCACATTTTCTGCATTCCTGCTCCAGATAAAAGTCTAGCTTGTTCCTGTTCTTCTCTGATTGGATCGTCAGCCTCTCTGTTTAATGTGAACACCTCAGGATCTAGGTGGGTTCACTTGCAAGGGTGCAAAATAGGTAAGAGGTGCAGTGAGGGCAACATTAAGAAGCACAGGTGGGAACAATGCAGCAAAGCAGCAAGAAATTACCGTAAACACAGTGAGCACTTAAAAAAAAACAAACCACTGAGTGGAACTGGTCTTTAATGTTTCTTGCAGACAGTGTTTGCAGTGAACACCTGCAGAGCGGCGCAGCGTTACACAAGCAAAAATCGACTGGTGAGTGATTGCGATTTCTGCTCCTCATAACGTAGTGCAGACGTGTTCAATCTCCTGCATTGACAGTTCTGTCATATCGGTAAATCTGTTGATGTTCAGATTAGAACTGGTTCATCCAGGCTTTCCCCTGACCTTCCAGGATTCTCTGAAGCCTGTAATTTGGAACGCCTGACTTGGAACCAGCCCTGGAGCTAATCACCATTTGGTATCTGACAGATTAACCCAGCACAGAAATACAGCCTCTCTCACATGCACATCAAGCCTGCTTCCTGCCTGCCTACTGCATGATTAACAAGGGGTGAGGGACCACTTCAAACTCCCCGGATTCTCAGGGATATTTAAAGCCTTTATGGAAATTTCCGTAGAAAAAAAAAAAAATATATATCAATGGATGTAGTCTTGAGCTTTGGGGGTTTGTGCGTACGTGTGCAGAACGAGGTATGAGCAGTCACTTTCTATAACTTCCAACAACTGAATGCTAGCAAATAAAGCTTCAGCTCCAGCGTGCAGGGTCCAGTGAAGGCCTTCTCGGTGTGAAAGGCGGCTGCTTTTTGTGTGCATCAGACCATGGCAGCCTCAGCCTCAAGGAGAGCAAGGCATCTGGGAGAGGGAGTATGAGGAGAGACAGAGAGAAGGGCAGCCAGGCACAGAAGAGAACTCAGGAAAAAAAACAAAAAAAACACAGCTGCCAGTCGGAGAAGGGTCACAAATGCTGAGTAATTTTCCAGCCTCCATCGACAGGATCTATTCTTAGTGGAGGCTTCAAGACGGAGGATGCAGAGGCCTTTGTTTTGGATGGGAGCAGTTCTAAACTCCAACGGGCAGGGTTACAGCAAAGACCCACAATTGTTCCCTGGTAAACACAAAATCTTCCTACCTGTGTGAGCAAACTGGGCTGAATTTGCAGAGGTTGGGCACCGGGGGCCTGCGTCACTATGGGAACGGCATTCTCCATCCGCACAGAGTAGCTGGTGTGCTTGGAAGGGGACGCCTGCAGGCCTGAGCACAAATAAAGTACACAACATTCACCCAGGGAGTCAGCATGGTACAGCCGAGCAGTCAGCAACTGTCCCTTCTGATCAACATCATGTCTCTTCTCAAAAATCAGTGTTTTCAGAGAAGTTGGTGCATTTTCTAAAACTTTACCTAGGTAATTTCCACAGTGATTCATTGGACAAAAAAAAAAAAAAGAAAATCAGTAAAGACATTAGGAAGTGATACTCGAAACATGACTAGTGAATTTTTTCGGGGAAAAATAGTTTCTTTAAAAGACAATTTTCAATTGGTTTAACTTCTACAAGTTGACTTTTAAGCGGTTCCTGTTATAAAGGCAAGAGTTCATTTCCAGGGTGAAGCCTGACAATGTCCTGCAGCAAAATTTGTAAAGTTCCCAGGAAGAGAATCTTACTTTAACAAGAACATTCTGTATCCTTCTGAAATTCCAGTGTGAGCCTCTGTATTAATGGAAAAAACACCACATGTCTTTTCCTTATTCTTTTCTGCTCTCTAATGAACTGAGGCGTTGTTTCTCAAAGACTGGGTCGCAACCCTTATGTGGGTCACAAGATATATTTTTTGGGGTAATTTCACATGATGTTTTCACAGCCATTTTGGCTGATTGATTGTCTTTTTTTGGTATTTTATTTTATTTTAATTGAAGTTTGTGGGGCAGTGGTGGGCTAGTGGTTAAGAAATTGGACTTGGGGTCCAAAGAGTTTCAGGTTTGAGTCCACCAGCTGCCATGTTAGCCCTGAGGTGCAGTGAGCATTGCACCGTTCCCACATAAAAGTTTGGAAACAACTGACCTAAGGTGACTGACAAGGGAAAGATTGTTCTGCTTTTTAAATAATGTACAAATCTTCCAAATCCTCCTTTTTTTTCCATCTCTGTTTTTTAACAAAATGACAGAGTGACTGGTTCCATCCACAGGAGTGTCAGCATCGTCCTGCTCTGTTAAAATGCAGCAAAGCTGCTCAAGTTAAAAATAACAAAATCACTCATTCCACAGAAAGAACAAACAAATAAATAAGATCAACCCTCAGAGGACTGCTGTCTTCCCAACACAAACAAAGAGAAGAGGGAGCGCTGGTGTGAGTAAGCATCAAAAAACAATATCTTATTTCCTTTCAAATGATTTACTGCCTCCAGATATCTTTAATCTGCTGAGTGAGTGACTGACAGTGACTGACAGGCTTGAACAGTCAATTTGGTCAGGGAATTAAAAATAAAGGTAAAAATAAAAGTGAATGACCCCCAAAAGGATCTGCAGGCGTACTGCTGGAGAGGCTGATGAAGTAAATATATATATTTTCCTTCAATGTTTTATATTCACATTACTATAACTTTATGGATAATTGTGTTACTGAAAGAGAGCAGCATTTATATTAGCTAACAAGTTTAGATTTGTTTTCATTGGAATTACACTGTAATTTCGGAAAAATGGAACAAAAAAGTACAGCACAATGCAAAAAAAATGTAAACATAAATTGACATTTTCAGCTTATTACTTCAACACCTTCTACCCGTACCTCCTTAGATCATATGTGTCCAACTCAAGGCCCGAGGACCAAATGTAGCCCACCGAAACACCGTGTATGGCCAGCTTGAGTTTACAAATCCTTTAATAATTCTGGGTTCTTAACCCTGATATATTTAAAATGGTTTAATTACACTGCAATGAACCATGATAGTTACATATTAATTAATAATAAAATGCAATAACATATAATAATATGCTATAGAATAGTAACATGTATAATCTTCCATTTACACTCCATTGTTCAAGGAAATTGTATTGTTCATGTGGCCCCCTGGTAAAAATGTGTCTCACACCACTGCGAACGTGTCGAACTCAAGGCCCGGGGACCAAATGCAGACCCACCAAGTCACTATAATATGGTCAGCAGGAGCTTAGAAATAATACAATAATTTCTAATAATTCTGCAGCAGAGTTTCTTGACCTGATCAACTAAATGTTGTTTAGTTTTGGAAATTTTTAGATTATACTTTTACCACTGCTTTAGACCACTGTACTACACCTCACCCATGTATAAAACGAATGCAACTATTTTGGATTAACACAAATCATTTTTATGGAATGGGTAGAGTCTCGTTGACCATCAGGTTGGCGATCCTTGGCCTTAGGCAATCCTCGTTGAACTACTGAAATCCAAGTTGTGTAGCATTTTTTTGCACATATAGCCTGTTACAGTACAAGCTAAAAATGTACATTTTCTTCATAAATGCGGTAAGACAAATTGGAAGCACTCACCTTGGAAGCCCGGTGGGCAGACGATGAGTGCCTGCTGGAAGGGGTCCGGCCGGGCAGCGCAGAGCTGAGGAGCCCCCGGCTGCAGGGGCATGCTCCTCTGGGCCACGGCTGCCATGGAGGCAGCTGAGGGCTGGTAGAGTGCAGATTGGTAGTTTAGTATGGAGACATCAGGACTTGCAAAGGAAAGGGTGGCATTGTTGGTGGAGGAGGGAGCCAAGTTGGTGGCCTAAAGGAATGATGGGACCAAAATAAAAATTATGAGAGTGGAGGAACTGATGGAGATGATGGGGAAATTGCGAGAGCTTTTAGTGCGAAGTGCAGGGGAGAGGTCAGCAGGGTGGTGAGGATGGAGGGACGGGGAGGGCGGTTAGAAACAGAAAAGTAACCGCACTTGGAGGTGCAAAGCAACCGCAGGATGGATGGGCGTGCATCCATTATTGATGAGAGTGGACGAGGGGGACGAGGAAATCAGACGATTTCAATCCGTCTTAAAATATGCACATTGTAGATTTGATTAAGTAGACGGAGAAAAAGACTGCGAGGAGAGATGCAATCAATACTACAGTTCTCAGAACAATCAATCTTTAATGAGTAAAACGCCAGAAGAGCAAATTCAAACTGAGACTTTGATCATTTAATATAATTTATAGTTCTGTAGCCCAGTGTTCAGATATGAATAATGCACCGCTCAACAGAAAATGCGCACTGTTGACAGTGACAGCGTTACTGTGTAATTTAATGAATTCCCTTTTACATCTCAGCGAACTATTTAGAAGCCATTAACCCTGAGAGACACAAACAATTCCCTTAATGTCACCATTAGGGGGAGTTCTTAAGGCATGGACGGATAATAGGATGATTTCATTTAGGAGTTCCAACATGGAAATGAGTCAATATAATGAGCTGTAGATACATTTGATATCGGAGCTCCACCTATCTTCTCTCCCAATCAATGCGCACGATGAGGATGGAATTTCATAGCAAACATTTATGTTGTAGTAACGGGCGCACTGGCGTCCGCTGACCATTAATACAATAGTTGGAATATTCAGACGGACTGGGAATATTTTGTAGACAAACAAATGCTTCTGAGAGACACCGTTTGCGCCGCTCATAAGATCTATTTGCTCCAAGAGACGGCGTCTAATTTTAGCCCTTTCATTAAGTGTCGTGGGGTGGGTGGGTTGGTTGGCGGGCGGGGGGCACACAGAGACAGCGTTTTCATTTTTCATTTGCTCTCTTTAGCGTGTTCAATGAACACTAGGGGACGAAGCATAATCAATATGCCACTGTGGCATTCATCATAAACAAGAACAGTAGCAGCCAAACACAGGGCGAGGAGGCATTCGGTTCTGGCGGAGAGAGGGGATCAAGTTGAATAAATCACTAACGTCAACCCGTATATATATATATATATGCCCGAGAGTCAGACACGGCAACGACAAGCCGGGGGGAATGTTAATCCAGGAGAATCACTGCAAGATGGGAATTTTGTTGCATGCTACAAAAAGAGCTGAGTTGATACAGCCGGAGATAAGGATGAAAAAAAAAAACAAAAACCAAACACTTTGTTAAAAATAGGTGAGACAGCAGGAGTTGTAACCGACTGCAATCTGCAGAACCTTGCAACCTGACTCAGAGAGATTTCAGCAGCAGCCAAAAGTCAGCATTTTGGATTCACAACTTGAACAGGAATGAACTAGTGAAGAGCCACAGGCTCGACCCAGAGAAATGGGAGGAAAAGGGAGAAAAAGCCCGAAGAGGGCAGGAGGAAGGAGGAAGGGAAATAGAGGAAGCATGGTAAAGGGATTCTTAAGGCCTGAAAGATCCAAAATGCAAGGCAAGCAGGAAGTAGGGTCTTGTCATGTGTGTAATCAGCACTTTGGGACAATCCCACAGGACCGGGGGGCACGGAGAGAAACGCAGGCAGACAGATATAAACTGCATGCGGCGAGGCAGACTGGTGAGCATGGAAACTTGCAGACAGATGGAGGAAATGGATGGGAATACGAACAAAGGGCCAAGTAACTACTTTAGGGCTAACAAGTCAGTGACATTTGGTTGTTTTTGATTAAGATGGCACCAGTCTGACTGTGTTAGCAAATGCATCATTACACACAGCCAGCAGTTCTGTGTGGGACCAGTGCAAATGACCTGAACTGAGACCCATGAGGGCTGATAGCATTTTACTGCAGAATTCTAAACCTGTAGAACTACTATATAGTTCATCTTTGCTTTGTGTTTGAATGTATTGTTAAGAAATTAAGATGTCTGCATATTTTAAATGTATAAATTGTCATTTATAACCAATTATTATTTAAAGCTCATACCCACCCGATGTGGTTTCCCAATTTGATTAATTCATTAATTATATTATAATACTACAATAATACTAATACTAATGCTGGGACATCTTCCGCTTCTTTTCCTTTTAGCTTGTCCCTTTTTTAGGGTTGTTTCAGTGATTCAACGATTTCCATCTCCCCCTGTCCTCCCCATGTCCTCTGTATCTTCCAGTGAGTCCAACTACCTCCATGTCCTCCCTCACTGCATCCATCAATCTCCTCTTTGTCTCCTACCTGGTAGCTCCATCTCTAGGATCATCCTTCTACCAATGTCTCCACTGTCCCTCCTCTGAACATGTCCAAACCATCTCAATCTGTCTTCTCTAGCTTTTTCTGCAAACCCCCCTGTCTTTGTTGTCCATCTAATCACCTCATTGTCCATCCTTGTCTCTCCTAAAGAGAACCTCAGCATCTATTACTCCTCCACCTCCAGCTCTGCCTTTTTTCTTCTGCCTATTGGATGGTTTGGTTGACGTTTTTTTTATAACTTTTTATTATTTTATTTCAATGATATGCACATAACCTTAGAGGTTTCTCTTTTTACCTGGCTGTGCACAGTGTTCAGCTGATTGTTGAAGGTCATGGTGAGGTTGGTGGACGTGCTGGGGGCGACGTGGGTGATAAAGGGCGTCTTGCTCTGGTTGACAGTGTCATACATGTTGACACGACGTTTGCAGATCTCCATGTTTTGGAAGCATGACTTGACACTACGTGCAGAGAAGGATATTGTTACAACAGTGGGAGTGAGTGGAAATCCACTGATTACAGTGCTGACTCTGCAAACAGGACAACAGGCGCTCGTACTGTGTGCTGTGGGGGAAATCGAGGAGATGGGACATGGTGACAAAGGGGTGGTTGAGCGTTTCGATAGGGGTGATCCTCTTGTCCGCATCGATGGTCAGCATCTTTGTCAACAAGTCGATGAACTCTCGTCTGTCGGCTTTTTCCGCCAGCATGTCGCTGCCCTCCAGATCTGATGTCATGTTCACCTGGGTGCACGAAACACAAAACAAACACAGGATTTTAACAGTGAATTATCAAGATCCCTTAGTGTTTGTACAGACCACAGAGAAAAAAAATCCCATCCACAGTTTGTTCCCAGAGAGTCCGAGTGATTCCCACAAGGCCTCATCAGTTAGAGTGTCACAGAGTCCAGTGATAACCTTGTACCTTAGTGACAAAGTAAACATTTACACTGGTATTCATAGCAACGCAGATTTCCTGGCGCCAAGGCTGAGATTTCTATCAATTTTTTAAGATGTAAAAATAAACAACAAAAAAAAAAACATGAAGCCCAGCAAATAAATGCTGCTATTAGACAGTTGTAAAGAGCCCTTTCATATAGGACACCACTCACTGTGTGCCTTTAAAAGAGCTGAAATGCATTAAGTTATCCTAAATACGCTCTGAGGCTGTGCTGGTAGGCAGATGTTAAAAATGATGTTGTTTTATCAGCGTATTTTAATTCTGTATTTTAGGTCAGGGAGATCTGTCCCTTTAGTGAATTTAGTTTAAAAATTGTAAATAAGAGAGGTGTGGGTGTTAGAAGCTGGAAAATAAGTAGACCAAGACGCCAGCGACTGCAAACACGGGGACCATCATTAAGTGCAAGGACAGAGACGGGGACAGTGACAACATGCAGACAGCCTGTTTACTGTGACGCCTATACAGAGGTAGCAGGTCTGTTTTTCATAAGGACGCAGTGCTTATCTGTGGGCCTGCTCCAGGGGCTATCAGATGTGCTGCCAGTCAACACGGCAAATCTGATTAAATCCTGTTTTTTTTTTTTTTTTTTTTTTTTTCCCCCACATGCAGGTTATTCAGGCTCTGCAACCTTTCCTCTGTGCTTGCCATCACTGCTGACTGTGATAAAGGAATAATCTGCAGAATGAGGTGAGAAATAATCACATTGTCCTCTGCTAGTGGATGAGATGACTTTGGGAAACGTGCACAGTTTGGTGGCACACGCACAGCTGCCGGGAGTTGGCTAAGGTGGGGTACAATAATCAGGCTGGCTAATAAGGAAGCCTGAACAGGAGGAGAAATAGTTCAATTACAGTGTCTGGATTCATGAGAGAGGATGAATGTATTTCACGGGAAGTAAAAAACAGTTGACAAATTTAAATGGGGTAAAAAAAGTGGCTGGAAATCCTACGGGCTTGAAGTAATATGGCCGACGGTGCGTGTCATGCATGTCAGCGGCCGCGTATGGAGTCACATCTGTGTCGTATGAAGGCATCGAGATGTCGTAGGGAAAAACAGCTGTGGAGCAGTGGGACAGATTGGAAAAAACTCTAACCCTAGACCTGACCCTCAGGAGATGTGAGGTCCAACACACAGGACTTCTGCACATCTCTGACATCACAACATGGTTTTGGCCCAGAAACAGCTCCAACTCATACAGCAGAGTGGAATTATCAACCCTGAGCCCACAGCTCACTCAGAGTAAGTCATTTTGAGCCACTTTTGGCAATTAGGCGGCAGCGCTGACATTTATCTGGTCTGGGCAGAATTTCATGTGAGCCGTGGTAGAGCCAAATATCCATGATCAAATTGAGCTTTTCAGGAAAATGTGATTTGCCCTTGGTATTAAAAAAACTGGAAAATCAGTCGTCTGTTCGCTACATAATTCCTGGTATCTTTGACATGGACTTTGACAGACATTTGGCGAAACAAGGCACAGTTCTGGCCAAGCAACATCATTAATTCTATTTTTGGTGTCATACCAACAGCGGGGATATATTTGTATTCATATTTTATAAAAATAAGTTATTTATATACATAAATACATTGGGACACTGGTGGTGGCCTAGTGGTTAAAGAACCAGAGCTGGGTCAGGAGGTTTCAAGGTTTGAATCCACCAGCTGCCAGGTTACCACTGAGGTCCACTGAGCATGGTACCGTCCCCACTCACTGCTGCCCACTGTTCACCTTGGCGATGGGTTAAATGCTGAGGTCACATTCCCAGAGGTCATAAATCAGGGCAAACCTTTTGTCTTGCTGGACATTAGTTTAGGAGCGGATGTGAAGATGAAACATAGGGGGAAAAAAACAGGGCATTGAAGGGAAAAGGAAGAGGCAGAATTACAATAACTGACTAAGTGTATAATTTGGAGAGGTTTGATTGGCCGGTTTACAAAGCTAAGTGAACCGTATTCGGCCCACAGGCCTTAGTTTGCCCGTACCAACATATTGAAAGAGTTCTTGACTGGCTCTTAACTGTTCCCCAGACAAGACTTTTGAAACCTCTGGTGAATGTCAACAAAACCAGAAATTTTTAGAAAGGTTCTACACATAGACTATCTAGTTCTTAGAATTTTAACAGTTAGTTTTTCACCACAGGTAAACAAGTTAAAATAGGTTTTGCGGCCGATCACTTGACGAAAAAGAAAGACTCTATCACTTTGAGTCTGTGTAACAAGATGGAGATACCACAAAGAAGCAGCTGCTCCTGCAGACACAGCATCACTGCTTTAAGCACAACATGATTGCAAATCAAAGTCAATCTGTTTTAGAGCAGTTTTATTTCTCCTCCCCGCTGATACCGGCCCTCTAGCACGGTCGTCACGTTGTTGTAAGTTGGTTTCTGATATGCTCATATTAGACATACTTGTGACTTAAGCCTCCCTACATTTCCCACGACTGAAAGGAGGTTCATTATCTCTTTCTGGCACCCAGCCTTTAAGCCTTGCAGGCCTTCAGCTATGTGATCCATTATACACGCAGAGGCAGATGTCCACTAGGCTGACTTGTTTACACGGTCAGGGAAGTGAGATGGGGCAAAATGGGCAGTTTTTCTCCCACATTATGTCTGTGCTTCATTGCTCGTCTCCTTTGTGTTTTGGTAGTAAGCTGTGGCAATAAGAGGAGAATGGGACAAAGCACTGTGCGTGTAAGGGACAGACTGGGGATGACTAATAGTGGAATTTGGTTTTTAATACTTCATATTTTTTTCTGTGTATGTAAAAGCATTAATGATGCCTTTTAATAGCCTACAGCGTTTGATCGCTGGAAGGCAAACAGACAGTCATGGAAAAAAATAATATTGGGCCAACTTTGAGTTCATTTAATGCCTCAAAAACATTGTTTTCCTCAGAATTCTTCAAAACGTAGTTTAGGCAGTGATTTTGGGAAGTTTAAAAAAAATACAATGCAAAATAAAAGAGGTTTTTTAAAGAGGTGTCAGTTCTTGATTTTTTTTAGCTACTTTTATATTTGTCCAAACAAATGTACCTGGCATTAAAACTGACAAGAAATTGCAGAACACAGCAGGGTGTTCGACAAATCTTTTTCCAGCCGTATGGTCTTCCCACTTTTAATTTTTTGCACTCTGGTATAAAAAAAACATATTTCTTCCTATCTGTATAGAAAAGTTCTGGTCACGTGGTCAGCCATATTTGTCGCCATCATTTAAGTACTCCTTTTTGGAGTTGTGACTTTCCAAGCCACAAAGCAAAAAAAGGGAAAATTGGCAAAGCAGAGACGAGATAATTGTGGCAGTGGTGGCCTAGTGGTTAAGAAACTGGTTCTGGTTCCAGGTTTGATTCCATCAACTGCCGGTCACCACTGAGGTGAACATGACACTGTCCAAACTTACCGCGCCCTGGGCGGCTCAAATCTCCCCACTGCTCCCTTATAGTGATGGATTTGTTTCTCAGTTTCAGAATAGGAATATAAACATATTATGTAAATAAGTTAAATACATAATAAAAAGAAAATCTCAGGATTGACAGTGCAGGTAAAAATGTTGCACATTTTTTATTTTTTCAAGAGCATTCTCAATGCTGTGTTCTGGAGGTAAACAAAGATGCAACCTTGGTCTTTTACTAGAATATTTCTACAGTTTTCTTAAGTTAGAAAGCATATATTTTATGCAGAATCTATGAAAATATTGTACATTGAAAGGGGATATACACAGTAAAATACTCTCGTCAGGCTGGAGTCCTCAAAAAAAAAAGGGGGATGCACTGACAGAGCAAAATACGCCGAGCAGCAAAGACTGTATCTGTTTAGATAGTTTCCAATATCTGCTGCTCCTTTCCACCAAGATGACCATATCCCAAAGGAAAAATAATTCCCCAGCTTGATGCTTATCTTTGCTGTGAGGCAGGGCCATGGAGAGGGATGACAACAGAGTGCTGTCAGATATCCAATGGGAATTAAGGAAGACATAGTAATTTTCCATCACCACTGCCATATCTGCCAGGAGCACCAGTATTTGGCTGAGTGTTGGTGAACCAAACACCACTCAGCATTATCACAGTCAGGCACATCCTATCAAAATGTCATGGCTCCATGTGAACTTTCTCACAGTGGGGAGATGAACTCAGTTTGAGCCACGGAGAGAGAGGTGGCCTTAGTGGAGGTTAGTGACGGAGCAGCTCCATATATTATTCTCCAGCTATTTAGGATCTCTCTCTGGAGGTTAGGTGAGGTTTCCAAGATAGACCTCAACAAGGTGGAGCTTCTGAGTCACGCACCAACAGGCAGCGCAGGTGTTTCTGAGCTGATTTAAGTTGACAAACTATACTTATCACACAGGCTCAAAGCACGGAGTTACCACATGTGAGGTTGGAGTGGCTGGAACTTATTAGAAGGTGGTTCACTTAAATGGAGTGCAGAGGTGCGTCAGAGCAGGAGGGTTGAGTGAGGATCTGCTTTGATTCTTTTCTCTTTATCCTGCACTGCAGCACTGATACACTGTTCCTGGAGCTGAGACTTTGAAGGGATAAATATTTTATTAATGTCAATATTTATTATTTGATACGCTTGGATGTGATGGATCAAACTGGCCGGAGACTCGGGTCTACCTCAGCCTGCAGCCAGAGAACACAGAAGAATGTTGGAGAGACAGACGAGCACAGAAATGAGGCCAGAAAATACAGTCATGTATATGGATTTACTTGGTTGTATATGCACTGTATACACAAACATACACTTAGATGTATATTTATACATACACATTTGTGTATGTACAAATATATACATAAACATGTGTATGTTTATATATACTGTATACAGTATATAGACACAGACAGACTTACAGCCAGAGGGACAGACTAAAAATAGACCTACAGACAGAAAGACTGACTGACATGCAGACAGCCAACCAGATAGATCGATAGACAGACACACAGAGGGAGTAAGACAGGTACATAGATAAAAAGATAGATAAAGGATAGAGACAGATAGACAGGTAGATCAGTGAAAATATCCTTTGCATTCCTCTGAGGACAAGTGTCTGCTAAATGCATTAATGCAAGTAATATAATGAATATATATATATATATATATATATATATATATAGTATATGCATATACATATATATATATAAATACGAGGAAGTGTGAGCATATATGTCACACGTAAGTATATATATAAAAACAACAAAGATACATTTTTCTATTCTAAAGTGACAAATGTAAGCATTCTATCAAATGACAAAATACACATGAAGTATTTTGGGTGTAAATGTATATATATATATACATACATATATACATATATAGAAAATCTACATATAAGTGAATTACACACAAACACATATATGTTTATATATGTATATATACATATATTTATATATATACATATACACACACACACACACACACACATATATTTATATATATATAAGACTGTATCATTACTATGATGTAGAGACGATGGTGTAGAGTGCGATGGTGGAACAGCATACCTGTGCCATATCATCCAGGCAGTTGAAGATGTATTTGCGAGCTTCCTTGGACTTGATCCCTGTTTCACCCTCGTGGTCCTCTGGAGTCTGAGGGAGACAAGAAGCAGATGTTCTCACAAAACCCCATCACACTTTCCCTCTGGAAACACACTATTTACATTTGGCTCATTACGGTCTCTTGTTGTTGACGTGCAGCAGGACTCTGCTTGCCCTCTGAGCAACCCTGGGGTTACACATGAACCGCAGCCAGGGGAAATTGGGGGAACAGCATGTGTGGGCCCATAGTGTGTGTATATGTGATAACATACGCACACATATATATTTGTCAAAAAATATGTGGAATTAATATCAGGATGAAGTAATTATAAAAACATAATCTTTTATTTATCCTCTTCACTTCAGTGAACCAAATGATGAGGGAAACTGACCAGTGTTGACTACAGAAAGCCTCCAGGCTTAACAAAAGGTCTTTTAATTAGAGTTAGTAAAGGCAGTGCAACGACTGCTCTACAGAAACTCAAGGCAAGGTCACAGTGGTGCTGAGCCATCAATCTTTAAAAGAAAAAAAAAAAAAAGAAATGGTGCGAAAGCCTTGTTGTTTGACTGAACATGTGATAACAAAAAAAATCTGCAGGGTTGAGTGATTTCATCATTTTGTCTTAAAGCAAGTGGTGTTAATGCTGCTCTCTAAACCTGGGAGTTATTATTTGGATTAAGGAAAATAGGATGGGATGTGTTGCCCCTAGGGGAATTATGAAGGTACTGCAAGGGGAGAACAAAAGGCTTAGAAAAAAAAGGTTTAAACTTAATTTTAATGAGGATTTAACGCAATGGATGCTTGTAAGATATATATGGTAAATGGCTAGACATCCATCCATCTTTTTATACGTTGCCAGGTTGCAGGGGCAGCAGTCTCCACAACTGCCACCCAAACCACACCGTACCTTCCTGTCAACCGCCCTAACCCAGGAGGTGAACCCTGGAGATTAGCACCAAAGACAGGGACTTTGCCCCTGGCCTATGGTTAGACATCATTAAGCGATTCTATTAGTGGTAACATTAGATTGAAATCTTTTATGTGTAGTTTTATATAAGAAGTAATTATTTCTTTCTTCTTGAAGTACCTTACAGTGTTCTCATATTTATGAAACACTGAGACCCACTTAGAATAAATCCAATAGTTACTTTCCAAAATTGAAAATTCTAAGTAGAATTACAGAGCTGTTTCATCAAGGATAATCATTGTCACATAAATGTGTAATTTAATGACTTTTCTTTCTTCAACAAGAATAATCAAATTGCCGCATTGTAGTAACAGTGTCTTAAAAAAAAAAGGTTTGTTAAAATTTTGTAAAGTCAGTCACAAAAAGGGGGGTCGCTGCTAAACTGAAGAGAAATCAAGGTTAAAGGGTTTTATTAGGAAACTGGACATGAGGAGAAATCCTTTGGTCAGTGGTCCATGTTACACCTGACGTAATTAGGACTAGAGGAAACCTGAAGAAAGAAATTAAACTACAAAAAGCTAAAATTCTATTGGCATCTGATCAAAATGATTGCAGGCTGCATGACTGCATTCAAAGGCCAGTCACAATAACAATCAGCTGTGGTCGACGTGGTGCAGTATGAGAATGAGCTTCATATAAAATGCATTCTTTCATGCAGGGCAGAGGCAGAGTCAATGAGGTTTCCATGCCCTGCAGAGATGGACTGGTGTTTGATAGAATAAAGATTTCATGGCCTGACATACAAAGTTAATGTAAATACTGCACCAGTTAAAGGATGTGACTAATGTGAAAGAAGAAGAGTGGAGGAAGGGGCTCAACAGACACAGGTTCTATTTCCACGCATAAAAATCCTAATGCATTTATGCGTTTTTTACAGTCTCTGGCTCACACTGTTACTGGAATATTTACATCAGCCTCCACTGGAAAAGTTTCCGCTGGTGAAGGTCGACCTTGTGCTAGAAAGACGTGTTTGATGCTTCCAGCTGGGAATATTTGTGTGTATGTGGATACATCTGTCATTCCAGCTGTACCTTGAGTCTCCAGAGAGGATAGGTGGAGTCGGGGTCTCTGTTGAAGAACCTGGTGGTCTTTGTTCCTGCACTCAACAAATACTCTGCAGGGAGACCCTGGGTCTGTGAGATGTACCGGATCTGCAGATGATGAAAAAAAAAAAAAAGATATCACAGACATCCAAAGACCAAGACTTTATTATTCCATTAAAAAGCAAACTCTTCTTTCTGCCGTTGGAATAATCCCCTCTGACATTTAACTGATGCAAAGTTAATCTGAAATTTGCACACAGGGTAAACATCATCTCTGCAGACTTTAGGCTTGATGCGAGGCCCACAGTTAAGACACTTTAAAACAGGGCTCTCAAACTTGCGGCCCGTGGGCCATTTGTGGCCCGTGGAGCAATATTTTGTGGCTCCCAACCTTGAAGTGAAAGTTAAATGTTAGCGTGATTTATAGAAGGATTCCACTGCAAGTCAACAATGCATAAAAAAATGGTTCTGTGGGATGCACTCAGTGGTAGACACTGCTGTATGGAGCTAGAATAGTCTCAAAAAGAACACACGCGTAAACACGGATCCGCGTGCGTAATATGAGAAGAGCACACAAACAACGCTTAACACGTCAAAATACATTTGTGAATTCTTCCAAATACGTTTGTGAATTGTGGTACACGCATGCAAATCGTGCTTTTAATTTGTGAAACTACGCGCATGCTAATTTGGATTTTTGAGACTCGTGTTACGCCGACCAGATTTGTGAGCGTAATTTTGATACGGCACTCCGCCACCAGCCAATCAGAAGTTTCACTCGTTTGCAGCCAATCACACGGCAGTGTCCCCACGAGGGTCTGACTGTGACGTCACTAAGCTGCGTCCAAAAACCAAGTTTACGTCCTACAATGATGGTGTCTGGAAGCGGCAATGGCAAACGTTCAAGTGTAACTATCATCTGATAACATGCTTATATACTTATATGCCATTATTGTAGGACTAAAAATTAAAAGCACGATTTGCATGCGCGTACCACAATTCACGTATTTTGACGTGTGAAGTGTTGTTTGTGTGTTCTTCTCAGAATACGCACGTGGATCCGTGTTTACGCGCGTGTTCTTTTTGAGACTATTCTGGCTCCATACTGCTGTGGATAAATGTGAGTATTACAAGAGTTCAAAGAGTTGTATTACAGTGGAAAACTTTTTTTATTTTATTTTCGCTATTTCTTTTCTTCTGTATTGAACATTAATTGCTAATGTGGCCCTTCGGCGAAATAACAGTAGAAATGGCCCTCAGCATATTTAAGTCTGAGACCAATGCTTTAAAATTATTGAACAACTTCCAATGTAGAGTTAACATTGGATGTAGCAAAAAAAAAAGGAAAACAACCACCACTGGAATTCAGTATTATTATTTAATATATATAAAACATGTTTTAATAATGTGTTGTTTCAGTCTTTAGAAAAACAGTCTGTTGGACCTGGTCGATAAGTGTTATCAAACAGAGAAATGGGAAAATCACACTGCAGTATGTAAAATCACAATTTATAACAAACTATGTTTATATGTATTTTTCCTTTTTTCTGCGACATATTTTAAATATTTCGAAGATTTCTGTTGACAAGCCACACATATCTACTGGGGGTGAAAATCTAACGCTATGATGTTTTGCTCTGCGGCACAGAGGCTGCACTAATTGGGCAACAATCCCTGTGACATATGTGGAGATGAACTGCAAGGCTGCACAGGAATCATCAGGGGCTGTCGGCAAGAAAACAGGAGAATCCCTCAACGCCCGCAGACACAGGCGTTGGCCTGCCCTGCTGTACAGTACAGTGAGTGAACACAAAGCTAGGATGCAGCATGAAGGCGCAGCACCAGTGTATTTGTTACCTGGTCGTACTCCGAGGCTCCAGGGTAGAGGGGCCATCCCAGGAAGAGCTCAGCTATCACACAGCCCAAGGACCACATGTCGATGGCTTCGCAGAACGGCAGACCCAGGATGATCTCTGGAGCTCTGCATGAGGAGACACAGTATTATTACTACATTGAACTTTGCAAGGTTGCGGGGTTTAGGGCTAAATTATTACCATAGATAAATGAAAAAAAAAATCAAAAGCTTTAAAAGTTAAAACCTGCCGGCCACACGGTGGTGCAGTGGTTAAATCACCTGCCTTACAGCAAGAAATCGAACAAAAAAATGTGCAAAATATGTCAAGGATAACTTTAATCTCTAATATGATGTTTTTAACATCAACATAGAGATTTTCCTGTCAATGATTTTCAATCTTGGGGCAGGGACCCCATATGAGGTCGCTTTGAATTCAGATTGGGTCTAGTTACTATAAAATAAATGAATACGATTGGTCAAATAAAAACAACAAAATAATAGCCTTATTATTATTATGAATTAACGCATTAAACTTAATCATACAAAGGGGACCAACAATGAGGTGATTAGAGGGACAACACAGACAGGAAGGTTTAGAAAAAAAGCTAGAGAAGACAGATTGAGATGGTTTGGACATGTTCAGAGGAAGGACAGTGGATACTTTGGTAGAAGAATGATCCTGAAGATGGAGCTACCAGGTAGGAGACAAAGAGGAGAATGATGGATGCAGTGAGGGAGGACATGGAGGTAGGAGTAGAAGATACAGAGGACAGGGAGAGATGGACAAGTTGGAGGAACTTCTGAGGGATAAATAAAGATCTATCTATCTGTACAACTCATCAACGCTTGACTTTCAGGGAAATTCACAGGACTGGACAAGTGACAACAGAAATCCGTGATGTCAAAATGGGGTCCCAAGACAGAATAGATGTAGTTCTACTGCGTCAACATTGACCACATGGATGTCCCTATATGAGGTGGTAAGAGTGGAAATAGGTGGAATGGATGATTGGTTAAATAAATAAATAAAAATCCTATTCAAGTGAACCACATGTATTGATTGTCAAGTATCAACACAAAATTGATGTTTTTTTTTTTAATAATTTAAGAGACAACCACTGATTGGACAACTAACTGTTAAAGCCATAGTGATTGGGAGACTTTAGTTCCAGTGTAAACAACAAAGTCATTGTTGCGCAACAGCACAATCGCAACAACAGGCCATTGATAACCTTACAGGAGAACAAGTCACTGTCCTCAGACCTCGTCCGTCACTGCAGGTGCTTCATAATCCACAGTCTTTAACCAACGTGGAAGCAATTACGGCAGGAAAAAAAATAAAACCAATATTATTATCCTCTGGAGCGAGTAATGAGCTCCACGTAGGCTTCTCACAGGAGCGCATTTCAACTAATAATGTCGGAACTTTATTCCCAATCACTGCGTTTCAGCAGTCTTTCAAACACAAACAGGTTTCAAATCACTTTAGTGGAACATCACAAGCGTATCTATCACGCAGGACGTCGTTTCAGTCATTTGAACATCACTGCGGATCCCAAATATTCCCAAAATTCATTCAACACATTTTATGTCCTGTCAGAGAGACTAACACACTTTTTTTTGAGAGCTCAAATCTCTAAAGAGGTTTAAAATAACCCTGGCGCTCACTGACGGCTCGATAAAAAGTCAAACCGCTGGAAGGAGGTTATCAATCTTTCATTAATGATAAAGGACTCCTTCTTTTTTTGCAGTGATACTATTCAGGTTTTCCTCAAATGTCAAACAGAAATATAACCTGATATATCAAAGCTGTGGTGCAGTGATTGCAAAGAAAAAAAAAAAAAATCCTGAAAGTGTAGCTTTCTCTTCGCCAATTCACAATTACTGTGACGAGGATGAGAGGGCTGGTAGCCTATAAGCCTGGGAAGCTGTTTTAGAGTTTTAGTCATGGGGAGAAAAATGAAGGATTCTGACCTTGGGCTTGGTGAAGGTTTGAGGATTAGTGTGAGTGGGTGTGGGTTACTAATGCTTCAGAATCTGCTGATAGGTGAAAAGAGAATATTTCGAAGGCTGAAGGTCTCTGTAAAAAAAAAAAAAAAAAAGAAAATCCTCTATTTTGGACATTTGTCCTCTGCCCTCTGTTCCCCTGCTTGCTGATGCAGAGTCTAAACAAAAGAGGGCACAGGCGAGCCATGGTGCCCAAAGATACTGCAGATTAGGATTAGGGGAAAATTAAGTGTGGTGTGGAGTTTCTGAGAGCAGGAGAGAGCGAGGGAGAAATAAGCAAATGAGGAAGCTTTTCTCAGTGAGGAGCTCCTGTCACACAAGTTGGTTATTGCGGTCACAGGGGCAGCGGCGGAACAGACGCCCGGACAACTCTCTGGCAACAGTATCTCAAGGCACGGCGCAAAGATGCATTCACACAATGCACCAAGAATTCGAGCAGTCGTCTGCCAAGTTAACATAAAGGAGCTTGCTAGGAGGCGATGGCTGAAGGAACAGCAGGTTCTGCCGAAGGTATGGGAAGGAGGGACAATAGGACCAGGGTCAGCGAGGTCCTTTAACAAGCTGTGAGAAAAAAAGGGAACAATAATGGCTCCATGACAGCACAATGTCAGACCACAACACAGAGAAGTCATGATCCTCCGTCCCCATCACTACCACACTTCCTAAAACTTGAACAGATCTCTGAAATCTGTATTAAAGCACTGTTATTTTCCCATTTAAACACTAAAGAGAGTGTGGTGATAATTGATTATTTTTTGTAAAAACAAATATTATAACGTCAACACTGTTACTTTTTACATGTACACCTGCTGTTTTTCTTTTTTTTATGCTAAGGCCAGCGGGCAATACTTGAAATTTTCGGATCTGTCTCCTTCAGTACCATTCATTAGCACACAGGCATCAAACTCTGGCCCGGGGGCCAAATCTGTCCCACAGTGTATTTAATTTTTGGCCTGCGAGATAAAATCAAATGTGTACTATAGTTGTCCCACCAGTATCTAAAACTTACATACTGTTATGTTATAGTAATAACTTTTTGTCATAGCACATACATTTTGTTCTGTAAAGGAAGATTTACATAGAAAATGATCTGAAAAGACAAAAAAAGAGACCGAATAAGAATACCAAATACCACTGATGTGTGACTTTTTTTCTATTACAATTTCTCATGTGTTGACACTAATACGCTTTTGTTGTTCCAGATTCAGTGGATCCACATGAAAAAACACTATTTTATATCCGGAGAGAAGGGAAAACATGCATGTGAAAATTGAGTTTGAATTTGAGATCTGTCTATCTATCTATCTATCTATCTATCTATCTATCTATCTATCTATCTATCTATCTATCTATCT
>JAFBJS010005138.1:18702-94233 GCA_016785265.1 Paraplagusia blochii
ACCCAGAGGAAGACCTAGGACACGCTGGAGCGACTATGTTTCCCGGCTGGCCTGGGAACGCCTTGGGATCCCTGAGGAAGAGCTTGAGGAAGTGTCTAGGGAGAGGGAAGTTTGGGCGTCCCTCCTCCGAATGTTGCCCCCGCGACCCGGCTCCGGACAAGCGGATGAGAATGAATGAATGAATGTTGAAGTTTATCTGTTTCCTACCTTGTTGAATCATTCTGAATCCTAATTGCTAAATTATTAATCATTAACAATCAGTGTTTTCATGTAGAATGCCATTAATATAATTCAATTTTAATTAATTTAATTAAAGATGAACTCTGCAACTTTCTTCTTTCAGAATTGTGTGATCAAAGTGGTAGCCCTTTCATTACTCAGTGCCCTTGAAGTAGCTCTCAGTTTCAAAAAGGTTGGCAACCCCTGGACTAAGGGATGTAGGAATGTGGTTTTACAGAAACATTTCCCAAATGTGGAAGGGTTTCTCTGCCAGACATTTTATAAGACATAAGGCAGAGTCCAACCTGACAGACCACGAGGTCTTTAGACTGCAGAAAGTAGTTGCGAAAGCAAAAAAAGATGCTTCTCCGTGTTTAGTGTAGCTTCCCTTGAACATCTTATCATCGGTAGCCTGAACATCAGTGGTGCAAGAATGGCATATCTATCTATCTATCTATCTATCTATCTATCTATCTATCTATCTATCTATCTATCTATCTATCGATCTATCGATCTATCGATCTATCTATTTACCTACCAATCTAGCTAGCTAGCTAGCTAGCTACCTACCTAACTACCTACATATAGAGTATAGCAATCTATCTATCTATCTATCTATCTATCTATCTATCTATAGATAGATAGATATATCTATCTCTTCTACATACGTGTTTGTCAGTAATAGCACCCCCGTACCCACCTACCTACCTACCTACCAACCTACCTAGCTATCTACCTAGGAGTACACACCAAACGCACTCCTTCTCGACTCGTTAAAATCCACGAAGTTAACCGATTTTCCACGAGCAGTTGTTTTCTTAGATTTCTTCCGAATGAGCGTTAGAAACTGCTCCACCAAATCACACGTGTGCCCGGTTGTAATTACATCTGGTTGCATATGTTCATAAGATGCATCATTAATACTGCAGGTTCCTGCCTTAGTTTATATTTACATTATATTTACGATTTCACCTCCTGCTTATTAACAATGGCATTTTCCTTGTTCCGATCTGTGTTCCTTGATACGTGTTTGAAGGTGAAGAATTATTGCAGTACATGATCCTAACACTTGTGGGTTTTAATTTCAGCTCCTTGGGAAATTAATGGACCTTGTCCACAACCTTGTTGACTGATTAAAGTACAATAAAGTGCAAAATGACTAATGATGCTGCTACAGTAGAACGATTCCAGATAGGCAGTACTTAACTCAATGGTTAGGTCTACTGTATGCATCAATTTTGTTGTTTACAGTATTCCAGGATGAGGACAACGACTGATTTATGTAATCCAAAAACATTCATAGACCAAACATTTTTTATTTCACTGTAGTTTTGAATCCTTTCTTATAGTGATTTCTCAAAACTGGGGATTCTTGTGAACGTTTCATTTTCAAGGCATGCTCAATGACACTTCATATTTCAGATTTTATGGCTTTACGTAGTTTTAGTGCGAGCACCCATTTCAAGGCTCCCAATTAATTTATGATGCACTTGCCTTTCAGACAAAAGGCTATTTAAAGGGATCTGCAAAGGCATAAAAAACATCAACCGTGCACATTAAAAAAGGACATTCGAATGATAAAACAAGGCAATTAAAACCGTGTTTCGGAGACAACGAAAATTAAATCGTCCCAAAAAAAAATGACAAGTCACATGGAAAATATATCACATAGAAATGTACTGTATTAAACCCAACAGTAAACACTACCCGTCTCCATTTTTCAGGTCTGATTTTGATGAGTATTTTTAGAGGCTCTCGGGTGTAAACAATTATAAATCTACTGTTGAGCAGATGGCTACTGATAGACATCACAGAGACGACAGGACGTCAGAAATTTGATTTGGAGCTGCTTGTTGTAATCATTTTAAAGAACAATATGTGGCGTCAACTGATGATTAACACATCTCCGATGTATTCCCCAATTAGATTTGAGCGCTGGAAAATACTATTTAACATAAAAAAAAAAAAAAAACTCCATGGAAAACTACGCCTAGGCTAACAGCTGCCTCGAGGCTCACCTAGGACGAATTAAAAGACCGTTTCCCAAAATGCATCCCCTTTGTTTAACAGCTCTCCATTTGCTGTCATGGCAGTGGAGGAATGCAACAAGGAGGCACCAGTTATTCATAAACAGTGTTGGGAGTAACGCTTTACTTCTAACGCCCTTGCGTAATGGAACCACTTTTCTTGGTAACTAATAATGTTATGCGTAACCTTTCCCATTCAGTAATGCAGTTATTGTTACTGTGGTGTAAGGGAGATCGTTACTCATCTGTGGTCCAAATGGACGGTTTCTCACAGCCACGGAGAGAGGACGTTGTGTAGCGGAGCCTGTCTGCTGCCAGTCAGTGTGTGTGTGTGTGTGTGTGGTAACTCTCACAGTCATGAGTGAAAGACGGCCGTGCACACTAACTG
Source organism: Paraplagusia blochii (assembly GCA_016785265.1). Classification (NCBI taxonomy): domain Eukaryota; kingdom Metazoa; phylum Chordata; class Actinopteri; order Pleuronectiformes; family Cynoglossidae; genus Paraplagusia; species Paraplagusia blochii. The sequence continues at coordinate 21,337 of JAFBJS010005138.1, forward strand.
AACTGATGCGATGAAAAGGAGCAATGGTTGGTTGACATAGGTTAACATATCAGGCTAAGCCAATCAGAAAGAGACCTGGGCGGGTCTCCTTGCCGTATCGAGAAATAAATCGTCTAACACACACGCAACACAGTACAGCAGTACACACCCACATGCTAGACGACGGCAAGTTGAGGTTATGATAAAAATGCCTATCAAAATGTCTAAACATCTATTTTGTTTTTTCGTACCATTATATTTCACTATGATAGTTGCTACAGAACACAACACTGAACTTTTTTTTATATGTTTTTATTTAAAGTAAATTAATTTTATAATTTAGTAATTAGTAGCGTAACTAGTTACTTTTTCAGAGCAGTAACTTGTAAAGTAATAAGTACTTTTTTAAGTAACTTGCCCAACACTGATCATAAAGGTAAGTTGAATCCCTCTTCTCAAAGCCGAGTCCAGCTATTCTGCTTTTACAATAATACAATCTATAGCAATAGAATTAATGTCTCCTTTTGTGGTCTCCTATGGTATATGTCCATGTTCCCAAATAGATAGATCGCCTAAAGCAGGGGTGTCAAACTCAATTTCAGAGGGAGCCAGAAATAAAAACTAGCATGAAGTGAGAACTAAACTCAACATACATTGAGGAATTAACTGTAAATGTGCCTGTTCTTTCACTTGTAAATTATTTTTTTTGTCTTTTTTCATGTGAAAACATGGAATCTGGAACAGCCGAAGCTTAATACTATCAACACATGAGAAATTACATTAGAAACAATTTACACATCAGTGTACTAAGATTGAATAAAGGCAAAATGCTTTTTTAGCCTCTTTGAGACCATCTAATGGGGAAATGCTGGCTTTGCAGGGAAAAGGTAGAAGGATAACGATAAAATACATTATTAATTAATTACTAATAATAATTTGGACAAGTTTGGCGGGCCTGATTAAAATGCCAAGCGGGCCGCATCTGGCACCCAGGCCTTAGTTTGCCCAGGTCTGTTTCAGATCATTTTTTACGTAAATCTTTCTTAACAGAACCAAATATATGTGGTATACCAAAACGCATGTATTACTAATATAACATTTCTGACAGTATATAAGGGCTACATACTGCTTGGCTAGCTCTAGCACACTTTGGGTTTTTTCTTGTGGGGCAGATTTGGCCCTGGGGCCTGAGTTTGATATTTGTAGTCTAAAGCATTGTTTTCCAAAGCCTGGGTCGCACAGGGATTTTTTTTGGATTGTCTCACATGATGTTTACCTAGGAGTTCTTGGTCATTTTCGTTGGTTCAATTACTGTATTTGATTGTTGAAAACTTGAAAAATACTAATTGTTTGGATATCACTCTGTCAACATTGAACTAGTGGACTCCCATTAATGTAACCTTCACTAATTTGAAGCGCAATTTGAAACATTCTATATCTCCAAACATCCTTAATGTCGGTCTCATGTGTCGCAAAACTCTGGCGTAATTCATGCTAGGTTTGCTGACCCAGAAGAGGTTTTAAAAGGTTAGAAAAAGAGTTAACAGAAAAATGCAATGCTCTTCACAGCCTTTACTACAACAGAAATAATATTTTTATAGCTCAAGATCTCATCCACAGATGCCGTTTTACCTGCCTTGTGTCACATAATGTTTACCGTATCAACACTATTACTGAATGTTCTTTCTGTGATGTGAAAGGAACTTACGGTCAACACCTCCACACCCTCTGGCTTCTGTTTCCCCACTGCTGTTTTGTGTTTTATTAAAAGCAATCCCATTACCTTTTGCTGGTTTTTATTTTTATTTTTGTAACATTAACATTTATAGCAATGCTCACCTTTCTTTGAAGCCCATATAAAAGATATGAGAAGGGTTTTTTAAAAGTTAGATGGCAAGGCCGATCCAAAACCCTTGGGTTCCGTATATCCTCCAGATCTCTGTCCTCTCATATCCTCTTTAAAATCTATACCAACAGGCCTGACTATTGGCAGTAATGCATTAAGAGTGAATTTTGCTGCCTCAGAGATCATCAGCTGCACCCAAGACAGTGATAAAGTCACAGAGCGGCCTGAAGGAGCCGAAAAGTAATGAATTCGGCCATAGTGGAACCGACATAAAACAAAGTATAAGGCCTTTGGGATCTAAGTGTGTACTCTATGACTTGAGGAAAAAAAGAAAACGTAAAAACGGTATACCTCGACTTGTCAGTAACGGCACATGGACTGATTTCTAAAGCTCCGATGCAAATGAATGTCATGCTTTTGGCAGTGTTTATTCTGCCGATGCAAATGAGAGTTAGCATCATTAGTAAGAAGGATCGAGGATTGAGGAGTGCCTGGGAGTAAAGACCATCATATCTGGTCAAACCTATTAGAATGAAAGGTGGTTTGACAGGAATGCAAGGCCAGATTAACAAAATGGGCTGTAGGGGCTGCAGACCCGGGGCTCGCCTCCAGGGGGGGCGTCAGGTTGCTGATGTCGACAGGGCTCAATTAATACTATATGAGGACTGGAGGTGATTATAAGGGTGAGGCCAACAACCATCAACGTAAAGCGTGGCTGCCATTGTTCTCATGTATTTTCCTTCCCATGACATTTTCCAACCCTTGGAGAAAATGTGTAGCCATATCTGAAGTTTTTTCATAAAATAATATCCCCTCTGTTACAATTGTAGCATATTTTTATAGATAATAAACACCCATTATATCTATCTAACGCCTTAAGGTAGATATTATGGGTGTTTGAAGTAGAGTACAATTCGTTTGTGTAGACTTCTTCCAAGAATTTGTCACCTGACATCAGCTACCTGAGGCCCCCCTGGTGGCGACGCCGAGGGCTGCAGCCCCTTTAGCCCAATCTGGTATTCCGGCATCGAATCTCTAAAAATATGTTACCATCTTTGAAACAGAGTTTGGGACAATATTATGGTCGTTTAACATCTAAAAGAATATGTTACCACCTTTAAAAGATATGGTTATGGTTGAAAAATATTTTGGCAAGGGAAATACTTCAGAACAACGGCAGATGCACAGTCAACAAAAAATGTTTTTGGCTTCTGAGGAGACTTGTGTCAGTGCACCTACCAAGATTGGGTCACAATATGAAGGGCCTCATCCTAGTAATTAGGTCGAAGCCCCAGAGAGTGTTTATCTGGCCCAGGGAACAGGTAATTAGTAGTTGGGCTGCTCAATCCAACCAAACCACAGTGAGTGGCTTTTGGTTCCCTTTTCTTTACACACGTGTCAGGTCGGCTGCTGTGAATAAGAAGCTCCCTTCCCTCAAAGAAATTCAGGTGGTCTTGTTAATATCATTTCATGATGTGCAACTCCACTGATACCACCTGAGAGTCCTGCGCTTTATTGGTTTTCTTGTTTGCGTCTTTCACCAGGCGAGGGGAATAAATAAGACAGTGAGGAAAGAAAGAGCAGGGCACCGGTAACTAGATTTCTGAGGGAAGATACGGTGCAATTATTTTGAGTTATGCAAACATGTGATGTTTTTTTTTTTTTTTTTTGCATGATTCAGCACCATTGTGGGTGGATTTTCTTCCTTTTTTCTATAGCTCTCATCCCAATCTAAAGCTTTCTGAATTGGAATCCCAAAGGATGACTCAAAAACCCTCTGAAAAGAAAACAAACGAAAAAAACCAAACTATCCCATGTCAACTTTTACAACAGGTACAGAATCAATACAGATGAATTATATTTGTGTTTGTTTATTACTTGTTATTCTTGGGTTTGTTTGGTGTCTGCAAAAGACGAATGTAGCCTTGCTGGTCGTGTAAGTCAGACGCTTTTGCTTGTGTTCTCATCTCTAGTCTGAACATACACAGCACCCTGCTGTTGAAGGACAGATGCCCTTACGTCGTGATTGATGCGAAGGTGTCGCGTCATAAAATGTACGATATAAATCATACTCCGGCGCGCTTGACGTACCCGCAACGCTGTTTGTGCATGTGTTCCTGGCAGCCTGTTTTGCTAATACTCATGTTTGCACTCAACGACAGCTCTTGTCTGACAACCTTAATCTGAGGTGGTGAGCTGCAATTTGATTTACTTGCGTGTGTCAGACATGGGGCTCTCTGCAGCGCAGCGTGAGGAACAAAGGTGGAAATTATGTGAGATGTAATTCATGAGGACAGAATGGACGGCCATAAAGGGATCTCTGTGATGACTGCTTAGTGTACATGAGTCGGCCTCAGAGGGATTTAGTTAAAGGACATGAGGTAACTCGTCCTCTGCCATTGTACTCTGTGCCGCAGCCTTGGAGTGCACAGACAGGACTTTAATATTTGCTGCACAGAGATTCACGCCCGGTGGGAGCCACAGTGTCAGTGCACAGCACTTATATGACTAAACCCTCAGTATCTGCAGTTTATACAGATTTGTTTGTATGACATGGCATGGCAAGGGACATTAGGGTATAGCTAACATGAGCAGCTTCCGCTGGCCAAAAATGTATTCTCCTATGGAGTTTTGAGATATTTTTGTATGCTCTGTCAAGATTGCTTTCTTTTACCGAGTCAGGTGGATATAATGTTATTTAGCTCATAGAGACAGGCCCACTATTAGGTATTACAAGTCCTGATTCAGATACTACGCAATGAGTAAATACACATTAACACTGTAAGCATGTTTATATCTTGGTTTATGAGCCATGAAATTGTTACTCCCTTTTATGTGAAGACCCTGTCATCCCAAGATTATTGTTAACATTTTATCCAGAAATTGCTACTTTGAGGACAACTGGACATAGTAGATTTTTTGATGACGTTTCACCTCTTATTTAAGAGCCTTCTTGAGTTCTTTTGGATGAAGATGAAATGTCTAGAAACCTACCATGTCCAGTATTACAAAGTGTTGTGAGGTATAAATTGAGGGCAAACTTTTGTGAAACATTTAATTCAACATACAAGTTTCAATATGCCTATAGTACACCGAGTATGCATTGCATTAGCTAATAGTATGCTGTGTACAATCTCTATGGTGTAAAGAGACGAGAGTTTCTAAACTCATGGCCCTTGGGCCATTTGTGGCCCGTGGAATGATATTTTGCGGCCCCCACCTTGATGTGAAAGTTGAATTTATAATAATATTTTATAGACTTGTTCTCCACATTTTGTGGTAAATCCCATAGTTCTCAAAACCCTGATCCACAGTCTCCTTCTGGTTCAGTGTTGTATTACACAGAATCTATGGGAAACTGATTTTTTAATTGAACTTTTTCTTTTGTATTGAACACGTAAAGCTTACGCGGCCCATCAGTGAAATAATAGTGTGGTTGGTGGCCATCAACATATTTGAGTTTGAGACCCCTAAAAAGATATAAATATCTAATATATACATATATACTATATAGGGATTGTCTTCCACAAAATTATTTAAAAATAATTACAATAATGTGCGTTTGTTTGAGATCTGATAAACAATGCTCAAACCCATGTAACTAAGGCACCTAGTCATTTTGTTATTCCCTAATATTTTCTTCTCAAAATCTTATTTTTTTTAAGAAAAGTTTATGTAATGAGCAAAAAAAGAAGAATAAACGAATTAGACATAAAATAAGCAAAAAGAAACAATTCAACTCACAATTTCTAAACCCAAACTGACTGAGTCAAAAATTGGAAACGATGTTGGATTAGCACCGCACCCTCTCCGTCGAGTCGGGGCTCAGTGTGACAGATGAGCTCATACATCACACACAGCACAGTGCTGACAGCTGCCACTGTCACAAGTCAACTCCAACCTCTCAGCTTCATTCACCCAACTGCATTTGTGCACACACTCTAGGCAAGACTGCCCCTCAGCTGCCGTGGAAACTGCACACGCCCGTGGACACCGTTGAAAATGAACAGCGTGATTTATCTGACTCTGCATATTTATGGTCTTGCTGCATCTTCCTGCATGCATGTTCACATATACAGAGGAATTCCTCTGGGCTAAATCTCCTTATTCCCCCATTTCCTCAGCTGAGTGGCCATTTTAGTAGGTTAATAGTGTGTGGGGGGCCCTAAGGAAGCCTGTGGCATTGGCTAATGGTAAGTATGGTAAATGTGATAATGCCACATTGACCCCAGTCAGGTACCCCATTATTCATACTACCTCCGCAAAGTCTCTAGGTTTCATACTTTATACTAATGGGGGAACTGCTTCTTCTCAAACCTTCACGTGCAGAATAGCCATTAATGGATTCCAGTCTTTTTTAATTGTTTAAAACATTGTTAAATATTATTTTTAACAAATGGTTCATGTGTCAGCTCAAATACCACATCGCCAAAAAAATCGAATTGGATATCCAGATCATGTTTGAATAGTGTTGGGACATTTTTGATGATTTCTATTGTCACCAAAATCACTTCAGTTACTCAAAACAGGGAAGGCCAAAACACACTGGTTTTGGTATCACAAACAATGCTTTTAGACATTCCATGTTCATTATATTTTTTCAGATAATATACTTTTAGTTGGACCAGGCTGTAACGTCCAAAGGGACATGGTACGCAATGTGATTTCGCCCATTTTCTCCTCTTTTCCCCCAAGAAAGAGGCCAACCCACCAAATAGGTAAATTTTGGGTTATTTATCTAGTTTAATGTAAAGACTACCAAACATAAAAATACCACAAAACACAAGAAGAACCCTGCTGTTACCAACTTAAACACTCAAAAGGAAAGACAATGTTTTGACATATAACTCAAACTGAAACAAGCGGAAGCAGTTTAAAATAATTAAGGCTAGGTCACAAAATTGGGCTTTTTAATCAAAGCACATCAAGTATAAATGACAAGATGCTTAGCTCACACAACTAGGAAAATATAAGCGAGGCACAGCACATGGCCAGGTTCCTGGTAAAAGCTGAAGAGAGGAGAAAAAGGGAAGATGGCCGACATCAGATGGTTTATATTCTAGCGGTTCACCAATGAGCTTTCAGCTTTTTTCCCATGTGATCCTGCCAATTAGAAAAGACACGCCCAAAACATGGTCTCATGTCTGTTGATGATTGTTCCAGATTCAGTGACTATACACCAAAGATTTCATCTCAGCAGAAAAGAAAATATACACTTTTTTTCTATGTTGGCCTTCTGTAAATTTGAGTTTGAAACACATTAAGTAGAGGGTTAGAAAAAAAAATCTTCTTTCTTTTGTTTTTGGCTTGTTAAAAGTTAGGGTAGCTCTCCATGTCCTCACTACATCCATCAATCGTCTCTTTGTCTCCTACCTGGTAGCTTTATCTCAAGGATCATTCTTCTACCAATGTATCCACCGTCCCTCCTCATCTTCATCTGACACTAGGTCCCAGGGGCAGTAGTCTCCTTGAGTGCCACACTGCATCATAGCGTGAGCTGTCCAGCAGGTGGTGAGCACTGAAATCACTGTTGTCATGACACCTCCAAATGTCAACAAGAAAAAAATAGACTTTATTCTTGTTTGTTATTTGGCCGAAATAGAGAGTAGGTCTTGGTGACTATGTTAAAAGACCAAGAGATGAGTCATAAGCAATAACAAGAGTACACACTGAGCCGGTGGGCTTTACTTTCCAGTCGTTCTCATGTTGCTTTTAAGAGAGATGTCACTGTTACACTAAGTAATATTTTTCCTGAGTCCCAGAGCGCAAAATGGCCACAGCTCTGCAGAGCTTTGATAAGGTTATTGATCAAAACCACCGACTCGACGCCCGTGTCCATGCTGAAGCTTATGATGTCTGCCGCATCACTTCACGGGGACGGAAGCTGAATAAATCCGTTTGAGTTCACAAACTTGGAGGAAGTGAAAACAACATTTTTTTTTAGGGTTGTACCGAACTACCCACAAGGCATTGCCACCGTTCTGTAGATCAGTTGCACCAAAAAAGAATGCTTTACTAACAATCCAAAAACCGTTTAGTTGTAAGCAGACGGCCGTACACACTAACTGAACTGATGCGTTTAAAAGGAGCGATGATTGGTTGACATAGGTCAACATTTCAGGCTAAGCCAATCAGAAAAAGGCCTGGGCAGGTCTTCTTGCCTTATAGGGCAGTGCTTCCCAATTGTTTTCTGTTACGCCCCCCCAGCAAGAAGAAAACAATTCGCACCCCCCCACCACCAACTCCCCGTCGCAACTCTAAATAACAGCATTTGTCTATTAAATAGTTATAATAGGTTCACATCTGCATAACATTGTATCTTTTGTATCATAAAGAAACAAAAAAAGAGATATTGTTCAACTTACAAGGATGTGCAATTACACTTTATCGTATTACGGCAAAAAAAAGCATGTTCCCCAGGGTCACACATGACCTCTCCCCAGCATCGCACCGTGCCACCCCAGGGGGGCCCGCCCCACACTTTGAAAACCCCTGTTATAGGGAAATAAACAGTCTCACACACACAGGCGACGCGGTACAGGAGCAAGTTGAGGTTACAATAAAGATGCCTGTCAAAATGTTTAAACATTTATTTTGTTTTTATTGGTCCACTACATTTTATTATAAAAGTTACTACAGAACACAACAATAAACTTGTTTAATGCGTTTTTAAATTAAAGTAACTAGTTATTAGTTACTTTTATGATTTAGTAGCTAGTAACACAACTAGTTACATTTTCAGAGCAGTTACTAGTTTTACTAGTACTGTTACTGTTTTAAAACCTGGCCAACACTGCTCATTATACATATCAACACGCTTTGGAAAGTTTCTTTGCATCTTCAAAAAAATTTTAAATAATAATAAGAATAAATATAGATTTACTGTGACAGAGGGTTCACATGTACCAAGCCTGCGCTGCATAATACGTGGCGATAAAGCCTTCAAAATGTCTTCGCCGACTGAAGACTAAGATTTCGCAATTAAAAATGCTTGGTAAACAATTAACTTAATGCAGGAGCAGCCCCCAAACCACATGTTTATAACCAATATTTTTTTTTTCCTAACTAATGTAATGATACAGACATTGAGGCAGTGAATATAACAAAAGTTATTCTGTCTTAAATAATGGGGTTGGGAAAACAGATCTGCTCTTGGGTGAGGGGTGTTGGAAGTTGGAAGTGTCACAGGGAGCCGTCCTATCACTTTACAAAATTAATGTGCTTCTTACACTCAAATGACCTGCTGTTCAGACAGATTGGAATCAATAGGTCTCAAGGTCCGGCTGGCTGAATTCCATCTTCTACCTTTTAATACATTCACCTTATTTTTCTGCCACGTCCATGCACATTATTTTACAGCAAATAGAGGAAGCAGGTCATCTTTTTGGCAGAGGTGGTTGAGGAACCAGTCTTAGCTTATGGAAGGTTTCAGGTTCATCTCCAACAGCTGCCAGGTTACCGCTGATGAGAACCCGGCATGGCATTGTCTGTACACACTGCTCCCCAGGTGTTCAAAGTTGCCCACTGCTCACTTTGGTGACGTGTTGAATGCAGACGTGTAATTTCATGATGTGCATCACGATGACAAGGCGTTTGCTGTCCTTTGTTTGATGATGCAAGCCTTAAGGACGGAAAGCAAACTCCTTATCATTGAAATCCACACTGCGGATGAGTGCGGATCAAAACTGGAACCTCCTGGACCCCTCTTCTCCTGGGAGTCCTGTTCTTTAACTACTGCCCTTATTTAGCATGTTGCATCATTCCCTTTTCAAGGTCAAGGTCAAGGTCGACTTTATTGTCAATAGCCTTACATGTACAGAACATACAAGGGTATTGAAATTGCGTTCCCCGCTATCCCATGCACAGACAAGACACAACATTACAATAAACACAACATTACAATACAGTTTACAATAAAGTCTGCCATATTGCGGTCTGCAGTCAGAATAGTTAGTGCAAAAATAGATAGGTAGTGGGCATTACAGTTGACCAGATGAGTAGAATAGGGGTTTACAGTCATGTCATAATAGATACTAAAATAAAATAAATAATCAGTAGAAAATGATGTAAAATAGTGCATTTCATCACATTATATATTATATTACAACAGTGCAGGTGATGGTTGTACAAGGAGGTCATGGGTACAGTACAGATGGTTATAGTGCAAGAAAAAGTGCAGTAAACAGTTTCATATTAAAGTGCTCTGTGTGTGTGTTAGTGGGGAAGAGTTTAAGTGGGAGTGATGAGTGTGGGTGGAGAGGGGAGAGAGTTCAACAATCTAACAGCTTGGTGGATGAAGCTGTTAGTGAGTCTGGTGAAGCTGTTAGTGAGTCTGGTGGTGCAAGCTGTTCAGCACCACCTTTCCTAAAGGTGGTGCTAAACAGGTTTATTTTTAAGGTACGGTGTATTTAAGAAAATCAGTAAAAAATATTCACACAGGTCCGTGGATTATTTTGTGGCGGAGTGCTGTGTTAGAGCTGTAGGTCTCTGTGGTAAATGGTGCATATATTAGAATGCTGCAAACGAACATTAGTCCAGATTAATTAATCAGTGTCACAAAACAGATGAAGCATTGTCTCTGATGACAACATTAATAGTAATGTGTTGCGGATGGTATTTAGTTTAATAAACAGCTTTATGTATTAAATAAGTATGGAGATTCTTATAGATTAAACAAAACATGTCTTATTTTCTTGGTTGGCTATACCCTTTTTTTATCCCCAACCTGGTGCCCACTTGGTAGCCCCCATAGTCTACCAGAGGTGTGTTCCAAAAAAACGGAAACTAGTCCAAAGAGTTTCAAATTGGTATTGTTTCTGTGCTTTTTAAGCAGAGGTTACACTTATAACAATATTCTAATGCAGGCATGGGCAATCTAAGGCCCGGGGGACAGATACGGCCCATTGAGCTTTTATCTGAATAATTAATTCAAATAAATATTAAACTTCTGACTTTTCCCTGCAATAATGCGTTTACCCGGTAGATTATGTCATAAAGGGTATGAGAAATGTAGGATTTTAGGTTTTATACATGACTTTTCATGCCAGTTGTCTTGGTTCAAACAAACATTTCATCTTTCTGCTCTAGACTTCGCCCCCGGGTCCAATTTCAGGACCAAATGTTGCCCGCAAGTCAAAAAGTTCCCCCATGCCTGTTCTAGGGGGTGCAATCCAATGGTCAGAAGAGTGGTCACTACTGTATGTCCCAGAACTTTTTACTATTAAAATCGTAAGTCTCCATTGACGAGTAGCTCATCGTCCTTGAAGTAGCTCTTGGGTTAAAAAATGCCCATGGTACATTCCAAAATTAAACAAACTATTCCAATGAATGAATGAGCGTTTTCAGAAGAGGAGACTCAGATGAATTGCAGAAGCTCGAGGCCCTACTGTACGTAAAATCTTTCTACTTTGAACTATTGTTGACTCCACTCCTCTCTCGTCTCTACTCAGACACAGGGCTAGTGTCCTTTCCGCTAATTACATCCTATATCTGTATTTCTGATTCATAAAAGCCCGCAGTCATCCATCAACATATGACTGTCATTACACCCGTCAATTTTTTTTTTCACTCTAAAATACATTTTGGAGGAAAAAGGAGAAATTCACTCCTTTTTTTTTGTTCATCATACCATCTGCTGACATGGATAATTAATCACCTAAGCAGTGTGTCTCATTATTTAGCTGCCGAGAAAAGGCTGTTGTGCGCCTGAGAACGCACACTCTGTGTGTGTCTGTGGCAGCCGACAGCTGCAGAAAGTCAAGCCTGGCTCACTGTTTTAGGCCTTTTATGGCAGCGTGTTTGCTTGGCTCCGAAACGCAAACAGGGTCAGATTAACTAACAGCAATGCTCAGGCAATCACCCCCACTCTGTGCTAACTAATGAGAAAAACCACAAGGCACCGAGTCTGTACTTTTAATTTGTACAAGAAGCATAAAGATTTTAGAAAAATGTTTTTTTTTCTTGGCAAGATGCCAGGCATTTACAGTCTCTGCAGATTTGCTTGAAAGCATGTTTGCGTTAAGCTAGGGAATGCATTAATTTCAAAGTAGGGGGTATGATCAAATTCTCAAGTCCTACAATAGTATTTTATTTTGAAAAATAAATTCTTTGGTACAAAATCTAACAAGGGTGCATGAGAAGGTAGATGGAGAAATTGTATGAATTAACATATCAATGTATAAAAATCATGTTTCTTCTTATTCTCTCCTTTATATATCTATATAGGACAGAATATAATGATAATATGAATTAAAGGAGTTTAGTGGGCACCCTAAAAAAGCCAAATAAGCCACCATAGGTCCCCAGGCCCTATTTTTCCTATGTCTGAATGCAGATGTATTGTGAGAAACCCTTGGAACTAAAAGGCTTTTAGCTTTTAGCATGTCCATGCTATTTAATGACTTAATACAGATACTGCGGGAAAAACAAGAATATAGGCGGAAATATAGTGATAATATAAATTGGACAAGTTTGGTGGTCCGAAATAATAAGCCAAACATAGGGTATACGGCCCATAGATTGCCCACGTTGTGTGAGAAAAAACATTTTGCATTATTGAAATATGATAAAACAACAATGAGAGAATTAAATACTTATATAAAATCTAATTTTGTTGAGAAAATTACATTTTTGTCTCTCTTAACGGCTTCACAGCAAGACTAACTTATCATGATAACACACCTGCACTAACCAAGTTCAACTCTCATTCCCTACCCAATCAGCAGGAAGCTAAGGTTGTGCGTGGGCGGGATATTCATATCTGTAACTGCAGCAAAAAGAAGCAATAAAATGAGGCAGATGATTGCCTTCATATCTAACCCCATTATGGTTCTTTAGTGAGGGGCCACAATGCACTGCAGTTAATATTAATAGTTAATATTTTCCTCCTGCAAGTTTGTTAAAAGTACATTGGTCTGTATGCAAATATGGTATTTTGCAATCATTTTATACGATGTTAACGTGATGAAATTGTCAACCAGGTCCTGGTTTATCCCGCTGACTGCTCTGTGACTCCGGTCAGATTCTGTCTCATTGCTGCTCTTCTCCTTCTCTCCCACTGGGTAAGGCTGCCAAGGACTTTCTTCTCACCGCAGGAAGGGTTGAGCCAGTGCTGGTTAGGCAGCATTCTGAAAGTACCTACTGCAGTGCCAAGTCTTCTATATTTCAGCATATGCACTAAAATCACAGCTCATATAATCACAGGCTCATCATTCGTTTTCTCTCCTGCCTGGTGACAGAGTGGTCTGTGAAGCTGTCAATGTCACGTTTCTCCATCTTTGCGATAATGACATCTGCCCCTTGTAACGATGCCTCCACCTTGGTGATTTTTCACTTCCTGAGGTTTACAAGCTGAAATTTAGAGCAGTTTCAAGCATGTATTGATGACGATTTTCTTTTACCTACGAATCAAACTCAGTGTATGTCTGTTTTGTTTGTGTCAGTGTTTGATGAGAGTCAGTCAGACAGATGGGAAGAGTGGAAGAAAGTCAATGCTCCGTAGACATGTGCTTTGTATCAAGACATGTATGTATATGTAAATATATACATATAAAATAACTGAGATTAGATAATGAGCTGCAATGCTGCCCTCTAGTGACTTTGACTTTATTACACAGCCATTTATTCACGAAACCCTTTTTGGACATTTAACAAGAAACCAATAAGGCCTTTTACAGATGTCAAATCATTTGAAATATTGGTTGGCCAAAATGATCCAACATACCTAATTCGTTACTTTAAAATAAATAACAAATAATTAGATTTTTATTATTGCCTATTATTTAGCAAAATTCAGGCATAGTGTTAGGATTATAAACCATTAAGGATTCTTAGAGACATTGAATAATATGTCAATATTGGTCGATCAATATTTATTGACATCCCATAATAATATAATTATAAACAATAACCAGTAATTCTTGTTTAGTGTGTAGTACCAGTATTACACAAAAGCATCATAGTAGTTTTATATTAACGATATCGCAATTCAACTCTGATTTCCAAAATGCTGAAATTGTCCAGAAAATAAATTTAAAAATTGCTGATGAGTTTATTTAAATGAGCTACAATGCTGCCATCTAGTGATGTTCACTTTAATATACAGCCAATAAAACCCAGACATTGCTATCTGTCTAAGGAGGACCAGATAACAATTACAGATATTACATAATATGCTACAATTAGATGGCAGAAATTATCCAACATTACAAATTTTCATAATTAAAAATGAAAAACAAACAAATATATATACTGTATACTATATATATATATATTGACTTTTATGCAGTTTTTCATCTTTAATCATGAATCAAAATTAGTAGTAGTAGAAAATAACACTGTATACTACACATACACATATATATATATACATAAATACATACATACATATATACATATATATATACATATATATAAAATTTCCCATAGTGGACCAACAACTGTGAGTTTGAATGTGCATATTGTTGACTTTCTTTTTTTTTTTCAATGTAATCACATTTCTTTGAACTGCAAAGATGAGAATAAATAAACCTTGGGGAAGGCTGTGGCTCCAGATTTTGCAGCATACCTGAGCGTCGCCAAACTGGTATTGCATCTTTCTGTGATCGCATCACAGCCTTGGGTAAAGAAATCCATATGTATGAGTATGCAGGAAGTAAATAAATAAAAGTCCTTCAAAAAGGCCATGAGGCTGGGGACTGTTAATTCTAATACTGACGTCCTCTGCCATACTGACACCAAAGATCCTCTTCGAAGTACGATCACTCCCTTGCCCCAAAATCTCATTAAGACTTTGTTTCTTTTCAAAAACAATCGGCGATCTCATAGGATGCTATGAATGTGATGAATCACACGCCAATTCATAAGAAATGCCCGAATTACCATCCAAATGACACTGTAGTGGTAATTATGGCGGTAACAATGGCAGCCGTGATCAATGAGATAATACTTCCAATTACAAACATGACATCTCGTGGAAAAATAATGGGCATCATGTACAGCAGTTAGCTGTTATGACGTCCTCTGTGAATCAGATAATTAGAAATGCAGGGGTCAATGACAATGGGGAGGACACATCTGTATATCACTGAGGAAAAAAAAAACTCAAAAAGCTTGTTTCATCTTTCAAGCAGCCAGCATAATATGATTTATTCAAACCCGCATATATACATATATATTTATATATACATTCTCTTGATGCTTCTGTATTTATATTTTACTTACTTATTGCATATTGTGCATATTGTTTATACATTTTATACTTGTTTTTATATTTTGTTTATATATATATTTTCTGGCTAATATTACTACCCCATTGTTCATAATTGTATGTCATTGCCTGTTTGTATCATTGGTCGTAGTGATAGAAAAAGCAAATTCTTGTTATTTTGCACACCCATGACTAAAATGAACAATGGGCATGATGCCATATGCTCATTGGCCCTCGGTGGTAACTTGGCAGCTGGTGGACTTGAACCTTAAACCCCTCCGGACCCAAGTCTAGTTCCTTAGCCACTATTCCTCCACTGACCCCTGGTATCACTTGACTTATACGGTATCTCTCGAAGAAAAATCCACTTGTAGGCGTAAATAAATACACGGGCAGCTATTGCCCCGCAAGCTGGACTGAATGTGCAAACAATTTTTTTGCTAACATATTTTCCCTAAGAATCTTCCTCCAGTCCAGTGTAGTGTGTAAGATCTATGTGATGGACTGAGGCTCATCAGTGAGTGCTGTAAACTAAGCCTACCTACCTCCGAAGAAGGGGTTTGTATCCAGCTGAAGGCTAGATAACACAGGCGAGCCACTCGATAGCTAACCTTTCTGGCTAGTATTCAGGGCTGTGAACCCTGTCCAACTAAATCTGTAGCTATTGTTGCGGTGAGAACGCTACAACAGCTTTTTGACAGTCTGCAGTATTCTACAGTTCTTTCTTGGTTTGTTTTTTTACACAACTTTTCCTTGTTTTTTTTTTTAAGTTTTTCTGATATCCCCGTCAACCTGTCCTCCTCCTCTTGGTTGAGTCATTCTTCCTTCCCTGCTCTTTGCATTTTATAATTACTTTTAAGCCTGTTCTGCTGCCTCCACTTCATCCTCCACTGTTTACTCTTGCTGCCAGTGTGCTCAGAAGCTCATATATTTCATTGAACTGGAACATTGACAGGGACATGGAAGTCCTTAGTACTCACCGAGACACGATCAATGAGCAACCTGCCGGCGAAAACAATACCCAGATATCAGATTCATAACAGGGCCATGTCTCAAGGGTTAAACACGCACACACACACACTCACATATATATATATATATATATATATATATATAATATATCATATGATAACAGTTTATTGTGTAGTACCATTAAGGGTACATTACATGAAGAATTCTATGACTGAAGACAAGGTTATTCCTACAAGCACTGTATTTGGCAGTACAATTGGTATTGCGACAACACATTATCAGTAAGGTAAAACTAACCTGTCTCACGACCGTCTAATCCCAGGTTACGTTCCCTATTATTTGATGAAAAATCCAACACTTGGTGAATTCTGCCTCGCAATGATAGGAAGGACCTACATCAAAGGATCAAAAAGCGACACCGCTACAAATGCTTGCCAGTTATCCCTGTGGTAACTTCTTTGACAACTCTTTGCTTAAAACCTCAAAGGTCAGAAGAATCGTGTGGATGTAAAACCTTAATCCATTTTAGTCCCTGTCAACACACCATGGAGAATGGTTAGATAATCAAGTGTCTTGTCAAGACACAGAAGTATTTTGTACTCAATGATTGCTGTGCTTTGTTTCTCTTCTCTCAATTCAAAGCCTTGTAGTTAAAAGAGCGTGATTAATCAACGTTAATGTGAGTGGAATTGACTGAATATACATCAAGATAAAAGAGTGCAAATCTTCTTTAAATCCCAGCGCTTCCTGGAATCACACACCACAGTTTTTGCCATTTTCTTTTCAAAGAACTAAAATGAAGGACAAGCCCTCAACAAGACTAATTGTGGTCTATCTAAACACAATTTTGCTTTGGAACTTCTGCACAACTATTACTCATTTCATTGATCCAGCCTTTCCAATAGTCTTCAGCAAGATGCAGTGCTGCATTTCCCACTGATATTTTGTGGCATGAGAATCGAATTTTCAGCACCTCCGTATAATCATACCTTTTTTGTGTAATGGGCGAGAGGGTATAGGTGATGTGAAATAACAGACGACCTCTATAGTTGCACACATTTTTTTAGCTGCCTTTTTTTGATATAAAAAAAATATAATGTTATAGTGTTCTGGAGCGTAAATACCAGAGTATGTTTTTTTGCTCCACCTTAATTTGGCACCCACTCGCATGCGTGTGATAAACAGAAACAACAGCGAGTCCGAGCAAAGTAATGCAAGAAAGAGTGAAAGGAAAGAATGGAGCTCAATGCCAAACACAGATGTTGGTATTCATTACATACCCTGTTATAGATTGGTCCGAATTCGTCTTTTTAACCCGTCCTCCTGTTCAGCTGCCGGCATTATCATTCAGTCTCCGTGTAGTCGATAATGTCAAGACAGCATCATTCACACCTAAATCATCTGTTTGATATGCGCTCTGAGACCTTTGCGCCTCGTCCCATTTTCCTCCCAATGTTCAGTGGCGCTCTTCAGGTGAATTCATCACAGTCTGTCCCCATCCTTTCCCACTGTCTTATCTCTACGCCCTGAAAGTGGACTGCACCGCTGCTACGCCAAGTCTCTGCTACACCTGCATTTGTTCAACCATCTGATTGGTTTTCAATCTGAAGAAAAAATCTGGTGCACTCAACCTACGCAACCTAATCAGTGCCTGATTTGTGAACATCCATCATTTGCTTATCTGTTACCAGGACGCAGAGGCACCAATCTTCACGACCACCACCCAAATCACACTGCACCAGCCTCTCCTGATCTTACTGTTAGTTGTGAGCCCACTGGAAGTTGCCAGCGGCCCTAAGCCTTGATTGGTTTGTGCCCAAAACTAAGAAAACACCTTAAGAATCTGGTCAAAACCTGAAGCTATTACACTTGCAATGATATCAAACAAGGTCGTTGTGTTACTAAGTGTCTCTGAAGAAACTCTAACTTTCATAAAGGTTGGTGAGACCTTCTCTACAGATGCAGCTAGGCCATGAGATACAAGTTTTATCTGCTCTGCAGCAAAACTAATCATCCATCTTCACCTGCTTATCATTTGCCTGAGACTCAGGGGCAGCTCTCCATGACTGCCACCCAAATCACAAGCCTTCCCATGGGTGGTGGAGCCCAGTGGAGTTAAGTGGGTTGGGACCTGGCTTGTCACCTGAGTTGGATCCTGTCAGCTGGTGGATTAGAACCTGAAGCTTTGGGGACCTAAATCCACTTCCTTAACCACAAGGCCACCACTACCTCCCTTGGTAAATAAAAACATTTTTTATTAATGTAATGAAAATGGGTAAATTAAAACAAAGAAAGGGACAGTAAGGGCAACAAGAAATAGAGAGAAAGACACTGACCAACGGGTACAAATTACCCAATGAGTAACTGCCATTATATATATATATATCATTACTCCAAGAAAAGACAAAAAATAATCTCTTTCACTGGTGGTTCACCTAGACACCCAAGCGACTCTTGGCAATCGGACATGCACTCAGTGTTTTCCTGTTGGTTGGAGAACATATGGAAAAATAACACTTGAGAAATCATGGTGCCAAGGGCTCATTTGTCAGAGCCCAAAACTATAGAGATTAAAACTACAAAGATGCTATTATCACTTTTGTTATTATTTGATGTGACTAAAAAATGTAAAAAAACAAAAATCTTATTTGTAATTGGCATTACCACAATTGATCGGGCCTGCGATAGATTTGTTAGCCTCAACATAAGGTGATGACATACAGTATTGAAATGTCAGGTTATCTGATCGCTTAAGAGTTGCTAAAGTACATGTAAAGAACATGCTGGAGGCGGAGAATTCCTGAACGCCATTATCTGAGAATGTGTCACCGTATCGATGTGTCACTGTCACTATCATCAATTGATCCGTGAGCAGCAAGACCGAAGACCTGACAGAGAGAGAAAGCGCAAAACTTCCACAAAATCGCACAAGCTAAGAAAGTATAATCTCATAAATGTCTGCACGATCCATTGGCGTTTTGTGTCAAAACTCGACGTACCCTTGGCTGTCCCCAAAATTAAAGATCATTTTTAATCACTTTGATAATGAAAGCTTTTTTTGGTCGGTGGAACTCTGATAGATACCGCAGTTTATGGGAGCTGACAAGGGACATTGCATTGAGGGCATTGGAACTGGCAGCTTGTCAAACAGCCTACGAGAAAAAGAGCAGCACAAGTCAAGAGAGGCGAAGAAATAGGTGATGCTAAGTGGGAAGAAAGATGAGTTTCATGAAGTCAAACAACAGGTCACCAGGCTGCCGTTTCCACATTTCATCTCTCAAACATCTTAATCTCCACCTCCTCCTTTTTCCTAGTGTCCATTAATGAAAGAAAGGGAAACACCAGGATACAGAGTGCTCTCATTAGTAGGAACAAATAGCCTGAACATGAAAAAGCATCTGAGGAGAAGAGAGTGTTCCATGGTACAAAAAGAAAATGTTCATCTCATCATGACCTTTGCTCTCAAAAGTCTTAAAGTGAACTCTTAAGAATTCGTAAAGAAACAGGGAGGGATGTGAGATACAACATTTACTGATACCGATATTACACTTAATTCCCGATACCGATATATGCAGGTGATTTCCCCTGAATTATTGTGATACCAGATTAAGGCATACAAATAACTGTGTACAACATAAACACACAACCTCAATATAAGTATTAGAAAAATGACACATTTATTTTTTACCATTTTGTCTGAAACAGTCCTATGATTCTTTGTGCAGCATTTGATGTAAACAAGAAATGTCTAGTGTTGGACAGAATAACTTTCCAAAAACATTGATTAACGTTATAAACTGGGCTCATTCAGCCTCACAACAACAGTCAATATAAATGGGCACAGATAGAAACAGCTGCAGTATAAGAATAAAAGACCCTTTTAATGAGAGAGAAAAACATTTCAGCATTGTTGCAATGTAAATTACTTTTCTCGTTGTAGACATGAAAGATGACATCGAACCACGTTTCACTGGCAAATGTCCGAGAAATACAATTAGTGATGATATAGCCCGACTTCAGAAACTCCACACGTTTAGTAAAAACAACGTCTTGAACACGAGAGATCGGCTGGTTCTCCAGGACGACGAACTCTATGAAGTTTGTCGGATTCTTTTGCTCTTCTCTGTTCTTTATCATATTTAACTCTAAGTCTAAGAGAGAGAGACAGCTGCTGCTGCTTTTGTTGTCATTCCACTGAGTCCATACTATATTGTTTTTCTTTGATGCATAAAAACGCCTCATGATAAAGTCTTCCCTCCACCCTCACATGACCAGTTCCTTGCAGTCATTAAGAATTACAGTTTTCTATCCACAAAAAACTCCAGACCATGGACATTTACTGTAGCATTGATCATTGTTGTCTCTTTAAATGACATCTTTATTCACGTGACGGTCAGTAGAACTGACGCAGTACCCCATTAGGACGTCCGGCGTGGCTTTGCAGCATCAGACTTTGAATGTCAGTGGAAAAATGTCAGTGGAAAAAAAAATGTTCCGATATTAAAAATGATACTGATATCGATCCAATATTTATATTTATATATATATTTATCTCTTGTTTTAATACTGTTTTGTGCATGTGTTTGTGTTGGGTTTGTGGATTTTTAATAACTGAATTTCCGCGGCGACTGCCTCATTCAATTAGCGACATTAATTTCCCTATGTGCCCAGGACTGATGGTGCTCCTAATATCACAGCAATTGTTCCATGGCACTTTAACGCTAACTCATTTTCTTCAGTTCCCCTTCCTCTCATTCATCAAATCTATTTGTCACAGTAATCACCAAGCTTCCCTGTAAGTAGAACAACAGGTCACATGAGGTCTTCCATCCTGGGGTGTCTTGCTTTCCAGTACTCACAGACCCCATCCCAATAAGACCATGCAGGTTTCTGCCACCTTGATTATATCAAATAAAGTTGATGTTACCAAAACATTTACACAAACATCCAACAACGACAGACCCTCCCAATCGGCACACAGTAAGATACTTGAGGCGACTCCCGATAAGTACATAAAAATCTTAGGTGCACTACAGCAGATGGAAGACTGCCCGCGGTTTTGATCGTTCTTCAATAATTGCCGATATTTTTAATCTCTACAAACAACTTGGAAGGCGCAAGAAGTGAGGCTATTTTGTTAAGCAAATCAGTAAAACGTTGTCACCGAAGATGGATGGGCTTAGGAGATAGGCTGAAGGATGCCAGAGCGGAACGAACTGGACTAATGTGTTTTAGCCTTTGTGTTTATTAAAATTAAGATTTTACTTAGTTTTTGGTATTGCTGCCAAACCTGTCGCATCCATTCTTTCCCTTCTCCAAGCCACATGCAGGTCATTCTCACTTTTGAAGCCAAGACTAGCCTCTCGGCTCCAACTATGAAAAGCTTTCCAATTTGCAGATTGTGCTTTTATTTAATTATCTGGGAGGGTGTGTTCCATTTCTTCATTATCACCCGCCACTAATTTACAACAATTCGCACAGTAATTCGATGAACCCCAAATTAACCTGGCTGCCCAGTGTTTTCCCCATTAACTTGTTTCCTTCCACACTTCATTGTCTCAGTAATTAAGACACATTCATGTCCAAGACTTGGTTCAAATGCCGCCGGGCGAACGTAGGTGCAAGTGCCATTCTGTGACGGTTGTCACTGGGGCACGCCGGTGAATGTTGGGGATAGAAATGATGGGTGAATTACGGGTGATTAGGATCTAGTAATCACATCTCCTACATGTAATTCTATCACAGTGCAAGTACCGCTCCCTCTACAAGGCCAGGACGGTAGTTTGTAGAATATGCGAGACCAGAGGGGCTGATACTGAGACCCTTGATAGTACTGGGTTCTGCTCCTTCACAAATGTTAATTTTTAATTTACTCACTCTTCAATATGTTATTGCAGAGCAAGTACTTCAGCTACTGCTATATCAGAGTTAGACAAACACTTGCACGAGATCTGGATGGCATTTTAGTTTGATTCACCAAAAAAAAAAAAAAATCACTTTGTTTCATCAGTAAACCTCAGCCTTTTCCATGCCCATATCTGCTCCTATCCCAGTGTCTGTGTCAAAGATGAAGACATTAAGTTTTGTTAATATTCTAATAATAGTTTGTTGTTGAAGACTTACAGTAGTTGGCCCTGAGATACTGAAGCATCAAGTCTTGTGAGAAGGGCTTTTCTGCAACACCAGTATCAGTGCTTTGATCTCAGTGCCCTCACAATAATTGATCTTCTGTGCAAAGTTGTCAAGTTGATCTTACGTGACAGGTTCAGCTGTTCCACCCTTTGCTTCTATGTAATAACAGACATTAGTCATGTTGGGTTGAAGTGGGAGTTCCACTGGTGTGTAAAGCACTGTTAGTCACATGGAGTTCATGATACACTTCTTCTTCTATCTTTTACCAACAGCTGTCAATATGCATTATGCGTTTCGAGAAGAAACGTTGGCATCCTTATTTTATTTTTTAGTTTTTAGAACTATATTAATCTCTAGGCAGTACCCTTCTGGAAATTATGCATCTGCATTTAACCAATCACCGTAGTGAGCAGCGGTCTGCTCAGGGCACGTCCGCGGTAACTTGGCGGTAGGTGTATTTGAACTGGAGGCCTTGCGGACCCATGTCCGCTTCCTTAACCACTAGGCCACCAACTGCCCTCAAAAAATGAGCAGTGCGCAGTTTTGAGCGCCTGGGGAGCAGTGGGTGGGGACAGTGCCATGCTTAGTGGACCTCAGTAGTAACTTGGTAGTAGGGGGATTTGAACCGGGGACCCAAGTCTGCTTACTTAACCACTAGGGAACCAATTGCTGTTATATAGAGAAAATCATTGACATTTTGGTAAATGAGGGTCCTTCGATTAAGCCTACAATCTCTCTTTACACATATAACAATAAGGTGTAAAAGTTGGGGCAGTGTTAGGCCTAGCGGTTGGGGTACTGGACTAGGGTCCGGAGGGTTCCAGGTTTGAATCCACCAGCTGCCAGGTTACCACTGAGATGCTCTGAGTATGGCATCGTCCTCACACACTGCAGAGTGTAAATACAGAGGTTATATTTTGTTGTGTGCAATGGTGTGGAAGGCAATGACAATGACAAGGAGTTTGCTTTTCTTCCCACCTTGTGTAAAAAGTAAAATTTACTCAAAAATGTACCTTTGCGCGACATTATGGATTATAGTTTGCCACTTTAAGCTGAGAATCCTTTGTATCCCCAAAAACAATTTTGTCTAAGCACCACATAATTCTGGCGCGTTAGCGTCCCAAACAAGGCTCCTTAACCTTTTACACCTTGAATATTAATTTTTAGAGGTGATTGTGGCCTGGGGCCCATTAACTATGAAATGTGATTGCATATGGAAATGTCCCTTTCTCCTTTCTGTATGTTCTGTATGCTTGATTTTGTCAAACTGACTGTTACGTCATTGCCATCACATTGTTGAATACTACATAAGTAAGTGTCTGGGATAAATATCTGTTGTTCCGTAGTAAATATCACAGACGGAAAGTCTGCGGGAGATTCTCCCTACATTGCGAAACTGCTTACCTTACAAGATCTTTGATCCTGAGAAATAACTCAAACGGAACTGTGATGCAACCTTGATGGGCCGAGTCCTAATCATCTCCTGACAAGTACAGGAAATGATCCAAACTGGATCATAAGTCTGCTAAGTCTACATTTAATCCTGGATTTCAGATAAAAAGACATCAAATTCCGTGTGCCAAAGATCATAAAGTCATCCTGACTTTTATCCGCAATTAGAGTCAGTCGTCTGACGACATCGGGTGCCTTCATGTATTATGTACATAAATTATTGAGTATCACTGAAGAAAAGATAAAAACACCCCAAACATTTTCTCAGAAAACCCTTGACAATGTTGACCGAAAGCACTTCACTCAGAAAAAGAGGTAGTCCATCCATAGACTTGTCCCCCTTTGCTACCTTTTGGGCAAGGATTTTTTTTAGGGAAGACATAAATGAGGCAGAATTTTGCCCCTAGTGAATTGGGAATCAAATCCATGTGATTAAATATACATTACAATACATTTTTAAATGTTTACTTAGTAGAATTTAAATAAATAAACAAAATCCCTTAGTCACTGAAGTAGTTCATAAGTCGCTCAACATTTCCTTGATGTAATTCGTGACCTAATGCAATGGGGACAGCAACCAAAGCTCTGAATTTGGTGGGGGATGGGGTCTTTTTTTTTTTCCCTTTAAGATCATAATGGGTTCTCAATTTGATGTGGTCCATTACGATCACTGAAGAATGATTTTAAGTAGCCCCAGAAGACACGATCTAAATGGTGGTCTTAAATTAGGCAAATGTGGGAGTGAGTTAAATGGTTCTTGACTCCTCACTAGCCATTATCTACACCCAGGCTGGTGCGCCACAAATATCCATCCTTGACCCTGGATAACACACTCATCACTCACTTCCCTTGCACTTCCTCCTACTGCTCTATGCCTTGTCTCTAAGAACCTCCATGCAGTTGGAATTCCATGCTTAAATAATTGTATGGTCAACATTGGGGTGTATGTATTTCTTTGGAAACTACTTACCCTATTGCTCCGAGCTGATTGACACACGCTAAGGATTATTGATGTTAAGATGTGAACAGTGGGAGAAATCAATCAGGAGTCGAAGGTCCAGAGGAAGTAACCGGGAGCGTGTAACATCAGGGAAGCAGAACAAAGAAACCGTTACCTTAACAGGGCTGGTGCGGTTATTAAAAAGATAGTAGCGTGGAGCGAGCGAGATTCAGGGTCGACGGGCCAATCAGATTAGGGGGATATTTACATCGTCGGCTCTGTGACTGACTGAGACATTTGGCTTAGGCGCTGTATCTATTAGCTTGATGTTGCTGTGGGAGCACGTCTCGAGGATTTTTCTCATCACCGAGTATCTGTAAAAGGCCTGGGCATGTGGAAGTGCTAAAAGTTCTCCTTCAGTTGAACATTCATCAGGCCTTTGTGGAACACAAAAAAGAATCAATAAACCAGAGCTGTGATCCTTCAAAAATAAAGGGCTTGCATCTCACTAGATGGCACTGTTTCCACTTCCCCCGAAATACATGCAGTCTCCAGATGTTTGCGTCTTCATTACTTGTGTGAGAATTAAATTAATAATATTTCAAAGTGGTAATGGCAGGTAATTACTGAAAAAAAGAAAGAAAAACGACAAAGGTTCAAATACAGGAAGGTTGTTGTTGACAGAGATGATGGAAGTAGCACGGCTTAGTGCTTGTCAGTCATCACAAGGAGGGAGATCTGCTATCTGTCTCTCTGAAAAGCAAGCGCAGAGGACAAACAGTTTGCCCGTGGATGTTTCTCTATGTTCTCTCATGGCTGGTGCCCAATAACACATGATGCTTACCTTGAGATGAACAGAAGAGCCAGTTTATTTACAAGGACAAAAAATAGAAATCCAAAAACCAGCTGAGTTTTCACTTCAGCACACTTGTGTATTTTTTTTTGTTCTTGTTTCCTTTTCCACTGAGTGTCAGCCACGCTGCCAAGAACTTTCTGAGATATATAAACACGGTGGTCGTGTTCACTCCAATTCATAAGAGCTACACAAATCCAATTTCTTCCTCTGTATCCTTACTTCTGCCGCCCGCCGGAGAGCGAGGGAACAGAAACTTAAAATGTTTTACCTCCCCAAAAAGTTGGGAAAGTGTGGGTGGATCGAACTGATATGCGGTGAAGTTTGTGTCCTACACCATGGGGCACAAACTCAGCGTGGAGTAGCATCCGTCGCAGATCATGCAGTGCGCAGAGCTCCTCACCCCATGTTTAGTCGCCTCAGACTTTCACACTGTGAAAAAATACTGCAGTTTACTGGATTCAGGACAGTTTGCTGACACAAGGTACACAGACAAACAAAAACACCTTATATTTTTCCATTGCACCTACTACAAGTATGTTTCAAATATATAGACCATACATCACAACGGCTCCCAAAGACTTGGTCGAGAAGGTCTTGGATCATGTTTCCGAAGAGGTCATGGGAAACACTGATGCTTTCTACATGTATTTTGTCAGATTGTTGCATCGATCATCCTTAGTAATCCATCAGTCAACACGTTTGCTGCACCTAAGTTGATATTCTCACACATGCACACGTGCACTGCCCTCTGTGGGCATTATTATTCCGGACGTATCCTCAGCCTGAGTGACCCATTTCACCGCTGATCTCAGTGTGTTGCAGATAAGCAGTGGAACCTACGTTCTTGCACTTTACCGTCTCACGCCATATCCCTTTCTACGACTTGATGCATTCCACAGTGCAACTGCATCTCAGGAAAAGGAAAGGAAAAAAAATCCCTAAAAAAGCTCCTCATTTTGGATTCAACACCTCTATATAACCATTCTTGATTAATCGGTGAAAATTCTTACATTCCATATTCTTTGTGGTTGATGGGAGAGCATAGCAATGTATTTATCACTCATTCATTTATCTTTCCACTTATCTGTTGCCGGGTTGCAGGAGCAATCTCCATTATTGCAACCCAAATTACACCGCACCACACCTGTGAGCCTTCCTGTGGGTGGTGAGCCCAATGGAAGTTATGTGGGTTCAGGACGGCACTATGCTCAAAGCATCTCAGTGACAACCTGGCAGCTGGTGGATTAGAACCTGAACCCTTTAAAATCCAAGTCTGCCTTTTCAACCACTAGGGCCCATGCCTCGCCTGAAATTATACCAGGAGAACGTACTATTATTTTATAAATTGGGTTGATTCACTGTATACACCTGCCACGAGGGAACACAAGCCAGTGTTTTTTAGTGCCGGTCCCAAACCGAGATGAATGGTTTTGGGTTGCCTCATGAAATTTATCCGGCGTAAAACTTTGGCCAAATAAATAAGAGACAACATAATGAAAATGTTGACTCACTGTGACAACCTCTGATAAGGGACAAGCCAAAAAAGAATAGTAGAAAAATGTTGATTTTCTGTATCTTTCATGTAAAGCATGGTCTAGTGCAGTGCTTCCCAATCTTTTTCTGTTACGCCCCCTAGCAAGAAGAAAACAATTCGCGCCCCCCCATCCCACCACCCACTCCCCGTCGCAACTATAAATAACAGCATTTGTCTATAAATTGTTGTAGGTACACCTCTGCATAACGTCGTATCCTTGTTAACATAAAGGGTTAGAAAGCAATACAGTTCAACTTACAAGGATGTGCAATTACACTTCATTGTAGTACGGCGGAAAAAAAAGCATGTTCCCCAGGGTCACACGCGCCCCCCTCAGCATCACACCGCGCCACCCCAGAGGGGCCCGCCCCACACTTTGAAAACCCCTGGTCTAGTGTTAAGCAGGGGGCTGATGGTTGAGCCAGTGCCGGGGAGCAGTGTCTGGGTACCATGCTCAGAGCCCTTAGAGGTAACCTGGCGGTAGGGGGCCGTGCAGACCAAGGTTTAGGCTAGACCACCAACTGCCCCTGCCATCTAGGGCAGAATTCTAATTATTACTTAGATGTGATGGAATGGATTTCTGAATAATTAAAATTTAATTGGTTTAACTGGCAGGTCAGACGTTTTCATACAGTTGATGGATATATGATTGGAGCGGCAGCGTTAATTGTAATTGTGATTAGAATACAATGATTGGAACACGCCAACTCTGGGTAAGGTAAACACCAATGGGATCATTCAAGGTAAGCAGTGGGTGCACTTTATATTTAACCATCAGTTCAATGCATTAACCAGGATTGGCCTTGATATTGCAATACAATATGACATATTATACATATATGCATATATTTCATACTGTGTTATTACTGCTTTAGGGCTTGTTCAGGCTGCGTCTTCCTACAGTCCATTCCAGCACTTACGCTACCTGAAAGCAGACATGAATCCAATCTGTCCTCTTGGTAACTTTCCAGCACGTATTTATGTTGGAGAAATAGCATAAAGCTGCATTTACGGCGCCGTAAAGTTTTTTTTGGCCTAAGTTCTAGCTTCATACAGCGGGTCTTTAGGTTCCTCATAAAGCTGAAATGGTTTCTGCCCTTGGGAAGGTCCTGTGCTGTGTGTACGTGTCCATGCACTGTAAACTATATGTTACCTTGATTGTTACAGCTCCCGAGTCAGCAGACAGCTTTATTATAGCATGTTCAACATTAGTTGTACTTTTGATATGTCTTTTAATGGCCTGCCTGGTAGTAATAAAATAAATAGAACAGTTACATGTAAAATTTTAGGGCTGAGCTGCTAGCATGGGGGAACTACATATGACTATTGGTTGTTAGTAAAAGCTGAAGACTAGTAGATTAAAGGATATTTGAATATTTAGAAAATATCATGTATATTAAGTAGCAAAATATGATCCGTTGCATTGTGTTCCGGCTTTGAATCAGATTATGTGTTTTGTTTTGTTTTTAATTCTTTTAATCCCTCAGATGTCTCCTTCGGGAAATGATGCCAGGGGGCTGCCCTGCAAGGGGAGGCTCAGGGTACCTCAGCGGCAACTTGGCAGTAGAGGGATTCGAACCAAAGTACGCATCCTTAACCATTAGGCCACCAACTGCCCCTGGTTTTTAGTACCATCATAAAATTGACATTCCTGAATCGGTTAGAACCATGACCTTCCCTTTGGTTCTCACCACCAAACACTAACAAGTGTTCAGATTATTATAGTGTGATTGTTTGGCGCTGTACCGCCGCCCTGACTCTGCCGCAGTCGCTGTGTCGTCACAGCCTCTTTGACCATTTGTACTTGACACACCTGTGATTACGGTTCCTACAAAGATACGGAGGTCTGATTATTATAATTGCGGTGACCTGCAAATAGCGACATGTGCGTAGAGTTGTTTGTTGCCGGGTGAAATGAAAAATGTTTGATGTTTGACACAAAAAGTGTCAAATGTATAGAATTTGTTTGTTTGCGCTTTACCAAAGACATACTGTAGTATAACAAGAATAGCTACCTATTATATTATTCAATGTGGACCAGCCCATGAGTAACATGGGCAAATATATTGATATTATGTGCGAAACTAACATTTATATCATGGCTGACAACAATATCCGCTTCTTATTGTTGCATTTGAGATGTAACAGTAGTTGGTAGTCAGACGATCGGCAGCACAGGATTTTAGTTTTTCCTTTTCCATTCTGAAACAAAAAAAGTGTTCCTGGTTTTGTTTTGCGTCAAGCAAATTCTCAAAGGTTTCTGGTAAATGTTTTCGTTCAATTAACGAACTAACTAAACCCTGCCTCAGTTAGATTCCAGATGAACGACACGCTTGGCGCCTGTAGGTGGCAGCCTATTTACGGCATATCTGCTGTTAACACAAGAATTTCCAAACTTCGATCAACCTTTCTTGTTTTTTTTTTTTTTCTCCCCATTCTTTTAATGTGAGAAGCTACTTTGATCCATTGCGTTTCCATTGGCTGCAGTGTATCTAAGATGCTATGTTTTTTGAAAGTTATGTGTTACTTGAACAAGGATTCTTCACATCGTCTCAGTGACGAAAGCCTGGTCCACTGATGGGCTCCGGAATGTTCCATGTGGGACGTGGCTGATCGAGCAGTGGAGGACAGGCTTGAGGATGTATTGCGCTACTTATTCTTCTGCTGCATCTGGGCTTCTGTAAAAAATGCTTGTAGGATTTTTTTTTTTTTTTGTTCTTTTTCTTGTTAACATTTGCTTTTCTAAATTACCCTAAATATTTAATTTCTAATATCCTCATGTATACCAGGGAATGCCGAGACTCCAGGGTAAAGACCCTTTGAAAGTTTATAGAGCAAATGTTAAACAGTAAAAGGTTTATTCAAATTAAAAAAAGAAACGGATTCAGGTAACTCTAATGCTGGTGGGTGTTGAATCAGTAGAGGAAACATCTGAAACAGCCAGACTTTAAAAATGTTGCCGACCCACAGAGAGGCTGCAGAAGGACATGTAAGACACCTCTCAAAAGGGTTAAGAATACGAACATGATCACAGATCCCTAAAAGAAATTTGTGATTTAACTCAGGATATAATAATGTTAATTTAAAAATTAACATTTGCAAAGAACATCAGCAATACACACGTCTGAGGGAAATAAGATTAGTCCATTTTATTGCTGCCATTTTTGAGAAGCATCATTTGGCCTCCACCTACGTAATGTAGATACTTTGATTTTGTTCCGAAATGAACTCCGAAAACTGTCATGTCTATCTGACGGCTTCTTCCTCTGCTTCTCATCATTTCCCAACCTTTCACCTTGTTCTCTGTATCTTCTACTCTAACTTCTCAACTACGTCCATGTCCTCCCTCACTGCATCCACCAATCTCCTCTTTGGCCTTCTTTTTCTCCTGGTAGCTCCACCTCTAATCACCTAATTCCTGATCCTGTCCATCCTTGTCTCTCCTAAAGAGAATCTCAGCATCTTTAACTCCTCCACCTCCAGCTCTGCCTCTTGTGTTCTACCTATTCCTGGTGTCTCCAATCCATACACCATGAGTTGACTCACAACTGTCCTGTAAACCTTCCCCTTCACCTTAGCTGACTCTCTTCTATCACAGATCACTCCTGACTCTTTTCTCCAGTTGTTCCATCCTATCTTTAGTCTAATTCTCTCCTTCTCTTCCACAGTCTCCACTGCTCTGAACAGTTGAGTCTCAGTATCTGAACTCTTCTGTCTTCTCAACCTTTGCTCCTTGTCACCTCAACATTCCACTGTTTTGTCTTCAAACAAACACATACTCTTTCTGACTTCAGTGACCTCAAATCTAACTAGAAATACCACATAACAGTCATGGCAGAGGTGGCTTTGTATGCTCCCAAGATGGATTATGTCTAAATAACACAAAAGTGCATTTCTGACCTTATATTTTTTTGTCTTTCCGCTCTTCTTGCAAGCTAATTTGGCTCACCGCTTTCACCTGTGACGTCTGTCTCTGTTTATAAGACTCATTAGTCTCACCTGGCGCCCACAACCCTCACTGTGTCCTTGTTAGCTTGTTGTTTGGTGTGACTTGTTGAGACCCTGACCGTATCTGTCCCCCTCCTTCTCTGTCTGTGTCTTTGAATCCTCTGTCTCCTGAGACTTCTGTCTGGTCTGCGCGTCTCTCTGTAAGCTCAGTCCCTGTTCTTTATTCTTCAGCCCAGTTTGGTTTAGTTCCTCCCTGTCATGAGTCACCTGACTATGTTTATGGAATAAATGTCAAAACTATCAGCACTTTTGACAGCAGTGTGAACATAGTCATTTGAGGAAATCAAGATGATTTTGTTTTTGTTCTCGTAGCATTATTAGAAATACAATGAATGTGTGTGAATGAGAGGAAGAAGTGGAATGGTGAGGTTATAAGAAGGGGTGGTGAAGGTGGAGGAGTTTGGATATAAAAGTGTCAGGAGTGATCTGTGATAGAAGAGTCAGCTAAGGTGAAAGGAAAGGTTTACACATGGGTGTGAGACCAGACATAATGTAAGGATTAGAGACACTAGGAGCTGAGGACAGCTGTGCTGTTTGTGACCCACTTGTCAAATTGACAATTGGGCCTGACTGTCAATCATTGTATGACTAAAAATTAGTGGCAAATGTGCAACGTGTACGCTAGTCCAGCGGTTCTCAACGGGTGGGCTCAGAACCCAAAAGTGGGTCGGAGACCCGTTCTGAGTGGGTCACAAACAGCTGTTCAAAAATCAAAATAATGTGAATCAGCTGTTGAGCATGTTTTATTTTAGGAAATCTCTTACTTTGAAAGGCACACTCTGCTGAATAAAATTAGTATGTTAAAATAAGTAATTTTTCAAAGCCTTTTTTTATTTTTAGTAAATTAGTTTGAATTCTATAAGTGTGGGTCGCGACTAAATGACCACAGGAAAATATGGGTCCCACGGGGAGACCAGTTGAGGACCACTGCGCTATAGTTTTTGCTATTTTATATTATATCAATTGTCGCAAGAGATTTTTTGTGTGGTGTCCTGTTTTCTATGGTATCACTCAAAATGACAATAAAGACAAGTGGCAGCTTGTTGACTCCAATTAATGGGTAGGAGATTAATTGTCTGCCAACTGCCTCCATAGAACCAAGTTGCTCACGTTCGCCTTAGCAATTTGTGAGTTATTATTTCATGAATAACTGGGGGAAAAAAATGACCCACTCAGTCAATTTAAACATTCTATATCTCCACAAATCCTTAATGTCGGTCTCTCCCGTTGCAGAACTCTGGCGTGATGTATGTCAGGTTGGCCGCAAGCACAATGTTTCAGGTTGGTCTCATTACCAGGGTGATTCTTCTGGAGCAGCAGCTCCATAATGGCAGGTGATGGTAATGACACTTTAATAGCACCCATTATTGCCTACTGGCCAGATCCTAAAACATGTTTCACCTACTGTTCTCTCTCAGCCATCAAACCCAAACATCCATTAAGTATCTCTGTGTCTCTTCATATAGGTTGTATTGCCAATCAGCATTTACAAATGCAGTTGTGCAGTAGTCTCCACGACTGGCACCCAAATCACACTGCACCACTGTGAGCTTTCCTGTGGGTACCTCAGTGACAACCTGGCGGCTGATAGATTAGAACCTGAAACCTTGAGGCCCCAAGTCTGTTTCCTTTACCATTAGTTCACTGCTGCCCCCATACTGTTTTAACTGTCCTATTTCAACAATTAGTCACAAAAGTCCCCAAAAACTGTATATTGCATTTACAAAGTCCGAAGTCTTCCCTAGGGGGCGCCGGAGATTTCAAGCAGATGGAAGTGCAGCGATTCTTTTCCTACCGCTGTAAATGCAATTAAGGCAAAACAGTTATTTTATATGTGTATATATGTAGATAGATATATATATATATGTATATATATAAATATTGTTTTAGTTATTTTTTTGTGTGTTTACACAGTTTATTTATTTATTTTTTTGCGTATTTACGTACACTTTACCCTTGATTACAGGTGATTTCTTATAATTTATTCCTAATTTTTTCTTGTCTCTTCGGAACAAGACAAAATCATATCACATACATATATATATATATTGTATACATATAAACATATATACATATATATGTATACATATATACATATATACACACATCTATAAATCTATACACATATATGTAAAATATATATATATATACATACATACAAACACACACACACACACATATATATATATCACTATTTTTCTTAATAAATGAAGAAAAACATTGTATTTCGGTCTCTAATGTGTTTCCTACCTCTGTGCCAGTCTGTGTGTCTGACCCTATGCTATCTGAAGTGAGAAGATCCAGAGAAGACCACTCTAATCTCCTTCACATACGGTTGGCTCTCTCTCACATATCCCTGATAAGATTTACAGGGATTAGTTTGTCCACTGAAATAGTCAAGGGTGCGAAAAAATGGCTGGCTGGAGGTCCATTTAATCCACAAGACAATGAAAGTGTTGACGCGACAGCCTGCTGGTGGACAAGGGAGAAGTTAGCTTTTTTTTTGTTAGTCACTTCAATTAATGTCCTTGATGCTTGTTTTGTCAAACAAGCGGAGAACTACAACATGTACACATCCACTGTCCTCACATGGCTGCTGTCCCTCAGGTGGCTGTTCTGTCTCCTCTTTCGTCTCTTCTGCCTCTTGGCAACTCAGCATGTTCACTTGAATAATTCAGCCTAAATCGAGGCCAGTCTGTCTTCAGATGTCACTGCTCTTCTATTAGATGCCTGTTCAGCACATTATCCTAATCAGCTGTCTGTCCCGACGGTCCAGCCAGCTCTAACTTCTTGGGACGTTTCCCTCCTCTGTGACCTATTAGACTGTCATACAGTAGATGCACAGAATGGCAGATCGACGCTTTTATTTTGTAAGGAAACTATTTCAGTTTTAGTACGATCAAATAAAGCAATAAATATGTCCAACCATTTTCAATAATACAACAACAGGGATAAGAGTTTAAGTTATGATTAAATATTGACAAGCGGATTTAGTATTATATTTCTTTATATATGTATGTTTATATTCATGCAATTAAAAAAAGTTATGTGATACTACCATTAATGATATTAATAATCACCATATATATATATATGGAGATATGGTGTGATTATTAAAAGCGGATTTAGTATTATATAGTATTTTATGTATATATATATATGGTGATTATTAAAAGCGGATTTAGTATTATATTTTCAGTATTATTATAGTATTATATATATATATATATATATATATTCTATCTTGGACTTGAAAGGCGCTATAAAAATTATATATGTGTGTGTGTGTGTATCCTAGCAGATCAATTTTTCATCTCCCCCTGTTCTCTCCATCTTCTACTCTAAGTCCAACTACCTCCATGTCCTCCCTCAATGCACCTGGTAGCTCCATCTCTAGGATCATTCCTCTACCAATGTCCCTCCTGTGACCATGTCCAAACCATCTCAATCCGGCTTCTCAAGCTGTTTCTCCAAACCCTCCTGTCTTTGCTGTCCCTCTAATGATTCCTACACATGCCGCATGTGAACAAAGAAAAAGCTCATGTTTACAAACGTAAACAAACCCAGATTAAATTAAGGAGTTCACGTAAACCCCTGTGGGAAAAGTTCTGAACTGCAGCCAAAGCACTTGGACGAGGTGCTACAATTCGTGCTACTCAGTGCAATTAGAGAGAAAGAAATAAATTCTGTTTTAATAAATCTTTTCAGTGCTCCCCGTACCCAGTGGCAGTAAGTGAAACACTGACCTGGTGAGGTTCACAAATGGAAATATCATGACAATTACACTGATGAAAAAAACGAAAAAAAAAAAACAATTTTAATTATGGTTTTAATGATTTCAACACTGATTTTTTCAATTTTGTTTGCCTTCTCTTCACATATCTATCTTCTAAAACAGCTACGGTGTTATACAAAGTCCGAATGGAATTGCACAGGACACTGTAAAAGATAACTTGGTAACAAGATAAAACGGAACAGAATTCACCGCAGCTATTGAGCCTCGGGCGGAGGGAAGCAGTGATGGAATTCAAATCTTATCGGTCTTCTCTATAGGAGATACCCAGCATATAGGGCATGCTGACAGGTGGGATGAAGTGATTTGTTAGGGGGCAGCGTCTCCTGGAAATAGATTTGTCGGAGAGCGTCAAGGTGTGGAATCCCTTTGCCCGTTCAGCGGTGTTTGTTTGTGTGTGGTTGTGTGGGTTTGAAAACTACAGCTACTCAGCGTTTCTCCTCCAGGAATTTGAGTTTGAGTATTTGCATCTGCAGAATGACCTACGAGAGAGAAATATCCTTGAAAGGAAATAAAAAAAAAAACAAGGATACCAACAAGAATCCGTAAATAGTCCACTCCCTAATTGGCATCAGTGCCCAAAATAGAAACAAGTCTTATTCTTTACAGTGCAATAGCGGGGGTGGGTTATTGGTTCAGGGACTGGATTTTGATTTGAAGGGTTCCAGGTTTGAATCCACCAGCTGCCACGTGCACTGTGCAACATCCCTTCAATTAGCTCAATTTTTGGGGGACTTTGGGGCAGCATAGCAGCATCCCCATCTACATAACGTCTTGTGGGCTCACCACCTACAGGAAGGCTCACAATATGGTGCAATGTGATTTGGGTGGCGCTTGCTGCTCTCGCCACTCCACAAGCGACAAGCAGAAGATGATTAATGAATAACTTTGGGGCAGGGGAGGCGAGGGTTAAATAACCTAATGGTGCCTTGTGCCTGTGCAAGGCACCATCCCATCCCATCTTACTCCCCGGGTGCTCAAAGCTGCCCACTGTTCACTTTGGTGATGCGTTCAAAGCCAACGTCACATATAATAATGTGCAATAATGTGTATCACAATGACCAGGAGTTTGCTTTCTATTCTTTTTCTTTCCTATAAATGCATATATAGTTCTTTAATGTGAAGTAAATCTAAAATGACCTGAGTAAGATTCACCCCAAATAATATTTCGATGCTATTTTTTTTTTCTTCTCCATAATACTTGACAAACCATTCATGGAGTTCCACTGCTTTCTACTCCCCCGGTGACTTATCTCCAGCATCAGCACGACGCCTACATGCTCTCTGATGTTACTAATTAAACACAATGGACTCACTGTGGTATAGTTTACTTCATTGGCAGCTGAATAATTACCGCACAAAATGGGCAGAACTCCTTTTCAGCTGTGCCGTTTGCTGGTTTCGCATTGTACTTTTGTTCACTGCTCCTTGGCGACTGATTCAACACCCTGTTTCATTTACATTTTTTTTTTTTTTCCTCTATACCGTGATTATGCCATTTGTGTCTCTCATGAACTCCGTGTTGCTTCCTCTGCCAACGTTTTTCTTTGAATTTACTCCAGACGGCAGAATTAACTTTCACTTGTAATGTAATGCAATTTTCTCCCCTTGACTACTGCCTCCTGCTGTCCACTCACAATGCGTGCCGGGTACTGTGTGGCTGGTTTTCATGCTCAGGGTATTAAAAATTGGATGACACGTTAGGAGTTATGGAATAAAGTAAATGTCAATTTGCCTTTTCATACTCTCATTCTGCTGACAATGCCCCCTGGAGGTCTACAGGTACTTGCGTGGATTCCCTGTGGTCTTTTCCAATCTTTCTGTCTCTCTGCCTTATTCATAAAAAAAAAACAAAAAAAAAAAAACGTCTTTTTTAAACTATAACTCTGTAACCAACATAGAACCAACCAACACATAGCATCTTGTGGGCTCACCATCCACAGAAAGGATCACAATATGGGGTGTGATGTGGGTGGAGCTAGCTGCTCCGCGATGGACAAGCAGAAGAAGATGAATGGATAAATGGAGCATCGTGGCCTAGGCTTAATAACCGCACCGATTGCCAGGGAATCCAGGTTTCAATTCCCCTACCGCCAAGTTACCACTGAGGTGCACTTGACACCGTCCCCACTAACTACACACTGAAAACTCAACTCTTTCCTTCTTTTCCTAAATTTTGCCTATTTGGCTTCATTCAATTCATAAAACAGGCGCTACACTGATTTTTTGGTCGAAATAAACACTATTTTGCCACTTTCTTTCAGCCAAGACATCAACCTCAGTAGAGTTTAGCTCATAATACGCCAGTGTGTCATAGGAACGGCTTCAGTGAACCAGGTAATAAAGTGTCCCTGAGTGTGTTAAGTCAACGCTGTACCACATGACCTTTCCATTTATTAAGACGATCACTAAATTCACAGTTCCAGATGACTGAAGTCATAAATCTGCAGGTTATGTGACACTTATAAAGACTGCTGTAATAAAGGCTCTTGGTAGAGTAGGAGATAGTTGCTGTATTTTGCAGTAAATTGCTCATATAGGGCAATGTATGAGCTGTGGTCCTGTGTGGTTCCCAATGAGACACTGCAAGGCGTCCTGGACGTAACCTTGGCGATACACCATGATGGCCTGCATGGAATAAAATGGTAAATTTCCAACCATGACAAATCCCAATATACTCTTTCTGCCTCATTGAGCTATGATTGTATTTACAACATTGTCCGATTCGGAAATTAGAGGTCGACGTCAAAAATTGAGGCCTTCACCTCCGCTAATGTTGACATTTCAATAACAGACAAAGCAGATGGGAGAAGCTGGGGTCACTGATGCCTTGAATAAAAATACAGTACACTTTGGACAAGTTTGATGATTTTTGATTTAATTCCTAAATAGAACTCATGGTTACAAAGCCAGAAAGATTCCTCAAAATGATAGAGAGTAAGTGAGAGCAAGGGAGAGAGAGAATCTTTATAGTTATATACGTATGTCAAAATCAAAGGGAGAATATTAATTAAAGATGGAATTATATTTAAACTAAGGGCCGGGGGCAAGATGCAGCACATTTATCTTCACAATTTGACCCACTAACT
Source organism: Paraplagusia blochii (assembly GCA_016785265.1). NCBI lineage: Eukaryota > Metazoa > Chordata > Actinopteri > Pleuronectiformes > Cynoglossidae > Paraplagusia > Paraplagusia blochii. Next base: position 59,145 of record JAFBJS010005138.1, read on the forward strand.
TGGTTTGTATGGTTAATAAATTTCTTTTTTTGCCCTGCAGTGCCCATGTTTTCTCTATCAATGGCATAGTGGAAGCTAAAATTATTAATTTTAACCTTAATGCATAACTTTTCTTTGACACAAATGTCCCATCTATCTTTTTGTTGCTTGACACTCGACTCCGATTTCCGGACAAATTGCTTGTCACTAGCAATGCTGGATTGACAGAATGGGCTAAAGGTGCTGCAGCACCTGGTCTTGCCATCAGGTTGCTGATGTAAAGGATATAAAATTAGTGAGATCCTTTTAATTTTCTAATTTTACTCTACTTCAAGCACCTATTATATCTACCTACCTTTAACCCGAACCCCACCTAAAGGTGATACTATATCTAGATCAGTGGTCCTTAACCTTATTGGAGCTACGAAACCCCACCAGTTTCATATGCGCATTCACCGAACCCTACGTTAATAGGGTGAGTTGGTGTGTCTTGACCTCCGCGGTGTCTTGACCTCTGCGGCAGAGGCTCCACCGAACCCCTGAGGCCGACTCACCGAGCCCACGTTAAGAACCACTGATCTAGGTAAATAATGTGGGTCTTCAATGCCTATTAATTTATGCTACCATCTTGAGGCTACGGAGGGTAGGGAAATATTATGGGGAGGAAAAACCATCACATTACACAGGGTAGGAATATACTTCAGATGACGGACACATCTTCATGTTGACACAAAGTTAGCATAAAGATGAAAAAAAAAAGTGTCCTGTGCACCTACGGTAATATTGCCCATGCCTGTTACAGGGGATGCAATTTCAATATCATGCAATATCAACGACTGTCGATATTGAATTTGCATCTATCGCACTACCTGAGTATGTTCAGGTACCATTGTAAATACATACCATCCTTGTTTACCTACAATTACACAAAAAATGACAAAAAAAACAAAAAAACATGCAATGCATAAAAGCACTGTTTTGTCAATTGCATAGCTATTAATGTAACAAGTAGTTACAAGTTATTCTAGTTAGTTCCAAGAAAACCACAGAAAATGGCTAGGAAAAAAAAATCCATGCACTCAACCTTAAAATAATAGCAATACTTTAGTCTTATAATTTTTGTCTTTCTCGCACTAAACAAAACAATGGATCTGCTTTGTTTCCTCCGTTGATTATTTTAGTGAAAAACTAAATTATTGTCTGACCCGTTTTACCGTTCGCCCCGTAATCCAAGACAGCAGGTAGACACTCCCAGAATGAAACAGTTCATTTAATTAATTGGCCCTAGTGGGTTATACTGATTTTGACTTCGCCAACTAAAATGTTCCTTTATAACTTTTATGACCGCGTTTTATGGGTAGTTAAGATAAGGTATAAAAAGGTCACGTTTTCGCAGCGAGTTAAAGGGAACTTTAAGAAAGATGAGAAAAGAAAAGGGGGAGAAGTGTGAGGGGAGTGGGAGACAACGAATTAGAGCAATGCATCACACTGGCAGAGGTTAGGCAAGAGCAGGATATATAATTAGCTGTAGAGGAGCTTGGTAATCATGCAACTAATACAGTGTTTCTGCAGATAATTAGTCATGTCATTATAAGAGGATGCCATGTTGAGAATATGTATACGTCCACGCACACTATGGTGCGACACACAGCACACAAATGTGATGAACTTCCTGGTTCATCTGCACAGCTACTATGCAAAGCTTCAATCAACTCTAAACTCCAAGCTTTTTTTTTTCTGTTTGTTTTTCCTTTCTCCCCACGCCTACATCTTTCTGTCTTCACAGCCTTTCGCTATTCAGTCTTCTCCTTGGTTTGTTCATAACAGACCCCCTGTAGAGGGGGCTAATGAGGGCTAACGACAGGCATGTATTGCCGCTGTTTTCCTTTCATCAACCTTCCTATACTTGTACAGCGAACGCTGCTTTTCATCATCAGCGATCTGCTTTCAACGCCAGATCTTCCTCCGTATCCGTCCGTCACCACATTTATCTTTCGCTACAGCTTTTTCATCACTCAAACACGGATTATTATTTTTTTTTTTCCTTTCTTACTGTCAGTTGCCCTCACTTACCTCACCTTACCCTGCGTGGTGCAACTCTTTATCTTTTATAACACCTTCACCCACATGATTTATACATGTGAATGTTGACAAATTGTATCTCCTTAAAATGTTTCTATTTTAATGCCTCTCTGCGGCTCAAGTCATTAACACAAACTGGATTTTCTGTTCTTTCATGCAAAAATAGGAAAATAAATGAGGACAACTGCTAAATGCCAAGCGGTAAATGCGTGTATTTCTTTACAAAACATTATCTATAAATGCCGATTGTAGGATACAGATTCTTTTGTTTTAGCAAGTCCCTTTTTCAGGGGTTGCCACAGTAAATCAAAAAATGTTGTTCTCCCCATTCTCTGTATCTCCTTCTTTTACGCCAACTATCTCCAAGTCCTCACTCACCACCTCCGTCAATCGTCTCCTAGCTCCATCTCTAGGATCATTCTTCTTCCAATGTATCCACTGTCCGTCCTCTGAACATGTCCAAACCATCTCAATCTGGCTTCTCTAAATTTTTCTCCTAACCCTCTTGTCTGCGTTGTCCCTCTAATCACCCCATTCATGATTCTGTCCATCCTTATATATATATTTATAAACCCCTTAACATATTGTCATTCAAAATCTAAAGAAATATACCGCCAAGGAATTACCCTTGTCCTTCTCAGTAGGTGCTATCCAAGACCAAATGCAAGATGGGAAAAATCACAAAGTAGAGGCGAGATTTATCCTAATATTTACATATATATTTTACCTTCCCCAGGGCGTACTATTATTTCCCACATATCTATATTACAGTAGAGTTCGAGAATGGAAGTGTAAGACATATATATCAAAACTTAGATGGTTCAAGAAAGTGGCCGACAGACAAGGGGAGATATCAAGATATGCCATGATGCATGAGCCAATCAGCATGAGGAACAGAAGAGCACGCCCAATTAGGTAATAGCCCACTGTGTACACCTTTTATTAGCCAGTAGAAAGTTAAGTACAATCTCACTTGGGTAATCAAAGCTAATGATGAAATTCGCAAAATGTCAAAATGAGAATAGTGAACCCTGTAGCAAAAAAAATGTCCAATCCCGCATTGGTTTTAACACAACAATTGCAATGTTCTAAACAGACAGAGGATCATAATGTAGCGCAGCATCACTGTAAAAACCACAAAGTAAATATTACAGCTGTCATATCTGCCTGTTATTTTTGGCTCTTATATGGTAGAGAGTATTGTTGGCTTGTTCACAAATGCTTAGCAAAATCCATCACTGCATACCTTAATTACACTTCTCTAGAACTTTTAGGTAAACAAGGCTGACTGTCATTAATTAGTGTGTGTATATATATATATGTATGTGTGTGTGTGTGTGTGTGGATGAGGTTCGCAAACATCACTCGGCTAGTAAGAGGAAAACAAAAGTAATTGTTTTTTTTTTTGTCTTTTGATGTTTTTCAGAGAAGCATAAAAAAAAAGAAACAGGAGAGGGCTTTGTTTTTTTTCAGCTTTAAGAGAAAGTAAAGTCCTGAGAATCTTGGCCTGAGATAATGGATTAGCTGTGGTTTTGTTTTGCTGCAACTCTAAAACCCTCTCAGGCTGAAGGACTGGGAGTGCTTCCAGGTTTTTGCACTAGATTGGTGTCTAGCAGATGTGTGGCTTAGTCTCTGATCACCACTGGGCTGTCAGTAGCCACACTTCCAGCCGGTATCACTGATGGTCATTGACGATTTCAATTCTTACGTTGTGCTTCCTCTATGCCAGGCAGAGAGATTTCTTGCCTGTTGCACTTTTTCGCATTTTTTTTTTTCTTTATCTTTGGCTCAAATCAATTTGGAAAGCAGAGTATAATTAGATTTTATCTCACTTAGTTACCATTTCCCCCGAGAAGCAGGTACCGGGCATGGCAGCTGTTTCTCCTTTCGACTGTGCTGCTCACTCTTCTTCATCATTTTTTTTTTGATTAGCTATCAGGTGTCCGATAATATCAGCCCTGTATTAGCATAACAACGCTGTTTTTTTTTTGTTTGATAACAAAAAATCTGAACACACAATAATTGAGTTCTTCAAATTTGCTGGAATGGCATATAGGGTCCTGGTATGTTTACCTCATTTTTAGGAAAAAAAAAAAACAAAACAAAAAAACGGTTGCATGGATCTATATCGGCTGATATCAAGAATAAAAAAATATAGTGTTTGGACAACATTTGCAAAAGTTAGTTAAGACATCCCTGGTGTTTAACAGTTTCTGCTCTACAACACTTCCTAAGAAACCTCTTATACTTGATTAACTCAAAGAGATTATAGGGCAGAAACAGCAGGAAGTTGATTACTTAACAAGAATTTTTATGGTTGCTTAATAGGTTTTACCGTACCTTGTGGTGATACTGTTAAAATAATGAAATGTGCAGAAACCAAAGACGGAACCAAAATTATGTTGTAATGGTAGGGAAAATTAAAAACCTACTTGTGAAATTCCATTTTTCACCTTCCATCCATTTTCACCTGCTTATCCGTTACCGGGTCATTGGAGCAGCAGTCTCCACCACTGCCACCCAAATCACAATACAACGCCCCGCATCGTGCCTTCCTGCAGGTGGCGAGACCACTGGAAGCCAAACAACCTAACTGGGATTCAATTTTGCCCAGGAGGTCAACCCTTGAGTGTCACAGAGACATTGTCTCTGGACCAAAGTGAAGGCCCCCATGAAGTTGTATTATATGTAAAGTTCAAGATTCAAGAAGATTTATTTGTCACGTGACATTGCAGGCAATGACAGAGAAATAAAGGTTCGGTAGCTACCAATTGTGCAAGTGTCTATACAATAGAATAAAATAATCTTGGTGAAAAATAAGGCGGTAAAATAAAATATTAACAACATATAAACAAAATTAAGGAATTTAAATAGAAATATATATATAACAATATTTACAAGTTAAAATAAAGTAAAATAAAAGCAAGAACGAGCAGCATCGCGTAAACTATGTATGTGCATTACATTTTCTTCATATTTATATACATACATACATATATGTACACACCAACACAACCGTATCTGTGTATTAGGGGTGTGAATCTTTCAGGCACATCACAATCCAATTCAAATCTTGATTCACAGGCTACGATCTGATTCAGGAACAATTAATAAAAACATTAAACACTCGATCCAGTTCGATCCGATTAGAATCAGTTCGATTCAATCAAAAATTGAAAAAAAAAAACGTTTTCAACTACACTATTCAACTGCCAGTCTTTTATAGTTTTAGTTTAGTTTATTTTAAAGGGGGAAATGCAATTTCATAGACATATGATTGAACGTGGTTAAATAAGAAAGAATTAGCCAAAGGCTAGATTTCTATCAAAAACTTAGCAGTGAACTCAGTTGCACAAATACATTGATTGACATTTTTGATCAATTTTAATGCAACAAGCTCAGACACTAAAGAGACACTAAGAGAGCAGTCAGGGACAGAAATGCAGTTCAAACACTAGGGCTAAGACAAGACAAACGAGGACAGAAGGCAGGTCGAAATGGGAGGGCAAGACTGGTCAAAGCAAAAGTGCAGGTCACGTTACCACAGGTTCAGAGATCGGTTTCCACAGAAGAGCAGGTTTGTCCAGGAAGGCAGAAGGAACGGGTAAAAGTCACAGGAGAACAGGATCGGTAAGCGGTCTGGAGAGCCATGAATAATCAAAGACAATCTGGCAACTTTGGTCAGCAACAGGTGAGGTTAAATGCTAAGACAAAGAGCAAAGCTGCCACCTGGTGGCAAACACATGTAGACCCGTTGCCTGATTGGTTACAGAGACCCATGTGACCATGTACACTCAAAAAGGGAGAAAAAACATTTAAAGAAACAGACACACACCCACAGACCCATGAAAGTTTTCATCTGTAGTCCCCTCTTCATGATGAGAAAGGGGCAAAAAGCACACAATGCAAATACAATTGAACAGCCGTGGCATATTTTTTTACATTCACATTTTCTGGGGCACACCACCAACCAAAAAATAAATTTTAATACAGTACATATAATACATGAAGTTAATAATATAGTTTCAAAATGTATTTATTAGGAATATCCGATAGAACAATTACCGATACCAATATGAATCGATACCGATATAGGCAGCTAATTTCCCCTGAATTATTGTGATACCAGACTAAAGGTATTGTATAAATAACTGTGTACAACAGAAACACACTACTTCAATATAAGTTATGGAAAAAAATCCTTTTTTTTATTTTTATTTTTTTATAATTAATTTTTTTTTACCATTTTGTCTGAAACAGTCCTATGATTCTTTGTTCAGCATTTGATGTAAACAAGAAATGTCTAGTGTTAGACATCAGAACTTTCCAAAAACATTGATTAACATTATAAACCGGGCTCATTCAGCCTCACAACAATAGTCAATATAAATGGACACAGAAACAGCTGCAGTATAAGAGTAAAAAGACCTCTTTAAAAAACATTTCAGCATCGTCACAATGTAAACGACTCTTCTCGTTGATGACATGAGAGACGACATCGAACGGCGTTTCACTGGCAAATGTCCAAGAATTACTTATTTCGAATACAATTAGTCCTGACAAAGCCTGGCTACAGAAACTTCACACGTTTAGTAAAAACAGCATCTTGAACAGGAAATAACAGCTAGTTTTTTCCAGGACGATGAACTTCCTGAAGTTTGTCTGATTTCTTTTGCTTTTGTCTGTTCTTTATCGGTGCTGCTGGTGCGGCTGCTGTTGTGTTATTGTCGTTTCACTGTCTCCATTGTTGTTTTTCTTTACTTCGCTGCAAAAAAATGCATTGTGATAAATTGTTAAAATCTTATCCCTCCCCTCCCCCCTCACACTACCAGCTTCTAGCAGTCATTAAGAATTACAGTTTTCTATCCACAAAAAACTCTTGTAGCTGTTTCTTTAAATGACATGATTAATCACGTGCTGGTCAAAGTGTCAGTAGCACTGACTCAGTATCCCATGAGGAAGTCCAGCGTATTTGCCAAGACTGCGGCTTTGCAGCATGGGATTTTGAATATCGGTGGAAAAACCGATACCGATATGTTCCGACATTAAAAATGATGCTGATATCGGCCCGATATTTATCCGTGGACTGATATACCAGACATCCCTAGTATTTATACTCACTTAGTGTGAAACCTGAGTACTGTACTAATGAACACAAACACGAAGCATATCCGATTTTATCCCCAATATGCAACCTGAAACCAATTTATTATTGACAATATGAACCACACAGATCTGATTTTTTCACATCGCATCCACATGTGGTCCTAATTCTGATTCATATCCATTCCTTTCACATACAACTGCAATCTGAACTGGACCAATCACTGGGAGACAAACGCTTTATGTGACTCCCGGGTCTTGGGCTTTTTGTCACCGGTAACTAATATTTACAGTTTCCATCGGAATTCCGGAGGGGACGCAGCAGCTGTCGCAGCGCGGTGTATGTTTACACTGTGTACACACACATAATGTAAAAGCCACAGTTGTTATACAAACTACTTCCAAAGTTGCGTTGCCTCCCAAGACAGTGGCACACGCAGTCGCTCACAGAGGTTGGTGAAGTTGTTTCGCGTGAGTCGAAAGTAGTTGGTGAACTCTATGAGAAGTGCTGCACATCAACATCCCACCACTTCTGGTTGCGACTCTGTGTCCATATGTCCCTTTCAATGGAGGTTGTGTTTACCAACACTGCAATATAAACAATTTGATTGCACAGTTGTAAATATATAACCACCTCCGCACACATACATTTCTTTCTTAAAATTTGTTAAGTTGTCTTGTTTGTCTTTGAAGTGGTCACTGTCGCGTAGCAATAACACTATTGTTTTCACATGAATTGACAGCCTTTGCTGCCACCCACTGGAATAGAAGAGTATTACAATATCTGCCACACTTTATTACAGAGCAGACACCCAACAATGGTTAATTAGGCGATATTAGATCATTTCCCACAGCACAGCACAGCTAATGATGTCGCCGCACATTGGTTGAAAATCACTGCAATAGAAAATACATATGCAAACTCTTTTAATAACATTAAGACATTTTGCAGCTTCATCTGACATCTCCTTTCGAAATGCATGGACATTTGTAAGATTTACCTTGATATTTTTTTTCCTACACAATTTGTCAATATTCCCTTTAAATGAGAGCTGTGAATCTAATATTAACCCAAGATATTTATACTTATTGACAATTTGTATTTTATCTCAATTAACAAGTATATCAGGATCAGGTGACTCTCTACTTATTTTAGCGAAATACATGCCTACAATTTTAGAAAGGTTTAGCTGTGGACAGCACTCCTGTAACCAGATTGTCACACAGGACATTGTTTTGTAATATAACCAGCGATAGATTCCGTTATTACCTTGGACTTTGCCGAGTTATTGCCGAACTGCGGTTGGAAAAACTTTTGTATTTTATTCTGTCCTGGACCTCCAGTGTATTCGATTGTCGCTCTACAGAGTTGCCAAATTGCGTTTCTTTTATCCATCTTTACATCCTTCTTGAAAAACCAAATGATGTCCAAACCTTCGATTTTAAATGAGAAACACTTTAATTTTCGTCTCCGTTGTCTGCCATGTTGCTCAGATCAGGGTAATACCCACTACCTGAACTCCAATCAAATCAGCCCACGTCGCAGTTCACACACCCCTAGAGACACAACCTCCATAGACATGTCTAAATCGATGTATATATGTGTCTATGGGCTCTCTGTTCTAGTAGGAGGAAGCAGCCGATGTCGTGTCTATGTCTAAACATCTATTTGTGGGCGGGGCCATGGAGCAGGAAACCGATCCACGGAGAAAAATCGTTTTACTGCAATATAACTGATCAGACATTTATTGATAGATATTGTGTAGCCTATCATGTAGGTCACAGATCGATAACCGATCCAAAATTAATCTTCACACCCCTACTTTACCCTTCAATTTATCAGTTTAAGAAACTCTGCTGCATTTACGTTATACAATTGCATTGTAAGATTATGGGGGCCATATAAAATGACCTAGCGGGACGCATTTAGCACCTGAACCTTGAGTTTGACACATATTAATTTAAGAGATGTGACTGAGACAGTGAGACTTAAAGAACTGATACCTGATAATATTTAGGATAATACAAAACAAGCATGGCTGAGATGGCAGCATCCATACAAGAGTTGATTAACACAGCTAGTAAAACCAAGCAATAATGTTTTGTTGGCGCCACAACTGGGTGGGCCCAGTCTACTCTATCAGACACCCGGGCCTCTACAAATCTCACAGTCATTCATTTTTTATTTCACAAAAGATTAAATTAGTTATACCACTACAAAGTTTTGATTGCTGAAACGTAACACCTGCCGTGTGCAGTGACAGTGCACCGCAAAAATCAATCATCGCTGGGAACATGAATATTATGTAGCAACAAATAAAAGTGGCGCATGCGAGGTGTTTACACCTGCAGGAAGTAAATACCACTCAGTCTGTCAAAGAACCTTATCAATATTTACTCATGCTTTTTCCCACCTATTCCAAGTGGTTATAGGCATGTACGTCTGTTTATCACATGCTCTTTATATGTGGTTTGATGCGGGAAGAAAAAAAAAACACTGACATGAACCCTACTGTGGTTGTACTTTTATTCTTTGAATCATGTTAATATATGATGTGCTGTGTTATTAAATATGATGTGATGTGTGTTTTTTTTGTACCCCTGACCAAGACCTCAGATCTGCTGCAGCCCACCTGCTGACGTCCCCCGTACCCTCCACCCAAGAGGGTAGGGGGACTTCCTACCAAAAGATGGAATACCCTACCACAGCAAATCCGAGAGGCCCCCCCTCCAATGACGTCTTTAAAAAAAGACTCAAGACCCACCTCTACACCCTTGCCTACTCATAACTCCGTTAGCCCTGGCTGTTGGATCTGCCTGAGGTTTCTTCCTACTAGGGAGTTTCTCCCAACCCCCGTACCCCCCGATGGACATCCATAGGCTTCATTATACTCCTTGACTTTTCCCTTTCCATCAGTCTTTCATCTTTTTACTCCTGCTGTAAATGTTCTTCTTCGTACATTGAGCTACATGTTTGTAAGAAATGTGCTCTATAAATAAATAAACATAAACTTAACTTGACAAATACACACTGCAACTACAAGTATACACCAAAAAAAATCTAAACTGGCTGCAACTGGACCCAGGGTCCTAGTTCCCCCAGTTTTGCAACAAGCCGTTTCAATTAATGCCAACGTTTGCCATGTTTGTAATGGGCAATGGTGGCCCAGTGGTTTAGACAGCGGATTTTGGTCTGCGAGGCTCTATGTTCGAATCCCTCAGCTGCCAGGTCGTCACTGAGCATAGCATTTTTCCTGACCCACATGACTTCCAGTAGGCTCCCCACCCACATGGCAATGGGTACAGTATGGTTCAATGTGATTTGGGTGGTGCCAGCCGGCAATGGACAAGCAGATGAAGATAAAAGAATAACCGAATGTTTGGTATGATTGCAACTGACAACCCGGGCTTAAAGCAGTGGGCCCACTGGAGGTGCTAAACCTCAATGGCAACCTAGCTTCGTAGAATATTTTATTCTATTATAAAATATAGAATATAAGGTGTCATTTGATTTATGATACAAGGTGTTATTTGATTTATGATGGGAATCCAATGACTTTTGCTGATGAGTTAGTGTTTAATGTAATGTTGCAATTAAATCTCAACCACCTCTTAAGACCTTGTCAGTCTTGTTAGGTTAAACATGTATCAGGTTACTTTTTAATTTACTTAATATAATCTTTTCATGAGGAAAATAATGTAAATAGAAGAATAAATGTTAGGGACAAAAACAGTAGCAACAGTGCTCAGATATATAACACTAACTACTTCACTCTGACTTTCATACGAACACACAGCCGTGTTGGAACTGTCTCTCAAATCTGGTGAGTTGCTATTGCACTATGTTTGCTGCATCGCAGTCTTTGAGCTGACATCATTTCATGTTCTGGAGCTGCTGCTTTGAAAAATTGTGGTGGAGATTTGAAATCTTTAGAAAAGTTTAGATAGCAAACAAACGAGAAAGAAAGAAAAACAAAAAAAAACCTCCGCTTTGATTAACACACATCACAAAAAGTATGTGACGTGCGCAGCGGGAGTTGCTGCGACGCACTTAATAATGAGACGCCGGATAAAACCTCTTCTAATCATTTGCATTATCTTTAGTATTTTTCCCCGAGGAGATGTCCACAGAAAAGTGAAATGTTATACTTCACTTATGTGTCAATGCAGTGAAACTGAGTATTGTGATATAAAGATATTTTTTCATTGTAATATTAGACAGATAGAACTGATTTGGATGTTTATTTGGTGTCAGACTCAATGATAACCAGCAATCAGGTTCCGCACTTTCCTGGATTTCTCGTCTGTAGTCTAGTGCCTTCCATCCATCCCTGGTTCCGACTTCCTCTCCCCCGACGCCACATGCTGTGTGATGGAAGGCCAGTCAAGTGGAAAATGTGGATCCTGACACGGAAACAAAGTGATGTGCATCCTCACTTATCTTGCCGCTCCGAGAGCCACTGGAGTAAAACATGTATCCCACTTAAATTGAGACAAAACCTGTGCTGCAGCGGGCAGGTGACGGGGTTAGCTGGTTGGAAAAAATAAAAAAATGTAGATCACAACAAAGAGAGCACAGCTACCAACTCACATGGAACTTGTCGACGATGAGACATTAGTGGTGTTTCAGTAAATCGTTCGACAGTTCAGTAGACAAGGGCCTGAAGGCACCATGATGGGTGAGGAGGTAAAGATATTGTTAATGAAGCAACCAAATCTCTTAAGTGCGGTAATTACCCCCCCAACCGCCCTTTTGAGACAGAATTTGCCGATATTTGATTTAGAAGATTTGGCGAAATTGAAGTAAACGTCTCGGGTCTCATGTCTCAAGCTGCAATTCTGGCAAAACCCCACTCAGATTTTCATATGATAATGTTCTATAATGTTTTCATATGATGATGTTCTCATACTGGTCGATCATACACTACAAATTACGACTAATTTACCTCACAATTCGTGTCATTGTGCCCCCTGTTGTTTTCTTCTCCAAATCTATGTTCACTCATGTGCAGTGTGGTATAGTGGAGGGCGAAATCATGAGCAAAACTGTAGGATTTAGACAACTCAAATTGCACAACTCATGGCGACAAATTGGCCCAACTGCTGATTGTCGTTGTGCTCAAAAATCCTGGCAAAATTGCACAGTGAATACCTAAGCTTTATTGGGTGTCATTTTCCGTGTTGATAATCTACCAATGAGTGGTATGGCTGTGAGAAACTTTTCATACACTACAAGCTGTATTAATACGCAAAGGTAATGTATCAATATATATTTTTTTCCCCGTTAACTATCAACATGCAAATACTGATAACCATGTTTTACAAATGTAGATCTAGCTCTTTCGGATATTAGTAACCTGGTGTTGAGCCCTTTACAGTCTTGTTGATAGTTTTCCTATACTAGCATAACTTAAAAAAAACATCCCATTACATGATCATGCATATCGTGTTGCAGTATATCGCAGTATGTGACATTTTTTTCACTTGATCACTAGGGATGTCCGATATAGCATTTACCGATACCAATATTGCACTTCATTCCCAAAAACGATATGAACCGATACCGATATAGGCAGCTAATTACCCCTGAATTATTGTGATACCAGTCTAAAGGCATTCTATAAATAACTGTGTACAACATAAACACACTACTACAATATAAGTTATAGAAAAATTACACATTTATTTTTTACCATTTTGTCTGAAACAGTCCTATTAATCTTAATGCAGCATTTGATGTAAACAAGAAATGTCTAGTGTTGGACAGAATAAATTTCCAAAAACATTGATTAACATTATAACCCGGGTTGATTCAGCCTCACAACAATAGTCAATATAAATGGACACAGAAACAGTGAGAGAAAAAACATTTCAGCATCGTCACAATGTAAACGACTCTTCTCGTTGATGACATGAGAGACGGCACCAAACAGCGCTTCACTGGCAAATGTCCCAGAAATACTTATTTCGAATACAATTAGTCCTGACATAGCCTGGCTACAGAAACTCCACATGTTTAGTAAAACCAGCGTCTTGAACAGGAGAGAATGGCTGGTTCTCCAGGACGTTGAACTTCGTGAAGTTTGTCTGATTTCTGTTCTTTATCGTATTTTTCTCTGAGTCTTTGAGAAACAGTTGCTGCTGCTGTTGTGTTGTTGTCGTTTCACTGAATCTATTGTTGATTTTCTTTTCTTTGCTGCATAAAAACGTGGCATGGTTAAGTGTTAAAATCTTCCCCACACCTTTGCATGACCAGCTCCTTGCAGTCATTAAGAATTACAGTTTTTTATTCACAAAAAACTCCAGACCATGGACATTTACTGTAGCACTGATCATTGTTGTTGTCCCTTTAAGATGAAACCATTAATCATGTGCTGGTCAAAGTGTCAGTAGCACTGACTCAGTTCCCAATCAGGAAGTCCAGCGTATTTGCCAAGACCACGGTATGGCAGCATCTGACTTTTAATATCGGTGGAAAAAATGATAGCAATATGTTCCGATATTTAAAATTATGCCAATATCGGCCCAATACTTATCAGTTGACCGATATATCAAACATCCCCAGTGATCACCATACATATCATACTTAGTATACAATCAATAGGATAATTTCTGCTAGTGTACTTATATACATTTTTCTGTACATGGTTCATAGTGTTGCCTGCCTCCATTACAGAGAGTCCTGGGTTCAATACCCAAAGGAACCACAAGCTTGGTGCTTGCCTTGGGAAGCCTGTATACAGCAGTTACAACAACTACTACTGTTAACATTAGAATTTTCTATGATAAGGATCATTATTATTATCATATGCAATTTCCTTCGGGATAATAAAAGTATTCTGATTCTGATTCTGATAATGTATAACTTTCTGTATTTCTTAAATAAATACATGACTCCACAACTCGAAATACTCAAAACCCTTTTTTCTCCCAGTGTCATGCACCTTCCCTCCAACCATCAGGTATTTTTTGGGTGACATTCAAAATGCCGATACTTGCTTGAGCGAGAAAAAGCTGCAGATAAATGTTAGAGCCTGGCAGTTTATAGGAAGTCAATCCACAACATGGAGGGTGTTTTATCAGCCACTGGGATATTTTGATTTCTTGAGGTCAGCTTGTCAAATGAGCCCCTAACATTTTAGTCTGGGTCAATACCAAGTTGGTGCAGAAACCCAACCAAGTCACTTACTGTATTCTGTTCTGTAACCTACAGATTCCTCTCTTTTTTAAAATGTCATTCATCACAGCTTCCTCTTTCCAGACATTTATGGAGGTCGGCAGCAGACCATTAGGACTTTCAATGACTCATTAAGCAGCGTTCCTTTTCATTTTATTTTAAGGTGTATATGTTAGCCGGACTTTTCTGAAGTTTAATTTGAATGAGTTATCGTCCTATTGTAAAGCCTTGACATTGTCCTTTCAGGAAATGACGAACTGTGAGGTTATTCATAAGCGCAACAACCTAATACATTTTGCTGAGGTGTCAATTCTCTGATCGGTGGGTGGGAAGGTTTGGAGTCTAAAGCAGACTTGGACAAACAAAGGCTTGGGGTCCAAATGAGGCCTGTCTAATCTGTCCCGCCAAAAATTTCCAAGGTTCTTTAATGTATAGTATCAGTAAACTTGCTGGAATTTTCCAATACCAGCATTTCACCAATAAACCTCATAGAAAGCTATAGGCATTCTAGACAATTTTAATGACATTTACACACAGTTATGTAAAATTTTAGAATCCAATGTAAAGTTTTATTTTTTTTATTTTTAGAACTATTAATCTCCCAGGAGTATCCTTCGGGAAGTTATGCCTCTGCATTTAACCCTTCACCATAGTGAGCAGGGGGAACAGTGTGGGGGTACCATGCTCAGGGCACCTCAGTGGGAACTTGGCCACCAACTGCCCAATGAGAGTCAAATTATTTGTCCACCCCTGGTCTGCAGGATATATTTTTTCATTTTTTTTTTTCTTCCAGGTAATCTGATGGTAAATATCGTTCAATGTTAACATGTCTGGACATTATTATCTGTAACATGGTTCCGGGTCATTGCGGTCTTAGGGCGGTGAGCCCATTGGAATAATGTTGGTGGGGACAGCGCTATGCAAAAAGCCCTCCTGATAGACTCAAACCCAAAACCCTCCAAACCCAAGTCTGCCACCCTCAACCACCAGGCCACCACCACCAACAACATCTTTAAGCATAGGACTGTATTTATTCTTTTCTTCTGGACAGTACAAACAGACATCGCAAAAAGTTATAAAGTGTAGGTCAATAAAATAATATTTTGGCAGTTGTCTTGTACAATATTAATAGAAGTGGACAATTTACAGCACTAAATATATGATCAGTATGTACATGCATATTAATATATTTGGATGGAGACACATGACAATAAAGTAAAAGAATGAAACGCTTAAACAAACCTTGAAAATGCCACAACGTGAAAGTTGAAAAATCAATCAGTTAATGCAAAGACGGCAGAGGACTAGCAGCTAATGAAGGGGACTTGGGTCCTCGTTCCAGTGGGCTCATCACCCACAGGAAGGCTGAGAGAATGGAGCAGTGTGATTCGGGCGGCCGCCATGGAGCTTGCTGCCTCAGAGACCCAGCAATGGATAAGAGGATGAAAACATGTAAATTAAAGGTTAATGTGATTTTGGGAGACTAATGCGTTGTTATGACAACATCCAATTATTAACAGTAACAAGTTGCAACAATTGTAAGACTAACACTAACCCCTCTAATGTGCACGAACAGACAGCAACTCGTTCTTCAATGGTACAGATTATTTATTCCAATAAATGGGGTAAACCATCGTGAGAACCTATTGGCCACACACATGCCCTGAGAGACACTTTCTCTGACTACGTAGTTAAACTTACAATTAGTTGAACTTGTCTCCGGCAACACAACACTCTGCTCTCGTCCATCGCGGCGCCTCTTTATTTAGATAGTGTAGCAGTAAAATATGTTCGGACAGAAAACGGCGCAACACCAAACATTAGTTCCCCCTCATTAACTTGCATGTCGATAGGTAGGAACCAAAAACAAAATAGGTAGGAACTTAAATTGAACAGCATCAGCTGACACAGGGGCAGTTCTACTAACCTTTAGAGGTGAACTTAACATTCTAAATGTTTGTAAAAATATTTTGAAATAAAATCAAACACTTTAGAGTTAAAATAAAATAGTGAAATAGTGACATTTGTTTTTTGTTTAAATGGAAGCATCCTGACATCAAGGCTTGATCTTGACTTGAGGTTTTCATGAACGACACATATTGTAAAACACTTTTTTGACCTTCTACCTCCTCTGGTTACAGAGTTTAAAGTTTTGCGTCATCGTAAAATCCACTTTTATTTCTTCCCTTGTGCTTGTGCGCATAAGAAGTTTCACTTTAAGCACTTTTATCGCCTCAAGCATATTGTGGAAATAATGACAAAATCATGAGTCAGTTGTTTTGGTGTCTCCTTTTGAAGCTTTAGGGGCCAAAAATGTATGTATGCCATATATTTTCCACATCATTCCCCTTTCATCTACTTCTTTACTATTATGACATGACTGCACGTCTTTTCCATTGACTCCTAATGATATTCCGACCCGGTGGCTAAGAATCTGAAGTGGTTTAACACCCTCTTTATTTTCGGTTAAACCTGTCTATCCCTGCAGGATATTGGCATCTAAATTCCGCACTAGTATCCTCACTACCTTGCACGCACACATAGTATTTCCGTGTGTTTGTTTTGTCCTCATCCTTCGCACAATGACAATTTTACTTTTCTGAATAATTCACTGCCACTTCATTTGTGCTACTGCTTCCCTCAGCTGCCGATAATCCCATCTGCGGCGCCTCTTCCCTCGACGAGACGCCGTTCCTGAGCCTAGGCCTCTCTTTTAACCTGCTTCTTGAATGATTGGCTTCAGGCTGGGCCATGAATTAAAACCCAAATGAAAGCATGAATGGGGTCACGTTAAGATGTAATGCATTTATGATTCCCCCGCAGCAAAGTGTGTAATTATAAAACCCATGCAAAAACGACACTTTGGCAAAGCCCCTGTTGCCTTTGGTGATTCCTGTGTTGCAATTGGAAGAAAAAATATACACATATTTTCTGTACAGACTTTTTAAGAAAGTATTTTTGGAACTGGGGTAATAACAAGACATTTTTAATCATTTTAACACTTCTACTTTCTAGTTGTTTGTATCATGTTTGGTGCAACAAGAGATCTGTAGAGTTTACTGTCCTAAAAAGGTCTCTTTGATGTTTACGGTTGTCAGGACTCATCGTTGTTACCAACCTTTGGTGTTCAAAGATCATTTATTCATCTTCTTCTACATGCCTGTTGCCGGATCTCATAGGTAGCAGTCTCCAGGCTTCCACCCAAATCACACAGATCCATACTGTCAGTCTTCTTATAGGTGCTTAGCCCAATGGAAGTTGTGTGGGTCAGGACGGCACCTCAGTGACAACCTGGCAGTTGATGGATTAGAACCTGAAGCCTTATGGACCCAAGACCCTCTTCCATAACCACTAGGCCACCAGTGCTGTCCCCAAAACTAAATACTTTTAAGACTGAAAATTTCAACAATAAGTCAAAAAGAGACCTTCACTAGGGGGCACCAGAGCATTTCGAGCTGATTGTAAGTAAAGAGATTATTTTTCTATTCTGGTAGTTGCTAATAATTGCAGGTAGAGATAGTTATTATGATATATTTACATTTATATTTATCCACCTACCCCACAATGTCATCAACCCTCCTTAGACTATATCACACAAATATATAACATAAGAACGGGAGAATATAAATATATAAAACATACATATTGAATAAATATTACGCAAGAGTATGAGTACTATGATGCCAATCCTTTGTGTGAGAAACAAAGGAGCCCTCTCAATCCGCCAATAGTACACTGAGTACAGATTGTATAAGTCAATAGTACTCTGTGTACGACTTTGTCTTGGAGAAAAACAAGCTACCAGCGATTGTTCGCAAATGCGAAAAACCTTATTTTCAAAACTAGAATCCACATTTCTTAACTTCAAGGGAATCAACCCTATAAATATTTTGTATAAATCCACATTCTAGAACCTTTTGAAGAATCCTCTCTGGGGGATTTATAGAAAATCTCCGCTCTGGAACTTTATAGAGAATTTACATTCTAAAGCTTTCTAGAGAATCCACATTCTGAAACTTTTGGAATCAAGCATCTAGAAACCTTCTAAAACTTTATGTATGTAATGTACTCACATACTCAGGGAGCGAAATGAACGATGTAATGCTGAGAGGGGACACTGTATAGAGAAGGAAATCATCTGTTGATTTTTGTTCATCCCTGTAGCAAAATACTCATTACCTTCATTCCTAGTGTCAAACTGACAGTAGTTGGCACAGTAAAGCCTCAGCCAAGTCAGAGCCAGATGGCGAAGCTTCTTTTTAAAATGGATTCCTACAAGATGGTGTCACCACAGAAGGGCAATAACACAAAAGCATATTCCTCAAAAGGAAAACAGCGTTTTTTTTTCTGTGTTGAAACACTATGTTGTGCAGGAGGAGCCACCCTAGAGAGGAAAAAGAAGATTTTCTTGTTTTTCCCTGCCATATATTGATATGTTTTAAAAAAAAGACTTCCATTTTTACTCTGTACGTGCCTTACCCTTGCATTTTCCAAGGTCTTCCACCTTGCTGTGGGACCCCTGTAAAGACATGCCACCCCATTAGTCACTAGTCTTCAGAGATCAGCTGTTCGCTCTCTGCCACACAGCTGCTCTGAATGCAAATACACTCATAGGGGCCAGCAGGGTAGCGCAGCTGGAGTGAGGTGAGGACTTTACAAACCTGTTCACCTGTCCATTATCACCATGTAGCATGGGTTCATCACAAAATGGACAAACTTAAGTGGGACTGGCATGAAAGACGCAACAAACAGTGAAAGGACTCCAGCAGCCAGATAGCGTATTGGCAAGAGAAATGAACATACAACCAAAACCAACACTTTCAGGTCGGCTGGTAGCTGCAAGACATGTTACTATCTGCCCATTACACCGCCTGGCCAAAAAATAAGTCGCTACCAAAAAAAAGGGTCATACACTCTATTATTTCATTGGACCGCGTTTAACTTTGATTACAGCACACATTCTCTGTGGCATTGTTTCGACAAGCTTTTGCAATGTCACATGATTTATTTCCATACAGTGTTGCATTATTTTTTCACCAAGATCTTGCAATGATGATGGTAGAGTCTCCAGTAGACTCCAGCACATCCCAAAGATTCTCAATGGGGTTTAGGTCCCTGAGCATGAGACATCAGTCTTTCACAATTTGAGACCGATGAATCCTGGCATTGTCATCTTGGAATATTCCCGTGCCATCAGGGAAGAAAAAAATCCATTTATGGAATAAGCTGGTCATTCAGTATATTCAGGTAGTCAGCTGACCTCATACTGTTGCTGAACCTAGACCTGACCTCCAATAGGAGGCTCGTACCTACAGTATTTGCTTAGTTAAATCCAGGTGGCGACTTTTTTTTTTTTTTTAGCCAGGCAGTGTATATGATTTGTTTGTATTGTGGTATTATGTCTTTTCCCTGCTATGCCAACATGTTCCCTATAGATGGCGTTGAGAAGACTGAAAGCATTATAGCCTTTATGCATGACAGCGGTTACAATGCTTGCTCCATTTAAGTGGGGGTATGCTCCATTTAAAGTATGATGTCCAAGGCCTCGCTGCCCAGCTGTATCACGTGATGCTTCGGGAGTGGTTCAGGTGTTGCCGCGACGTCTAATTATACACTTGGCCTGAAGGTGGTATCGTGAGCACAAGAAGCTTCAAGACATGAACCCTTTTTTCACAAACCACTTGGCTAAAGGAGTCCAGGAGTTGAAATATTCCCACCAAACCTGTTCTAAGTGTATCACTATAACTGAAAGAACCCGTCTCTCATTTTAAATCCCTGCTTTTCTATTGGTGAAAAGCTAGCCTAGATCAGTCAATCAGCCTGTCGTAAGACAAAAACAGTAAGACTCTGAGGTCTGTCTATCACTTCCCCCGCTGTTTGCTGGTGTGGGTTAATCAGTGTCATCACAGTCACCTGTGTCACCTGGTATATACGCCCCTCTCCCTCCCACAGTCTTCGTGGGATCATTGTCTGGTGTTGTTGTGCATAGTCCTGTTCTGTTTGTGCTGTTGCTAGGAAGAAGGGATGTGAGTGTAAGAAGTTCAGTTGAGTACATGTTCATGGAGTACTTTAGCACATGTACTAAAGTCTATGTTTAGCCTATTTACATTATTGTTGTTTTCAACCCAAACACTAGGGAGCACAAGCCAGTTTTTTTTAGTACCAGTCCCAACCCCGGATAATTGGTGAGGGTTGTGTCAGGAAGGGCATCCAGTGAAAAAATATTTTGCCAAATCCAAGATGCGAGACAACAAATAGATTGCCATACTGGGTCGGTCGTCGGCCCGGGTTAAATGGAAATTATTGACTTGCTGTTGCAACCACTGAAAAACGGTATAAGCCGAAAGGAGAGGAAGACGTTATAGTATTTTTCCTTGAAGTTTTAATCCACCTACAACAAAAGAAAGCCTCCTAGTGCTGCATTTGGGTCCTACTGTGTCGTCCACGTCTTCAACGATACCCCAACGTAATAAAGACATTCAATCTAGATCAATACCATCACCTAACATCCCAGATTGTGGATTATCCATCCTTGGATTAACTAGGTGAGATATTAATATTATTTTCAGAGTCTGGGTATGTTTTTGTCTTCCTTCTAACATTAAATACCTTCACCCTGTTATAATTCACACGGAAAAAGGCTATTAATAGTAACAGAGTCACTGTGTTGGAAACAGGCTGCACAATAAAAACCATGATTAATAAATAGAAAGTACCACGCACCTGATAGTTTTCTTTTTCCTGGCCATTAAACCAGCACAAGTGAATGTGGAGTTGCCCGTAATGGGTGCCTGTGCATCAGACCATATACTGAAATCGTTAAAGCCCTCAGTGTATTTAAAGTGGAATGCAGAGAAACAAAACTCTTCTGAAATAAATTACCTGTGAATAATGACAAAACATCTCCCGGAGGACGGCTGCAGAGGAGAAGGACAGCATCTGTGACCGAAACTAAGGACAAACGGCGGGATATAACAGAGCAGAGCGTGTGCTGTCTGAGTGAAATGCCGATTTTGAAACAAGTTCAGTGGGTTTTGTTCTTTTTAAATTCAGGGTACAAAGGTTGATCAAAAAATATTTAAGAATAATCAAATATTTAAAAAAAAAAATATATATAAGGAAAGAAAAAGAGAAAAAAAAAACTATGATCATCCATTCATCTTTATCTGTGACACTTGTTTTTCAGAGTCAGGGGCAGCAGTCTCCACGACTGCCACTCAAATCACACTGGTCCATACTGTCAGCCTTCCTGTGGGTGGAGAGCCCACTGAAAGTTATTGGGGACAGGACAGTGCTATGGTCAGAGCACCATTGGTGACCTGGCAGCTGGTGGATTAAAACCTGAACCCTTGCGAACTCAGGTCGGCTTCCTTAACCTTTAGGCTACTATTGCCATTACTTTGATGATATTAAGTGAAATTTTATATGAATAAAGAAAATACTTGCTAAAGATTGTGTTCTGCAGCGTTTTTTTTTTCACCTAAACTTTTTTTCCACCTAACCACTCTGTAGCAAGACAGAATATACATGTGTGAATAAAATGGGAGAACAGTGGAATAGTGAGATTACAAGGAACAGGATGGCGGTGAGACCAGATGTCAGGATTAGAAACACTAGGAATAGATAGAAGACAGGAGGCAGAGCTGGGGTAGGAGGAATAAATATGCTGAGATTCTCTTTAGGAGAGACAAGGATGGACAAGGTCAGGAATGAGGTAATTAGAGGGACAACACAGACAGGAAGGTTTGGAGAAAAAGCTAGAGAAGACAGATTGCGATGGTTTGGACATGTTCAGAGGAGGGACAGTGGATACATTCGTAGAAGAATTATCCTAGAGATGGAGCTACCAGGTAGGAGACAAAGAGATCGATGGATGCAGTGAGGAAGGACATGGAGGTAGTTGGAGTCAGAGTTGAGGATATAGAGGACAGGGGGAGATGGAAATTGTTGACACGCTGTGGCAACCCCTGAGAAAGGGACAAGCTGAAAGGAGGAGAAGACGACGAGGTCTAATGCATACAGTACACTGTACATGTAAATAGCCTTGTAATTGAATGCAAACAAAACCAACTACAGCCAAGTAACAGAGGCTTGACAAAATTGAGATATATTGAATCTTAAATTGACAATGTGAAGTTGTAGTCGAGGATTTAAGTCAGAGCTCTTTGTCTGTCTATTGTTTTACAAGGGTAATGGCGTTGCCTTTTGTTCGGCTGAATTAGTAGAAAGTCTAGAGTGCCTTTCAGAGACGGTGTTGCATGCCAAAATCTGTCAATCTTCACAGACCAACACACACGCGTACTCACTGTAAGGTTTAGTTTCTCAGCCGCCAATTTACATAATACGTTCTTAGAGCGGAGGGAAAAGGAAAGACGAAGCATCAGGAATTACAGCATATTTGTGTCTGCGATTCACTGCTGTGAATTTATTGATTCTATCAATGCATTAATGAACCCTTCAAAAAGTGTTTTGCTGGAAAAAAAAAAATCCCAAACTCCAGTCTACGCTTTCGTTTAACCTACTGTGTGCAAAAGGTTTGTCATGTCTGGAATGTGAAACAGAAATAAATGAGTAAGGATACGGCCATGTTGTACTGAAGGAAAAAAAACATTTGAGGATTATTTTCAACATCCTAGAATGTATCAACTGGCAGCCAGATAGACGAGAAGCATTATAATGGATGTATTTAGTGCGTAGTGTCACAGGTTAGATCCATTTGAATTTCTGATGACAACTATGCCACCTCCAGGGCAGCGGCTGTAGCGCAGATTGTCATCTTTGGAGAATGGCATCAATTTAGTGGGTGTTGGGGTGACGGGGTTGAGAGGTGAGGGGTAGAAAACAGTCGAGTCTGAAATGGCGGAGTAGGGATGCTGGACGCTCATGATCTCTGCCCTTAGACTCTGACTTCAGCGGTCTCAAAGATGATTGGCCTAAACTTTTGGATGTGTTTGTTTTTATTTATTTCTCACTAAATATGACCTATGATCCAAACGTATTCCATGAGGAATAATAATAGCCGCTTAATACAGATGACAGAATAAAAATGCACAAAGATCACAATGTGGGAACAGCTAAATCTCGATTAGCGGTCATTTTGCTCTGCCTTGGTGGGGATGTTCATGCATGACGACAGAGTTTCCGGTTCCATTAATCCTTGAGAGTACTAAGTTGATGCCCTGCTCTTTGTAATGAGTACACAAGTACTGCGATGTGACAGTCCGAATGAAGATGGCTATTCGCGGAGGCTAGCATTAAGTAGGGCAGCAGGACGGATAGAGCCTAGGATGGAGGGATTGCCAGGAATAAACTTTGATGAGGATGGATGGTTGAGTGGCCTTCACGTGAGTAGAACTGTCATAATGGTTACTTTGCATCTTAGATGATGTAGGGATCGTAAGGGATTATTGAGATGGGATTTTCACATTTTTTGTTGTGCTGATGTCGGCAGTGGTGGCCTAGTGGTTAAGAAAGCGGACTTGGGTCAGCAGGGCTTCAGGTTCAAATCTGCCAGCTGCCAGGTTGCAACTGAGGTGCTCTGATCATAGCACCGTCCCATTGTTGCGGGCTCACCATATGGTCCAACGTGATTTGGGTGGCACCAGCTGCCCTTGTGACCCAGCAACGGACAAGCAGAAGAAAATTAACGATGTGCTGATTGTCATATTGTAAAGGAAAGGACAGGACATATAACTACGTATTTCATAAGAAATACTCTTTCTGCAAACCAACCTTTTTAACAATTTATATATTTTGGGGAAGTTTTTGCATAGGTTCTGTCACACAGTTAACTTAATCCAAAAAAAATTGTTCCTTTGAGGGTAGTTGGAGATAATAGGTCACTGGCAGGGGCTTCTTCAAGAGGAAGAAAGAAGCCCCTTTGATGAGAGGTACAACGTCTTTAAGAAACCTACCATTTCTAGTTGCCCTTGAAGGAACTTTTTTCAAATACACAAGCAATTACTGTTAAATTTGCAAATAAAATTGCAAAGAATGTTTCAATTTGGTCACTAAACCAACATATATCACCTTCATTTAATCTTTAATCTTCACTAGACTTCAAGTTTTAATTGGGTAGTAATTTTGAAAAATAATGTTATATTATTGTCATACCTGAGGATAAATTTGACTGTTGTCCAAGCCTGGGAGCTCTTTAAGAACTTGTACTCTGATTAATCAGATGGAGCACTTTCAGAGGAGGAGACCCCATGTGAGTCTCCTTCTGCTGTTATGATTTTAAAGATATTATAACAAAATGTATCTGTAATATTTTGAGTTCAGACTCTTGCAGATAGATTAACCACTTGAAGATCAAACTAGTCTTACTGAGAAGGATTTCCCTCACATACTTAAGATAAATTAAACTTGCAATTCGTACAAGAAGAGCGAGAACCTTCTGTCAGCCATCTCCTTCCTCCTCTTACAAACTTGATAGAGAGATCTCTCATCACTCTTTCCCCTTGTGACACACTGTCTCACAAAACATCAACTACGTCTGCCAATCCCACCTCATGCTTCCATTAAAAACCCTTTGGCTGCTGACATGGCCCCGGAAGATATCTGACGGGCCATGCCTGCGGGAGGCGAGATGTCAGTTTTCAACACTATTTTTATCTCAACCAACGCATAGCGTCAAGAACACTGATGATTCTCCTCTAGAGAACACAAATCTTTGGGAACCGCCAGGTGTTGTCCATCTCATTTCCAAATCATGAATGCACCTGTAAACAGTATCCATTGAAAGTCACTTATCCAACAACTTTGAAGTATGCATTGATAAATTTATGTCACAAATAATACAAGTTATTTCTTTATTTACAATCCCAGACCATCTGCTGTTCTTTTTTTTTTTAATTCTGCACATGGTGAATTACATTTGAGTTCAAATTGATTTCTGTAGGACACATCTGTCTAAGCCACAGGGGAGGGCACAGTAGGCTCTTATGAAAATGTTTTCAGACAAGGGAGCCTGTATCATAACAGAGCCACGCTGAGTGGTAAACAGTTTAATCAATCTCTGGGTATTACACTGTCAGCCTTCATCATATATTTATCTTTTTATATGTGGTTGACTGCGCAATATGTTTTTGTAAAGAAATACATTCAGTTTTAAGACCTTTCGGAAGCTTTGTGATGTGTTGAGTTCTTAAAGACGCAAAATATGGAACAGAAATAAGAGCTGCCATATATGTTTGCTAAAGCAACTAAATAACCTATGGTTTAAAGCAGACTTGGGCAAACAGGCCTGGGGGCCAGATGTGGCCCTTTTGGTTCTTTAATATCTGGCTCGTGAAACGTGTCCAAATTATACTGTTTATTTATATTATAATTATCCTTTTGCTTTTTGCCTGCAAATCCAGATTTCCCAAATAGTCTAGAAGAGGCTAAAACAGGGATGGGCAAACTAGCAACTAGCAAGCTAGCCCGGGGCCAGATTGCTTCTTGAGCCTTTTAAGGCGGCCCGCCATTCCTCTCCAAATTGAATAATTTATTCATATTATAATTATACTTCTGTCTTTTCCCTGCAATACCTGCATTTCCCCAGTAGATGACATCATAAAGGACATCATATGAGAAATTTTGTATTTTGGGTTTTATACATGACTTTAATATGCCATTTAACTTAATTCACACAAACGCGTCATCTTGAGCATTTTAGCCTTCATTAAATACTCATCATTTATCAAAGTTAACAAATACTCAATCTGTCTGATCCTGACCTGGCCCGCATCTCAAATTTCAGACCTACCCATGGCCCACGAGGCAAAATAATTGCCTGGGCCTAGTATAAATGGTGCATTTGAAGCAGGATTGTCAAACTCAATTTCACTGTGGGCCAAAGTTAATAATGGGCATTGAGTCATGGGCCACACTCAATAGATATAGTGAGAAATTAACTGTCAACGTGCATGTTTTCCCTTCTCTCCAGATAATGAATATTGTTTTTTCATATGGAAACATT
This sequence comes from Paraplagusia blochii, assembly GCA_016785265.1. NCBI lineage: Eukaryota > Metazoa > Chordata > Actinopteri > Pleuronectiformes > Cynoglossidae > Paraplagusia > Paraplagusia blochii. The sequence continues at coordinate 85,448 of JAFBJS010005138.1, forward strand.
GAATGTGTAACAGCCAAAGTCGATGTTATCAACACATTAGAAACTACATTAGAAATAATTCACACATCAGTGATATTTGTCTTATTCTGTCTCTACGCAGTCTTATTCTGTCTCTACGCAGTCTCTACGCAGTCTTCCTCATTTTAATGTAAATATTTCTTACATTTACGTTACAAAATATATGTGCTGTAACAAAAAGTATGCATTATTAATATGACAATTTTTGACAGTACATAAGATCTACATACTTGTAAATCAACTCTAGCACACATTCACTTTTATCCCACAGCCCAGATATAATTACACTGTGGGCTAGATTTGGACCCTGGGCCTTGGTTTGAAACCTGTGATTTAGAGGAAGGAGTTGTGGGCGGTGCTAGGGTCTCTTGAGTTAAAGAGCTTTGTTAGGCAACTGGTAATATACTTTCTGGAAAATAATTTACTTCTCATTCAAGAGGCTCCTTCGTTTCTGATGGTATAATGTAGGCATGGGCAAACTAAGGCCTGGGGGCGGGATGCGGCCCGTTGAGCTTTTTGATGCGGCCTGCCAAGATTGTCCAAATTAATTTATTTCTATTATCATCATATGTCTTCCTTTCCCCTGTAATCACACATTTTCCCAGTAGATGACGCCATTAAGGGTATTAGAAATGTACTCTTTTAGGATTTATACGACTTTTGACATGTATCTTAGTTCAAATATACGATCCATCTTTCTGGTCTGGACCTGGCCCCTGCTTGCGATTTCTGGACCATTTGTGACCCGCAGCTTAAAAAGTCTGCTCACGCCTGGTACAGTGTTTTGGTTGATGAGGAGCTGGAACTGTGCCTTTTGAAGGATGTTCCTAAATCTGTAATCTTATGGTGCCTTCACCTTAGGTTAAGTGCAAGTGATTCTTGCAGGTAGCACGTTTTCTGGGTGTCTTCTCAGACTCCTACATCAGGAGGAGGATGTCTGTACTCAAGTGCATGGTATCATGTCGACGAAGATTGATTACCATCAATGTCAATTTTTTGAGAAATATCCAAGAGGCTTGTTTGGATCTGGATCTGAGCAAGCAAGATACTGCTGTGGCAGTAGAAAAAAAACAAAAAAAAAACATTTTTTGTCCAGGGCCCCCTAGTGGCTGGTGCCCCAAGCAACCGCATGGCTTGCCTTGCCTTAAGATATATTGATCGGAAGGAAAAATTGAAGAGTGTGCACTGACAAAAGGTCTTTCCATTTCTTCAGAGTTCCCTCAAAAGAAGTTACAAAATCTAACCATACAGATCAAGTAGAACCTCAGGTATATGATGTTCCGACGCCTGCAGCAATCTGTGGGGTTTGTGGCTTAACAAGTCGACGAAGAAAACTTCACCCTTGCCTTCCAAACTTTTTCGCCAACAGATGTGTTGTCCTTGTTATTTATTTTCACTCCAACTTTTCCACAAATCTGCTGTGCGTCAGTATTTTTTAATTCAGCTTGTCGCTCCCATATGTTACAATAATGCAGAGTGCTTTCACTTTGATTCAGCAATTTGATTACCCTACAGTCAGCAGTGCAACTTTGTGTTTTGTTTCACTTGCGGATTTTTTTTAAGCCTGTTTGTTGCATATTTTTCTAGCAAGCAAATAAATTATATGTACACCATGAGCCAATTCACAATTGCTGGCAACAGGGTTTTTTTTTAGAAATGAGTTATTGTTTCACGAATACACACTATAGTGGTTCGGTTGAAGTTCACTCGCTGCATGAAGAAGCCCTCTCTTGGCAGCAAAAAGTTATCCACAGCAAAATATATATATTTTCCTTGTGAGCGCTACTTATTTACTAATTAAAGGATGAAAAGTTAAGTTATGTTGAACAAGTGACTTCATCTTTGCATATTCTTAATCTCTGCATATTACCAGGTTGTGGGGCCAGCTGTTTCCACAAATGCCACCCAAATTAAATTGCAACATACCGTACCTTCCTGCAGGTGGTGGAAGTTACCACTGGAAGTTACTGACCTAACCAGGATTCGAACTTGACCATGAGGTGAATCCTGGAGTTGTGCACCAGGAGAGACACGGCCAAAGTGAAGGCCATGGCTTCGCCTGTATAATTAATTGATGTATTAAGTTAATTAAGTGATGTAGAGTTGGTATGACCAAGCTGTTCCAGAATGGACCAGTGTGGCTACCCAGTGTCAGTTTTGTCCCCAGCAACCAAGAGCACATAGTTTGACTAATCAACTGTCTGATGACCTGCATTGGACAAGTTACTTTAAAAAAGTAACATTACTTCACTAGTTACTGCTCTGAAAAAGTTACTAGTTATGGTACTAGTTACTATTTTATAAAGGTATGTAGTAACTAGTTTCAAAACACATTAAAAAAACACTTTAAAACACATTAAAAAGTTTTGTGTTGTGTTCTGTAGCAACTATCATAATGAAATGTAGTACAATAAAAACAAAATAGATGTTTAGACATTTTGACAGGCAATGTATTGTAACCTCAACTTGTCCTCTTGCTTTCGTGTGTGTGCTGATATACCGCCTCCAAGTGTGTGCGTGAGTGTGAGAGAGAGAGACTGTTAATTTCCCTACAATGCAAGAAGACCCGCCCAGGTCTCTTTTTGATTGGCTTAGCTGTAAATGTTAACCTATGTTAACCAATCATTTTGTCCTTTTCAACGCATGGGTTCAGTTAGTGTGCACGGCCGTCTTTCACTCATCACTGACAGGCAGCAGACAGACTCTGCTGCCACACAGTGCTCTCCCCATGGCCGGGGGAAACCGTCCATTTGGACCACAGATCGTTACGAGGAACAAGCCCTTTTACACAAAAGTAACAGTAACAGCGTTACTGAGTGGGAAAAGTAACATGTTATGTTAACATTTACCGAGAAAAGTAGTTTTTTTTTTACGTGTTGGTCCCAACACTGCTAATGACTGAGATCAGTTGATTAACCTGTCCGCTCAGATGTGCAACTGCTTGGTTGGAACAAAAACCTGGAGCCACAGTGGCTCTCTGTGGAACAGTTTTGGACATCCCTCAGAGTAAAATGGCATCTGGTCTATTTGATGTTAAATCACAAATGCAAGTTACTTATCATGTTAGTTCAGTACCAGGAACTAGCCAAACCATCAACCACTTCCAAACTTAATGTACCAATGTAGCATATGTGACCCACAAAATGTGTTTCTCCCTGTGAACAATATTTTTTCATTCATCCAGTCAGTGAATAAAGATGAGCCTAATCAAGCCACTGAGGGTCGAACTTAGGAAATTACAGCTGTGGAACTAAACTATTCTTTGAGTGCTTTTCAAAATGTGACTTAGGCTTTGTAAGAAAAAACAAAATCATGTGATCACACTGGGTAAATTGAAGCCAATTATTGTGCATTTTGGAGTTATAAAGGAAAATCATAGGGTGCACTTTTACAAGCAGTGAAAAAAAAAAAAAAAGTAAAGAAATCGCTCCGGATGAACTTCTCAGGAAAAGTTACACTGTCAACGTTATTTTGTTTAGTGAGCAAACTCTTCTTAATCGTAACAAAAACAGCGCAGTCCTGACCATCTACTCTACTCTCTGCAGGATCAGGGCGTGAATGAATCCCCATGTGTCCTTCAATAAAACATATAATGATACATTTCTAATACTTTTATGACATAATCTGCTAGCGAAATGCATTATGGCAGGAAAAAGGCTCAAGTAAAATGATAATTGGAATAAATTAATTAATTTAGACAAGGTTGGCGGGCCGCATTAAAAGGATCAAATGGCCGCATCCAGTCCCTGGGCCATAGTTTGCCCAAGCCTCGTCTATACTTTTGTACGGGTAAGGTTTTCTTTCTGGCTTGTTTGAGATTAGCCTTTGCATTGTGAGTAATGAAATAAGTGGTTATAATATTTTTATTTATGCAACACTCTCAATGGACCCATTCATCTTCATTTGTAATGGGGTTACCGGGGCAGTAGTCCCCACCACTGCCACCCAAATCACATTGCACCATACTGTGAATCTTTCTGTGGGTGGGTTGGGATGTTGCTATGCTCAGAGCACCTCAGTGGCAACCTGGCAGCTAGGGATTTTGGTTTGTTAGCCCGCATGCCTCCAAAACATGGAGAGGAGCGCCTCTTGAATGCCCCAGAGGAACCACAAGCTTGTTGTGGTGCTTGTTTGGGGCAGCACTTAAAATGTATTTGTTGTTGACACAATTTCTTAAAATTGGCATGATTCAAGTATAACTTATATCTGGGTTATAATCTGGATCCATGCAGTCACACGTCTGCTTCCTTAACTGTTAGGCCCTTAGATCTTTTCGCTTTGACGCTGACAGAACCAGGTTGTACGTTGTTTTTTTTTTTTTTTTTTTTCCTCAGGAAACATTTATGCTGAGGTGCTTGTTTGCCCTTCTGACACATTTGCATTGACAGATCGTATACATAAATTGCACATCAAGAGCATCACTGTATTGATATTTGCCTTTAGCGAAGACTACTTTGCTTTAGATGTGTATAAGAGACAGACCATTCAGGGCTACTCGTTATTTATCCCACTTTTTCCTAAACAGTAACCAGGGCCTGGATTATTAAAACATTAATCTAGTCTTAGTCTTCTGTGTCAAGATCGTACCTGGAATTTGATGCAAACTCATCATCTTCTTGTTCATGAATTTATCCTAATCTGCTTATCCGTTGCCGGGTCCGAGGGGAAGCAGTCTCTACTTCTGCCACCCATATCACACTGCACCAGGATGTGAGCCTTCTTGTGGGGGTTAAGTCCACTGGAAGTCACATAGGTACAGGACAGTGCTATGCCCAGAGCACCTTAATGGCAACTAAGGTTTAATCCTGGGAACCTTTTTCCCAGCCGCTTCCCTGAGGAGAGTGCAAGCAAGGTCGCATCCAAGGTTTTTTTTTTTTTTTTTTTTTTGCAGCCGCTTTTTTTTTTTGCAGCCTACAGTCATGAACTTAGTTTTAGGATACACGCCTAATGTATTAAGAAATGATCATGAAATAGTTTACTTTAACAGATTTCGCTTTTAAATTGGAGTTGTGTAAAAATATTATTTAGACTAAAACGATTGGCCAGTTTTTCCAAAGACGATTTTCAAACAAACCTGCAATATTAATGCAGCAGATGTCGCCCACGACAGCACAAGTGGCTGAGCCTTTATAGGTGCTGTGGAGATGAAACCCTTTTGTTTTTCATCACTGATTGTAGCCTAAAATAGCAATGATTTAATGTACAATGCAGGTTGGCACGAATATTTGAATGATATCTATATAAGGCCTATACACAGGGTACAGTAAAGTAAATTAATTAAATAAATCCCGGGATTCCCGGGAAATAGCTGGTCTTTTTCCGGAATTTGATTTTTGTCATTTTCGGGAAAAATGTTAAACCCTAGTGGCAACCTGGCAGCTGTTGAATAAGAAACTAAAGCCTTGCAGACCAAGGCAGGTTGAGATACAAGACACCCATGTCTTCCCAATAACTGCTGGTCCATTCAGTGAAGGTCTACTAAAGTACCTCTAAAAGCTGCGTTGATACGCAAGAGTCGTTAACCATGAGAAGCAGACAGGTTGTGTCTACACTTTGGATTATTTAAAGCGACGCGAGACTATGCTGATGTCCTCTTCTCACTGGTGCATATCAAGGTTTAACAGGAGGCAACGTGGCGGGTGACAGCGACGGCTACTGTTGGCGGTTTTTCTATTTTCTCGTCACAACAGAGAAAGAAACATCTCCAGTAATGAGCTGTTCCTTCCTCTCCCCCAAGCATTAAGACCCCAGCTGTCACCGTGTGCAGCCCGTCCTGCACTCACTTCTCCAGAGTGGAGATGATAAGACCATCAAACTGATTAGTTTCTCTGCACAAAGCAAGCATGCTTTTTCTGTCTTGAACACATCACCTCCACTTGAGTTCTGCGTTAAAACAAAACCTCACCAGGGTAGCTTGATACCTTAGATCTTTTCGCTTTGACGCTGACAGAACCAGGTTGTACGTTGTTTTTTTTTTTTTTTTTTTCCTCCGGCTTTTCGCTTTGACGCTGACAGAACCAGGTTGTACGTTGTTTTTTTTTTTTTTTTTTTTCCTCAGGAAACATTTATGCTGAGGTGCTTGTTTGCCCTTCTGACACATTTGCATTGACAGATCGTATACATAAATTGCACATCAAGAGCATCACTGTATTGATATTTGCCTTTGGCGAAGACTACTTTGCTTTTTTACTTTCGCTTTGATATTTCAGAGGGATTATTTCTCACATTTTTGCTTGGGTTGCACTCACAAATATCGTCTTTGAAATGGGGCGGGGGAAAAATGTCAGAATTTCCTTTTACAGTAGGTTCAGAGAGTTGTGTTAGTTTCTCTACAGGACTACAATACATTTGAGATCATTTGAACAGATCAACTAAGGTGAGTGAGTTTGTTAATCGGGGCCAAATTCTACCAATAAAAAAACCAGAAAACAAACATGGGGCAGAATGTAACAGGGGGAAGAGAAAGCACAACAGAAACTACTGGGAAACACATGGTTATTTGCGGAGTCATGTAGAACATTTGAAACCATCAATGGCAGGAACAACATGACAGATACTCACTATGACCCAACAAAGACGGAGTGAGGCATTGATGTTTACATACCCAAGACACCAGGTGGGATGGAGGAGACTGTTCTGAATCCCAGGACGGAATGGTGAAACAGTAAGAGATACCAGGATGTTGGACAGACGTGACATGAGTTTTCTTGTTTTGTAAGTTTCTCACATATTCTCTCACGGGTAAGCAGACGCGATTATGGCAATCTTACTTAACTCAACTTTTTACAGCATTTGTCCCCACTTCAAAGATGTTTCTTCACTTGTCTTCATTCTCATGACTCATTTATCTGGTCAATTATCTTTTTTCCAGTCAAAGAGGAAAGCAGTGTCCTAAGACCACAATCTCCAGACTGCTGTCCTAACCGTTCTTTCGCCTTGTCAACCTTTATTAATATCTTTGTCTCTCTGATGCAGCTTCTCGTGCGCAGGATTAGATGTAATTAACCTTTTCGAAGGAGAGACACAAGTCAGCTAGTTGCTGTTCACGCAGCTGACGCGCGCGGCCTTTAGTTCTGCTCTGACTCAGCGTCCTTCACATGACACAAACGCTTCCATCCCAGATGCTTTCATATTTACAGTACATCCGCCACGTTAACCTCCGTTCCCCGTCACTCCCCTTAGACATGGCGTCTCGCGCCGCCGTCTCCCTTCGTGGCAACAAGGACTGCATTAATTTTTTATCTGTCCCTCATATGTCAACCTAGGTAGACAAACATGGCTTGAACAAGCGGGGAGAGCAGCGCAAACATAAATGATAAGAGATACCCAAAAGATGCACTGATTTCCAGGAATAGGAATTAGGTTGGAGAAGGATTGCAAGAACTGAGTCAAAAGTCCTTCAATATAAGTGAAAAAAAAGGTCAAATATTCTATTAAAAATGTATGTTTTTACTTCTGCCTTCATTATGGATAGAAGTATTTCTGCAAAACCTTAGCCTTGAACTATAGCTGAACTGTGCCAGTTCAATCCCTATCCTAGCTTCTACAGTGGACAGAGGAATCTAAGACCCTGGGGCCAGATGTGGCCTGTTAAAAAAAATCCCTTTGATTTCACTAAAGATTCTGTTCTCCACAGATTTCATTGGGAAACCTTGAAGTTTTTAGCATTTTAACCTTATCATGATTTTACCCAATACCTGACTTGTCCCTCAAGTCAAATTTTAGGACCAACAGAGTCAAAAAGTTCATTTACGGCTGTACTTCATTGTAAAGACAGATCCATGGATCGACAACAATGCACTACTGGACTCCATAACTATGCTTTATTTATTCATAAAGACCACAGCAACAGCTTTTTCCATCATAAGCATCGTGAGCTGTCATTGTATCGTCAAGAGAAGGTAGACGGGCGCTAATCATACTGTACAGAGCAACATGCAGGATGATGAAAATGCAGTGTGGAGACACCACACACACTCACATACACACACACTTCATGATCGCACATGCATTGACCTTCAGAATGGACTATTAATTACACAGATACTTAAGCCGGTCCGTCAATTCTACTTCACGCTGGGTCTTTCTTCTTAATTAAAATAATGAGGCAATTAATAACAACATGGCTAAGGTCACAGCTTAAACAATGGTAGGCTGGACCTTTACAGTATTAAAGTCTAGAGGTGTGAGGGCATGTGTTAGGTAGTCATCTACACACACACACACACATATATATATGCATATATATATAACCAAAGTCACGTCAGTTCCTACATAAAAATATTGTACAGCCAAAACTGAATTTTAGGCATTCTTTGTATTCCATTTCATTGTTTTCTTCAGGTAAATGGCCTTTAGTAGTACCAGGCATTGAAAAAAAAAAAAAAAAACAAGAAATGGAAGAAAAAATTAGTCGTCTTTTTTTTTTTTTTCATGACTTTAAATTCAATTTCTAGCTATTTTTTGTGTATTACAATTTAAAGGAGAGTCAAGTAACTGCCATGCATCCCAGAATACTCGTTATCCCAGAGACCATACTCAAGTAACATGTTGTCTTCTAGTGCAGGTTCCAACACAAGAGGATGATGTATCTCTTTTATTGCCACCCCCCCCCAAAAAAAAAAAAAAAATCACTCGCAGTTTTCTGGTATTCCTAGTTACTTTCTATATCGAAATCATCATTGTCTTTATCATCAACATTGTCAGTGTCTTCGGCTTTCAGACATGCTCGGGGCTGACAAAATGCAATCTCCCTGTTGCATCCAGTC